>CM040245.1:104147975-104547975 GCA_022545495.1 Chrysanthemum lavandulifolium | reverse complement strand
CGGTTTCAAATGGCCAAGGTACACTTCTCAAATTTAATCTTTATTTTTGGTTTAACTCTATATAGCTTATGAGTTAGTTGTTTAATTGGTTCTATTACTTATTTGTAGGTGCAAGTCGAGAGTTCACAAGTTCCTGATGATGAAACATAATGGCATTTGTGATCAATGTAAAGGTTATGTGCTTATATTTTGGAAAGTTAGCATGTAGGTATGTTTATAAATTGTGTTCACTAGAATGGTATCAAGATTTAGCTAGATGATGTAGTGTCTTTTGGTCGTGTTTGATGTTGCTAGCTACCGATGGAATGGTTTCAAGATTTCGCTAGAGGATGTAGCTTCGATGGTGTACAACTCTTTGTTAGTTTCTTTTGGTGATTTTGCTAGCTCTTGATGTAGAAAGGTTTCAAGATTTCGCTAATGATGTAGCTACCGATGGTGTCTGACTCTTTGTTAGTGTTTAATGTTGCTAGGCGAAAGTACTTTTGTATTGGTTGCGGCCTTTGTTATAATCTTTAATGAAGTCCATCTTTTACAAAGGTATGTTTCTAGAATAGAATTTTATACTTTGTTAGTTTGAAAAAAAAAGTCCGCCCCCCTATTTATAATTCCTGGCTCCGTCCTTGGTTCTAACCATTTCCAATCAACACCAAAACTATTTTAAACCTACCATACACCTTCTTAGGGTGTCATGGGGTCCTAATCTTCTCCAAAAATGATAGGGTTCATGGGAATAAATATAGGATAGTTAAAACTCATTATAAGTAGAAAAACAAGTAAAAAGTGGTATGATTCATAACATAGTTGCATGCTTTTGCTAATAGATCATGAAAATATAACAAGTAGGAGTTCAAAAGAGTAGAAAAAATTTATCACTAACTTACTTGGGTGATGATGAATTTTTGAGCAAAGTATACCTAATAATCTTGAGGTTTTTATTTCAAAACCCTAACTAGATTACTACTAGGACTTGTTTAACACTTGGATCTTGAAAAAAAATTTGTTTCTTCTTGTTGTTCTTGCTTGGCCGATCATCAACAAAGGGATGGGAGAGTTTCTTGCATTTTTAAACCTTTTAGTATGTGCTAGTATGTATTTTAGATTAATAAATCACTTGTATACTACAAATATCTAGTCAAATATGAGTATGTGTACACTTCTTGGTCAAGATATTTTAACAAAAGGATGACAAGGGGGGGGGTCGGCAAGGGTAAAATGGGGAGGTAGGTTGTGTATTTTTGATGATTACGTGTATTTAAAGTTAAGTATAATGTATGTTTTGTACATACAATTAGTTATTTAGTGTAGCGTTAGCTAGAAATCGATTTTAACGGAACAAAATAAAATATATCAAGTCATAAAATTATAAAATGCATTTCTCGAAGTATTGAGTGAATAAATAATTATCAAATAAATTCTGAAAACCGTCAGTAAATATATATATATAACAATTTATATACCAAAATAAATTCAAAACATCGGGTAAACTAATAATATAATTTTCATAATCTTAAAATGAGTATGAAAATATATCAGGACAATTTTCGGAGCGTCGGATCAATTATTCAAAATAAATGATCGTGCGATAGCGTTTATTTAATAAATAAATATACGTTCATGAAATATGCAAACCCATGCATGAACTAATATGAAAATGATATTACTGATGATATGTAGACTAACTCTAGTCTATATGTAATGTTCTCAATGATGTTCCATGAATACGCAACTTAACCCTTACGGTTACGCGAATTTGATATTCGTAAACCTAGTTTACGAAAATGATGAATAGTAACCATGAATAGTGATTTTTCTCCGGGAATGAATAGTGTTTCGTGAATAGTAAAATTTTAAAATAACCTCTCAAAGTCCCAAACTGACTTCAAAAATGATGAATGGTAATTTGTGAATAGTAAATTCCCCGAGATGAATAGTAAATTTGAGAAATGACCGAAATTATGATTTGTCACATGAGGAGGAAGAATACAATTTTTAAAGAAAGGAAGGGTTCTTAAGAGAAAATAAGGGTTTCATTCGAAGAGAGAAAGTCAATTTATTTATTTATATAATATAAAAGTATATTATTAAATTCTACGAGATATTACGGTCTTTTATACATTTTGACAAAAAAATCAAAAAAACATTTGAAAATATATTGAAGTGGATATCAAATTAAAGAGCATCAAATAATACATTATTTGGCATAATTTGTTTGAATTTTTGCTGTTCTAATTTACATATAAATGAGATTAAAGGAGATAAGTCTGTAATAAGTATGTGAAAATGTGTAAAGTTGAGGTAAAAGTACAATCATCTGACTATAACCTCACAACAATCGAAGGAAAAAATGGTATCAAGGACAATTTACTTTCAAAAGTAAGGACGTTTTTTATCAGTTCACAGTCTAGAGTCCTAAATTTAACGATATGTCACTTAATTGAGTCACATTGAAAATAAGTGTCCTCATAAGTCACACAAATGCAAATTTCTTATCTATATGTTATGTCAGTATAAATTTGAAAAAGAAAAAAATGTTTTGCTAAACATAGCCTTTAGATTATGTTTGAGAAATAAAAATATGATTAGTTGAGAAAAGTTAAATTCACTGTACAGGTATTATTAATAAATGTACAAATAATTATTTTATGTTTAAACACTTTAAACGTGGTCATTCATGCTATGTTTAACAATTTAAATAAAATAAAATAAAATAAAATAAATAAAAAATAAAGAATCAAACACTACCAATTATCCTATCCTTAAATGTTTTTTCTTACTCTCTAAAAAATGTTTTTTCTTTCTTTTTTTAAAACTATATTCATAAATGTTAACTTCTTTTCTTTGAACAACAATTTATTGATAAAAGAAAACTAGCAAGAGGCTAAAATTACATGAGAGGTGTTTGTTCACGCTTTTTGGCTAATTTGGAAGTGGAGGAATGCGACTATCTCTCCTCTCACGAATCTAGAGAAGCTACCATCACATTAGACTTTTTTGCCCATATTCAAAAGTTAGCTCTTCTTTGAATTTCTCATAGATTCAAAAAAGTTTCGGGTGTGTGGTCTAGCTGGATAGGTGACCCAAGATATTGCTATATGTAATTATCCTTTTTTTGGACTAAAATAAACCGTTGGTCCTTAAACTTGTTACTGCGCATCGCAGTGGGATAAACCTTGCCTCTTTCATCGCTGGAGGTCCAAAACTTGAGTTTTTAATGCCAAAGAAGTCCCTTGACCACTAATGCCAAAGTCAATGTCTGATTTTTATCATGTAGTCGAGGGTATTTTAGTCCATACACATATATACTTTTGTTTCTTTACATTTGATTTTGTAAGATTCCTTGTATCTTTATACCTTGTTTCTTCTCTTCTTGTTTCTGGTCTCTTCATCAGATGGTAAAGCACTATTTGATTCAACAAAATAATTATTCTTGTTGGGCACCGTTTAATGGATCAAATGGGACAACATTGCTTAGTGATCTTGATTTGGCGTTTTTATTTGTGTACGTTATTGGCATGTTCTTTTCGGGACATATTGGTGATAGAATGAACTTAAGGATCCTTTTGACTATTGGGATGGTGGGAACTGGTGTATTTACTTCATTGTTCGGTGTTGGATATTGGGCAAACATTCATGTGTTTTTACTACTATTTGGTAGTTCAAATGATAGCTGGGTTGTTTCAGTCAACTGGATGACCTTCTGTAGTTGCGGTTGTAGGGAATTGGTTTGGAAAGAGTAAGAGAGGGCTTATAATGGGTATTTGGAACGCGCATACATCTGTTGGGAACATTACTGGCTCGTTGGTCGCGGCTTATTTCCTGAAATGCGGTTGGGGTAGGTCTATGGTGGTTCTGGTTTAATAAGTGTGGCTATTGGTATCATGGTTTTTATGTTCTTGCCGGTTGATCCTGAATCGGTTGTGGTAGATAAAGATGAAGATGAACCGGACTTTACCAAGCAAGGAGTAACCGAGCCTTTATTAAGCTCAAAGACAGATAATGAGAAAGGCTCAGCAGTCGGGTTTCTAGAGGCTTGGAGAATACCCAGGGTTGCTCCTTTTGCATTTTGTCTGTTTTTTGCAAAATTGGTTGCTTATACGTTCCTCTATTGGCTTCCATTTTACATTAGTCACACATGTGCGTTTTATCAGTTTTAAGTGTTTATGTGCTAATTTCATTGATTTAGAGCAATCCCAAACTAATTCTGTTTTGATAATTGCAACTATTAATGGGGAGTACTTATAAAACGAGGCGGCTGGGAACTTATCTACAATGTTTGATGTTGGGGGTGTGGTGGGAGGAATCCTAGCCGGTCATTTTATGACCGGCTAGATGCTCGTGCTATTACAGCAGCGAGCTTCACCTATTGTGCAATTCCAGCTCTATACCTATATAGAAGTTATGGACATATTTCAATGCCCGTAAACGTCATTCTCATGTTGGTCATTGGCATGTTTGTCAACATGCCTTATGCTCTCATTACAACCGCGGTTTCAGCTGATCTAGGGACTCACAAGTCTTTAAAAGGCAACTCTAAAGCGCTAGCAACAGTGACCGCAATCATTGATGGGACAAGATCAATTGGTGCTGCAATCGGGCCTGTACTAACTGGCTACATTTCAACTCAGAGCTAGAGCGCAGTTTTCACCATGCTTATGGTATCAGCTTTCGTGGCAGGATTGTTTTTGACTAAACTAGTGGTAGGAGAAGTAACTGCAAAATGTCAAGATTTACAAGGGGGTTCAAGTAGTAGCACCCCTCGATCCGTTCCAGTTGAAGAAGTGTGAATAATTATCAACCAACGAAAGCATTATTTGATTCAACAAAATAATTATTCTTTATTGAATGATGCCATATGATCTAACTAGTTGATGAAGAAAGATCCATCCGATGAAGAGACCGAAACAAGAAGAGAAGAAACAAGGTATTAAGATACAAGGAACTGATAAAATCAAATGTAAATAAACAAAAGTATAAATGTGTATGGACTAAAATACCTCGACTACATGACAAAAATCGACATTGACTTTGGCATTAGTGGTCAAGGGACTTCTTTGGCATTAAAAACCCAAGTTTTGGACCTCCAACGATGAAAGGGGCAAGGTTTGTCCCACTGTGATGCGCAATAACAAGTTTAGGGACCAACAGTGTATTTTAGTCTTTATTATTATTTTTTTTAATGATTTTTGTCTTCGAGATCTTGTAATCTGCTTTCTTTGTAATGTTAACTGATAGCATATTTGAGTGTTTATTTTATATTATTATGACAAGTAGGGGTGTCAGTAAAGTCGGGTTGACCCGACCCGAACCTGAACTCGATAAGGCTTATCGGGTCAAAAAATCTAATCGGGTTGTTTTGACCCGAACCCGATAACCGATAGTGTTATCGGGTCGGATTAGGGTTTAAAAAATAATGCTATCGGGTTATCGGGTCAACCCGATAAAACCCGAAAATCACTTTTTTATTTTTTAGTTATGTACTAATGTTGTTGATCTGGGAATCAATGGATGTGAAAATGATATTGGTGGAGGAGGCTTACATATATTGATTATGCATGCAAGTTGATATTTTGATCTAGTTTTATACGCGCATTTACAAAAAGTATACTCCTTAGAGCATTCCCAATCCTAACACTATAACACCAATAACATCGTCCACGTCAGCGTCACATCAGCTTTAACATTTAACATTAACATCCCCAAAAAACACCCACAACCATAACATCCCAATAACATCAATAACATTTCATATTTTCAATTTCAACCCCTAAACTAAAACAAACACTTCATTTATTAAACTAAAACAAACACTTCATTAAAATTGAAAACAAATTACAATACGAGATTAAAAAAAAATACAACGAAATAAAAAAACACACTGCAAATAAAACGTTACAACAAATTAAAGGAAATGACGAGAATACGATCTCTCGACGAGGTTTCAAGTTATATTTCTTGATGATTCGATCTTTTCGTCATTGATCCACTCCACGACCATTGGATCTTGCCCTTCAAGATGGCGTCATCAAAACTTTATCTCTTCCAACCTTGTTATTGTGAGATTTTTTTCCTTTGGGCCCGACACGCCGCTTCAAGACTTCTCGTTTCAAACGATACTCGCTTGCCATAGTTTCGGTGAAATAAGTTGACGAGCTCGTTCCTCCGATGCTTGATCCCCAAGACTTGTTGTAGTCTTGGATCTTGCTTTCTTGGTAGCACGTTTCTTTCCCATGGGGCGAGGTTGTTCATCATGACCAAACAAAGCCTTGTTTGTTTGGCTTGGGACTTCGCCGGTTAAATCAACCGCTTCCGGCGTCTCCCATTTCTTATAATGACGCAAAACCTCCCAAGCGTCATCGAGACCAAACGGTGCTCCTTTGGATTCCTCACGATACCATTGCTTTGCCCGTTTCATCACATCCAGCTCACTTTCCCCGCTTCGTTGACCCCGTTGCGCACGTATGTAAAAAGCGTTGAACTTTGTGCATATGCCGTTCAACGTTTTCCATTTGCTTGACATCATGTCCTTGGTGCGCCGTTGAAAGTTGTTTTATTGAACTCATTTCGACCCAATACCAAAACGTATCTCGGGTTGGCACTTTCCAACTTTCGGATCCTCGAAACAACTATGTAACACCTGCAAGTAATGTTTCCTCTCGTCAAGTCCAAAGCGCGAGAACGACAACCTCCTATTCATCGAATCAATTGGTTCGGGCTCGGGGTATTTGGATTTCTTTGATTTTCGCTTATCGACCTTTTTCTTTTTGGAGGAGCGTGGGTATGTCAAGAACATCTTGTGTTTCGGTTTGTGATTGTTGTGATTGTTGTGTGAATTGTAGGTTTTGAAAGTTGGAGCTTAAGGTGTTTTGTTGGTTTTGTTGTTGCCAATACAGAAATGTTTGATGTTGTTGCCACATTTCTTGGCTCGAGTAGCCTAGTGGGTTGGGGTATGAAGATGAACCCGCGTTCGGGTTAGATGATGAACCCGGGTTTGAGGGATTCCACCCACCACCGAGAAGATTGAAGAAACTATCGTCGTTGACTCCCGACATTGTTTTTTTTTGCAGTTAATTGAAGTTGAAAGATTGAGAGTATTGAGAGGATTTAGTAGTGGAAGTGTGAAAAAAAAAATGGTGTTTTAATTGTGTATTTATAGTGGTAAAAAAAAGTTTTTGATTTTTTTTTTATTTTTTTTATAAAAACTAGCCGTTAGGGGTGGTTTTTGATTTTTTTTTTAAACTTAACGGCTAGTAGCCGTTCTGAGGACCAATTGAAAATTTTTGATTTTTTTTCTGCGCTTAACGCGTTACTTGGGTAACGCTGGAGGACCAACAGCGTTAAACAACAACAAGTCCAAGGGTGTAACGCCGCTAACGGTGTTATTGGGCCGATAACGGACGTTACCCCGTTAAGATTGGGAGTGCTCTTAGCATTTGTATTCTTTGGTATCTCTTTAAATTACCAAAATGTCATTTGCTAAATAGAACACTTTGGCAATGATAGGGTATGCTGAATAGAAAATTGTACACATTGGCACATTTGTGTGATCTTATTATCGTAAACATGCTTTTGTATATCTATTGTTAGCTTTCTTTATTTGCTAGATACAATCAGATGAACTTTAGATGCCTTGTTGAGATTATAAAATAATATTTAATGTTCATGTTAACTCAATGTGGCCATGAATATGAAAAACATGTACGACGGTTTATATATCATATAATTGATGTGTTTTACTTACTTTTAAGAATCGGGTCACCCGATAACCCGAATCACCCGACTCGACATAACCCGACCGAATCTCACGAACCCGATAATCCGATTTTAATCGAGTCAGTTATGGGTCACTTTTAAAAAATTCAAAACCCGACCCGACAAACCCGATAACTCGACCTGATAACACCCCTAATGACAAGTATCATGCAAATAAGGGCAAATTGCACAAAAGGGTATCAAACTTGCATTCAATTTTAATTTAAAGTACTTAACTCTTTTTTTCTCAATTTAAGGTATCAAAGTTATTTTTTATTGCAATGTTATACAATTAAGAGGTTACAAGGTCACATTTAGGTAGTTAGCAGGTCACCAGATTTCTGGGGAACGTGACTTGTTTTCTTCCGCCAACTTTGCTCAAGTTTTGACAAGTAATTTACATTTCAAAACCAAAAATGTCATCATAAAACCAAAAATGTTTTTCAATCAGTCAAATCTCAAAATAGCGTTAGATGCAAAAATCAATCTTTTTTAACAAATTAAAGAACATCAACTTGATGGTTCAGTAAACTTCTAAATCAATTCCAAGACAATAATGGCTGGAATTGCTTAGTGATATGGACAAAGAAAGATTAAATCAAAATTAAAATAAACAAACAAGTTGTTTTAATATTGGGCAATAACTTCATAATGTGCAGTGGTGTGTTTGAACGGATCGATAATATGAAATAAAGACATATCTTAATATGAATTTTGTAGTGAGTGTGTTTGTGGGGAACAAGAGAAAAACAAAACACTTTAATATATGAATTTTGGAGATTAATCTTTGACTGGCAATTGTATAGATCGAATGAAGGATACATTTATTCGATTCTGAATATAATGAAGATGCGTATGTTGGAATACAACTAAAGTAAAACAAAATTATAAGTTTTGGCCGGATGTTGGCCGGAAGTTGGTTGGGAAGATGAAGTATGATAATGGTAACGTGGAACCTTTGTGTAGGTAAGAGCTTCCCAACATTGCAATAGATAATAACTTGGATATCTTAAATTGAGAAAAAAATAGTTGAGTACCTTAAATTGAAATTGAAAGTAAGTTTGATACATTTTTATGCGATTTGCCCTGCAAATAAATAATAGAGTAACAATTTAAAAATGGAATTGTCTAGAACAAATACATCACAATTTAAAAATCCAGCATATGACTTTAGAATTGTATGCGACAATGAATTAAGATGTTTAGAATCAGCTAGGCAAGCCAAGCAGGAACGGCGATTTTTAAACGATACAAACCTAGCTGCCTTTTATGTCTCTTTTCATTCTTACATTACCCTTGTTTTATCCTCAATCAGATTATCTATTGCAGGAGTTTATGAGGTTTTTATTGTACTTCTTGGTTTGACTTTTCCAAGAAAAAAAATATATAGTTACATTCATACTTATATCCATACCAATAAAACATTGTGACTATTTAAATATCTAATCTCCATTAACTTAAAAATTCACTTAAACTTTACTTCAAGTTTTTACATATTTCCTCTTTTCCACATGAATAAAAATGATAGAGGTTTTATCATGTTTCTTTAACACAATATGTCATATTGATGTAGTATAAAGAAGTTAAATAAAAAAATGTCTCGCATCACTTAAAAATAAAAGTTAAATAAGAAAGTGTCTTGCATCATTTTTTTTGAACAAAGATTACATTTCATATCACACCTCACAAAAGGAGGTAATTTGAACACAACAAGTTACATCGAACATAAAGGCAAAATCGTCGACTTGCCAAAAATACACGAGGCAACAAGTTAAGCTAAAAGAAAGATACACCCTAATAGTTGTGATGCATCACAAAGAAACACCATATAAGGGTGGGGAATCACCAAAGTGAGCTTTAGGAAGACACAACCATACAAAGGTGTAGCACAAAAGTACACAAAGTACACAAAACATCAAAGAAGATAAAACTAAGCGTCCAAAGGAGCCGAACAAACCCAACAGATCTAGAATCAAACCCAAGGCTACACAAGCTATCGATGGCGGACCACAAACAGATCTGAGCAGACTGAGCAAGGCTTTTATTGTGAGAAAAATAAAGTACAAGAAAGGATCCGGACGGCCGGTCGAAACCGACCGCCGGAGAAAGTGTTCAAATAAATTTTAAAAAAATCTGTATTTATGACATTATTGTTTTCCATATATTTCTCTGTCTAGATACTTCTTATCACACTCTTACATTATCAATGTCAAAAATCGTTCGTTGCTATAAGAAACCGCAAAAGACCCATACAGTTTTACTAGGTAACGAGGCTAGTTTTATTGAAAACTAAACGAAAGTTATGGAGTTAAAAAGTTGTGTGTTTACTCAAAACGTTCATTATCCATTTCAAACTATACAAAGAGTTCAAAGTTGTAAAAATGTTCACTAGAATGGGCGTAATGGTGAGCACACATATGACCGCAATCACCATTTTCACATCAACGCCAACTTATTACAACTTTTTTTTATGACCAATTTAGTGTAATAAAGCGATTGCGGTCAAAAAAAAAAAAAAAAACATACACCGCTACTTAAACACAAATGTCGTCACATAAAACATTTAATAAAAACACCCACACACAAACATAGAGTCTTCACAAAAACGAGTTAGACGCGTTTTGTGTTGGGGTGTAATGGAGAACGCGTTTTAAATGTGAGATGACCTTTTCAACGACCATCCATTACGGATGGGGATGGCAATAAGGCGGGTTTGGGCGGGCGACCATCCCATCCCCAAACACGATAACAAAACCATCCCAAACCCGTCCCAATCCCATTGGGGATCTTATCGGGCGCCCCATTGGGCGAGATACTCCCAAACCCGCCCATTCCCCATTGGGGCCTTATCGGGTTGTCTTTTTGGTAGCGATACTCCATCATACTCGTGTCCTCCTGCTTATTCTTATTTATGTACTATTAACAATATGATTTTATGGAATAGCTCGAATAATCGAGAAACCATTAGTAATATATTAATCATTGGAATAAATCACAACTTTATAGAATAGTATGACACAAAACAAGCTTCTATGATCATAATTTAAAATATCAGAAAGATAAAAACTAACAAAAATTAGAGAATTATATTTAGTACGTAAATACTAACACAATATTTTATGTATATAGATATATGTATATGTATATGTATATGTTTCGGGGCGGGGATGATGTGCCCCTTCCCCGCCCCAAACCCGATAATAATCCCCGTTAATGCACCAAAACCAGCCCCGAAACCCGATAAGCATGCCCCGCCCCAATAAGTTCGGGTTTCAAGTTTCCCCGTCGGGTTCGGGTTTTTTTGACATCCCTAATTACGGATGGTCTTGCCTACTTCTAATAACATTTTTTAAAAATCATTCTGATAGTCCGTCTGAGTCATATAGCTTATTCTATTGTTTATTTGAATAATCTCTGCCTTTGTAGGCTCTGGCCTCCTGTCCTACGAATCTAAGTGAAATATTCCTCATATTTAACACTTTGACGATAGATCCAATAATTTTACGATGTTACTTCATCGATGGTTGTAATTGTAAATCACAAAGTTACTCAATACTTTCATTGTTTGACGACCAACTTTTATCATCAAAAAATAATATGCGAATTTCTTTGAATTTGTCTCATCAATGTAAGATTGTGTAAACTTGTATATTGATTGATTAATAATGAGAGGTACATCAAGATTATATAAGCTACATAATGGGCCTAATATACAATGGGCCAAATACTAATCCTAATACTAATAGTCTAACACTCCCCCGCAGTTTGAGCGGGAGGAGACCGAACACTCAAGCTATCACGAAAATCAGTAAACAAGGCAGATGGTAACCCTTTGGTAAAAATATCAGCATACTGAAACCGTGAAGGAACATGTAGAACTCGAATTTGACCAGTAGCAACCAAATCACGAACAAAATGAATATCAATCTCAATATGCTTGGTACGCTGATGCTGAACAGGGTTAGAAGACAAGTACAATGCACTCACATTATCACAATAAACAATAGTAGCAGATGACAATGGTGTATGAAGCTCACGTAGTAAATTCGAAGCCAACATGTCTCGAAAGCAAGATTGGCAACACCCGATACTCACCTCGAAGATCGAACGAGAAATCGTCGGTGACGCTAGAGGACCATGAAAGTAAGTTGTTGCCAAGAAAACACAATAACTCGATGTAGACCGCGGTGGTAGGACAACCACCCAATCAAGATCCGAATAAGCAACCAAGGACTCGGTGAGTAGAAGAAAATAATTGTAAACCATAACCCAAAGTCCTTGAATATACCGTAATATCCGCTGAGAGCGAAGAAATGAGGCTCGCGAGGATCATGCATATATAAACAAACTCGTCAGACAAAGCATAAGTAATATCGGGTCTAGTGAAAGTGAGATACCAAGAGAACACGCAAGACTCGATATAACGTAAGATCGAAACCGGATCACCATCAAGACCCAACTTAGACTCACACAACAAGAGTCCGAGAAGGGTTACAACCAACCATATGTGCATGCTCCAAAATCTCCATAGCATACTTACTGCTGTGACAAAAACATCCCGTAAGAGTCACGCGAATCGATACACCCAAAAATAATTAAGAGCACCCAAGTGCATCATAGAGAACTCCTTATGCAAAGAAACAATAATCCGCTTTAATAAAGTATCGGAGGAAGCGAGAAGCACAATATCATCCACATATAGTAGCGTAAAAGCAAGATCATCACCACCGTCGATAAATAAATAAGAAGAATCACACCGACCAAGTAAACCCAACAAGAAGAATATAAGCAAAGAAACCGCGAAACCATGCCCGAGGCGCCGCTTAAGACCATAAAGAGAACGTCGTAATAAACAAACATAATCCGGATGCTCGGGATCCCGAAACCGGTGGTCGATGCATATAAGCAGTTTACCAAATCACCATGCAAAATGCATTCTTGACATCAAGTCGATGAGCAGTGCCAATGTCGAGAAATAGCTAAACTAAGAACGATCCGAATGGTGCGGGCTTAACAACCGAACTAAAAGTCTCATCAACATCTACTCCCTCCACATGTACTACCATTGGCTATAAGACGTGCCTTGTACCGACTAAGATTGCCATCACCAAATACTTATGGCGAAATAACCACATACACCGAACAACATTAACACCGCAGGACGAGGTACACAAGTCCAAGTTTTATTCTTAATAAGTGCATTATATTCATCAAACATAGCATTTCGCCAATTTGGATCATCAAGAGCATCCTTATACGACCTAGGTGACGGAGAAACAGTGGACACATGACCAAAGATACTTAGGATTAGGACGAGTAGTCCCGACACGAGCGATGTGACCATGGGATGAATAGATACAACGGTGGTGGCATTGGTGGGTCGAGACAAAGCGGGAGAGACATGTGGCGTTGGCGTGGGTGTAGGTGGGGTGGGAGGTAGGTATGTTTATTGGTTTGTGAGGTGTAGGTATGTCAACTGGTGGTATAGGAATCGGGTTTAAAGTAGGACCAATTGGGGTGGTGTTGATAATGGTGGAAATGAGATTGGAAGAATCTTCCAAAAAATCATAGGATGAAGTGGGTTTGGACGGATGGGTTTGAAACGGAAAAACCGTTTCATCAAATGTAACATGACGAGAGATAATAATTTTGTTGGTATTTAGATCAAGACAACGATAGCCAAAATGATTAGCGAGATGTCCCAAAAATAGAAATTTGGTGTAGCGCGAGGTCCTAATTTATGGTTGGTATCAATATGTGGGTAACAAAGGCATCCAAAAACACGAAGTACACTATAATCAGGTGTAGCACCAAAAAGGCGGGTAAAGGGTATGTCATTGTTAATGGCACGGGAAGGTAGGATATTCAATAAATAAACAGCCATATTAAGAGCCTCAGTCCAATAGTTGGGTGGTAAATGTGCTTGGAACAATAAAGTACGAATAAGGTTATTAATGGTACGAATCATGCGTTCAGATTTTCCATTTTGTTGAGAGGTGCGGGGGCAAGAAAATCTAAATTGGATGCCATTGGTTGAAAATAATTTATGAAAAGCGGTATTATCAAACTCACCACCATGATCACACTGAAACGACTTAATTTCACACTTAAACTGAGTACGAACATGATCCGTGCTAAACCGTCAAGTTATCTAACACAAGCTAGCCACTTGTGAATGGCTAACCGTAAGAAACTTAAAACAGTTCAGACACCAAATGCAATGAAGATCAGGAGAGTATAGGGTTTCCCCAGGTCGTTATGTCCCAACGAGCTGTGCGATGAATCACCAAACGAATAGTGATCGAGAGAATTTGAACGGAAAAAGGGTTTTGATTGATTATACTAAGGAAAAAGTGTATAAACTACAGGGGCTTAAATGCAAATTAAAGAAAATTAAAAAGATAAAATATATTAAATAAACGCTATCACTATTTGCAAAATGATGTTTTTGATTTCTCTTTTATAAAATTTTAATTTAAAACTACGTGACGTACAAAAGAAAATGTGAAACTGGAGCAATATTAATCCTAAAAATATAAAATTAACATTTTTACAAACCTAATGATAAGAGAAAATTATTAGAAAAAGAAAATTATTTTTAAAACTATTTATCTAATTATTATTAATTAAAAACTATTTTTACTTATTTAATAATAGATTAAAATACAAGAAAATATGAAATAAAGCTAGAAAATGAAATTATGACTTGGAAAATCTAAAATAACTAAAGAGAATTTTCAAAACTATTTTGTATTTTTTCGATTATTTTTCTATTTTCTATGAATTAAAGACTATTTAAAACTACTTAAATTAATAAAATAATAAATTAAACTAAGAAAATATTTTTTGACTTTTATATTCGTCTTAACCTAGGAAAATGAAAACTTATTTTTTGAAGTTTTCCGATTTAATTGTATTAAAAGCTAATTAATATGACTTAAAAGCATTTTAAATAAAGAAAAATAGCAAACCGACCTAGAAAAATCTGAAAAATTCAAGAAAAGTCTAAAATGATATACGATTCTAAGAAAATATAAAAACAGGGGCCTGTGTGTAGGATTATGAAACTGCAATGACAAGTGCTTATAAATAAGCACTTGGAATAAGCAAATGAACACCAAAGACCACCAACTGATTACAGAAGCTGTAATATGCTAAAAATACCCAAATGCAACTAGTTACAGCTATCCTAAACCTTTATTGTGCTAACTGCTATGATTATGATGTTTTGGCTTAAGTGTCAAAATCAGTTTCTAGCTACTACTTTAGAGCTTAAAAATAAGCTACTTAATAAGCTGAGACTCAAAACAAAAGTTGGAACTTGAAGGAGACCCGGCTAAGAACTTATAAACCAAAAACTGAGACACGGACAAGCTCTAAGGAGCTTTTGACAAGCTCAGACAACCACATGCGACTCGATGAATCTTGAGTCGGTGCACAGGCACTTTAAGCCCATTTGACAAGCTACTTTGGGGCTTATAAAAATTACTAAAATCTACAAAATCATAATAAGAAACTAGACCGGTTGAAGTTTTAAAACCCAAAGTTTTAATAAATTTGACCCGAAATGAATCAATTAAAAATCAACTTAGGTTCAATGAAAATGACTTTTCATTTTGACTTTTGATGATTTTGAGAGTTTGACTTTAATGAGATTTGAAACCAAATTATGAACCGAGATTGATGTTTTATTATGAAATGGAACCGAATTAAGCTACTCTAATGATATTTGAACACAAATCAAACTTTTGATATCACAAATTTCTAATGATTGTGAATTTAGGACGATGTAAAGATGATTTTGACTTTTGATCAATAAGGTGCAAAGTTAAGACAGATATGAGTTAAATGACCTATATGGAGACCGAGTAGAGCAGACATCAAGCACAAACAAGAGCTCAAGCTCAAATAAACAACGATCCAAACACCATTTTAACCAACCGGTTGCAAATTTTAACTACCAAATTGATTTAAACAATGATTCCCACACATTTAGGTCCTAATATCATTAAAACACCTAAATTATGCAAGTACATAAACTATAACTATGATTTAGACAGTACACTGATTATGCAGATTCAAAAAAATATAAAATGCAAAGGAATTTGGAACTCACAACTTGTCCAGCCAAAATGCAGATTATTCAGAACCCCAACTATCCTAAACTAGTCTAATCCAACCCAAAATCAAGCTCTGCAAAACCCACATTCCATCTTCATCATCGCTAACCAAAATGCAATACTGAGTTTGACTTTTGTTGACCATACACCAAATTTGATTGAAATCTGTTTTCCCACTTACCAAAAGCTATAATAAGCTTAGGTAAACTTATTGGAACCTAAAATAAGCTATTAAAGGTTTGGATATAAGAATTTGAAACCGGATTTTGCAACAAATGAATATGAAAATATGAAACTTAAGTGAAACCTTGAATTAACACTTGAAAACAGATTATATTGATGAAACAACTTAATTTGAGTACATAAGAACATAAGATTACATCTTTAAACTTAAATTAAAACATTAATATTAAAAACGACATACATAAATATTTAAAACTAACTACTCTCCTTTCTTCTTGCTTCTCTTCTCTCTTTTATACCCAAAAAGCCTTCCACTAGTCCTCTGAGCAAATCCCATCTCTTTCCTTGGCCATTGGACCAGTAGAATAGATTTTGGCCGTTTGATCAAAATTTGGCGGGAAAGTTATTTTGACAGTTGGGGTTGAGTGAAATGGAGGAGGGGGCATTAAATGCACCTTGGAAGGTTGTTGAGGTGGGGGGAACAAGGAAGGGTGAGGATGAGCTGGGGGGATGGGAGTATGAGTGTTGCAGAGATGTTTGGTGGGGAAGAAAGAAAAAGGCGGGTAGGGGTGTTTGACTGTAGGTTTGACCAGGCTTAATATATTGAAGGGGGTCAAATTGAGGGGGTCAAGGGTTTGACAGGGGTCCAAAAAGGTTATGGCAGTCCAAAGGTGCAAAGGTTTAATAATCGATGGCCTTTTGCAATTTCGAAAGTACAAGGACCAAAGTCGCCAAATTTCCAAAGTTGTTTCAAGGGACCAAACTGACAAGCTTCAATAGTACAAGGACCAAAATAGACATTTTCAAAATTCCAAGGACTATTTTGCCAAATTTGAAACTGGAGGACCAAACTTGTAATTTCTCAAAACTTTTGACATTTTTCACCAAAGGACTAATTTTGACAACTTATGATTTTAAAAGGACCTTTGGTGATTTTTCTTTGAAATAAGTGCTCGGGGACTATTTCGACAACTTTTGAAACTTGGGGACTAAAGCGCCAATTATGCAAACTTAGCTCATTTTTCATCCGATTTTAAACATTTTGCATCCGAAACATATTAAATGCAATTTTGGAATATTTTCGGTATTTTGATGCATTTCGAGCATTTTAAGTGTTTTGCGTTTAGATTTAACCAAAATGATGAGTATTTACACACTCATCAATCCCCACACTAAACTATTGCTAGTCCCTAGCAATCTTTTGAGAAAAAACTTAATGGATTTGAATCTCTTTACCAAAAGCCATTACTTGGAGTAGCCAAATGTTTCGATTCAAGTAAGATCCATGGTACATCGATAACCATGTGATTTTGAGCAAACCACCAACTTCCAACGGATTTGATTTGTCTTTACCGTGGCCGTTTGATTCGGACTAGCCAACTCTTAGATAATATATACTATCTTTGGTGAGTGATTACCAATTATGGTTTTCCATCGCCTTTACCACAAGCCATAAACTTGCGGGCTAGCCAACTCTTCACTTTTAAGGATATGGTGGTGAAAACCATACAATTTTGGGCAAATTGCAAGTCGTCAACGGATTTGAGATATCTTTACCAAGAGCCGTTTGCTCTGGATTAGCCAATCCTTTTGTTTATTAGACATGGCGGATCGATAAACACTTACTCCAAAAAAATTTTGGCCAAAATGGGGAATTGGGTGGTATAATTACATGATTAAATTCGTGAGAATTCCCCACACTAGAAATGAATATTGCCCTCAATATTCAAAGTACCGCGGTTATGCGAAACAAAGAACGTAAAAGGAAATACTACGTCCATTATTTTGAAAGGTTTTTTTTTTTTTTTTTTTTTTTTGAAACTTATATATATACAACATGTGGGCAACTCCCCACACTAGGGTGGTAGAAAATAGGAAGAAGTCGAAATATGGGTGAAAACCCATATGGCATGCTCTTGTTTTTGATTCCCAGTCGCTAGCTTGACTCGATCCCGCATTCATTGGTTCATGGGAAGTAAGTGGAAGAGACAATCTCCATGGACTTTCATTCAAGATGTTTGTATAAACATTGAAGTACGTGAAAGTTCCACACCGATGAGATATACATAGATCCGCTCAAAATGATAAATGAAATGCCGGGTCAAAGATAGTGTCTTCATTCCCGAAGGAGTGAAGATGAAGAGAAATCACAAGATATTTGAGGAAAGGAAGAAAGATTTTGATAACAATCAAGATCCATTCTTCATCCTCAAATGTAAACATATCGGGAGGAAGGGTGAGGTAGTATCATCAATAAGCAAACTCGTATGATAGAGTACACCTTCCTCCGAGCCAATATCATCCTCAAGATCAAAATAGAAATGATCATGTTAGGAGGAGATATGTCATGAGAGAGTTCACGGAGAACTCTTCATGAAAAGAATCATTCACATGAAGTGAAATTGTGAACTCTTGTTCCATTGTGGGCTCATCACTATCCTCGATCCGAGTATCAAAGAGTGGATTCTCAAAATTAAAGTGAATTGATTCAATTCAAATAGAGGATTAGTGAGAGTTGTTTTGAATGCTTCGGGAACAAAGTGATCAATATTCTCTATTGGACCGTTGGGATAAGAAGTGAGTGAACGATCTTTATAAGTGAGACTTTCGGTCTCTCCCGGATCGGCTTCAAATCAAAGAGAACATCGTTACTTCGATGAAAGTGGATTGATGTGAGTGAGTTCATCGGTGAACTCCTCAAGAAGATGATCGACATCAGTTGTGGAAGTGATGCCTCAACATACTCGATGTTTCCATAAGAAGCACAATCTTCGCTACAATTGGAGAAAGTTTCAAAATGATCTTTTGAACACTCAAGAGGGAAAGAGAATCACATATGATCGAAGTTCCCGTGACTCTCTCGGGATTGGGACAAGGTTCTCAACACTAGACTTTATGAATTCGTCCGATTCCTTTTCGTGAACAGTGTCAAGATGCTCGCCCCCATGTTCGAGAGTGAGTGGGAGCTTGGTGTGATAGCGATTGTTTGAGATGGAATCTCAGCTGCTGGGATATCAACCGATCGAGGAGTTGAGAAATAATATTAAAAGGATAAAACTCTCCTCTTCATCATCATACATTTGCCTTAAGAAATTGGGAACGCCTTAGAGCCGCATGCTCTAGGACTAATAATTCTTCCCTAGATTTGCGAGCCTCTCGTTCTTTGGCTAGCAATTCTCCCATGGTTTTCTCACTACTCACTTGATTCTTAAAGTTACTAATCATATCATCAAGTGTTTTCATTGCGGTTTCAAAATTTTGGGAGATTTTTGAGACAACGGCTCGGTGGAGTTTGAACCGTATGGTCTTTGTGGAGGTTGGAAATTGTCAAATCTGTGAGAGTCATGATTGTTACAAGGAAATGGATTCCTATTTGACAATCGAGTGAAGTGGGGACCTCCACGGTTCTCACAACAAGAAACTGTTGAGTGCGGACCGTGAATTATATGGATATTGGTCATAACCAAAGTTCGAGCATCACCGAAAACTGCTCATAGACAAACGTGTTTCGGATTGACACTCAAATCCTTGGTGAGGACCTCCACAAAATTCACAGCAGTTAAGTTGATTATATGAAGATAGGTCATTTGTGGTGTGTGATTGGAAAAGTTTGAGGGTCGTTAAATGAGTTCGGATTAGGATCATAATCAAATGAATTCCTCGAACCACAAAACAAACAACTCCCGTTACGAATATCATTACTACATTGTACACACGTACACCAACGACATGGTGAACCAAAAAGAGGCTCACCACAACCGATGCAAGGAATAAACGATTTCATTTGAAAGTTACGAGAAGGAATCGGTTTATTCAAAGAATCAACAAAACCAACATGGTGATCCGAATGACTATCAAGTCTCAAGAACATTTTGAAAAATCCGGAGGTGGGACAAGTGGTGTGCTCGAGAGCTAGCAATTTCCACCACTTCCGTTATGGTCTCCGGTTCGGTTCTTGAGAAATGTGAAGATTAGGCAAGTCATTCTTGCTAGTCACCGGTCTAAATTTCGCATGTTTGCTTTTAACCGTAAATTGTGAAAGTTTAGGATCAATTTTAGACGGCTTAGGAGCAATTGAGGGTTAGATCTTTGGATAAACGTAGGTTGGACGATTTAGCACTTCCATTATCGAGGAAGTACCGGTCCTTGTCACCCGATTTCTCGTTCCATTTCCCTACGCAGAATTAATGGATCATCACGAACAACACGAATTCTTGACATTTGTGATAAAGTATGAATTTTTTCAAATTCGTCCCAGAATTCGTCATAGTCGAGAGATTCCATGAGAATAGAAGAAGTTAGAATCAAATGGATAGAGGGTAAAGGGATAAAGAATCAAAAAGGGTAAGAGGGTAAAGAGGAATATTTTTGGTATTTTTGAAAAACATGATGTAAAAACAAAGAATGAAAAATATTTTTGTGTTTTATATGTTTTAAGATGTTTTGGATTTTGGATTTTTATAAGAATATATATATAGATATAGATAGATGGTATCAACAAGGAGTGAATATTCAAATCACTAATACGCTAAACGGAAGATAATTAGCACTGACTCCGCGCGGCGCCAAAAATTTGATCCGCTAAACCGTCAAGTTATCTCACAAGCTAGCCACTTGTGAATGGCTAACCGTAAGAAACTTAAAACAGTTCAGACACCAAATGCAATGAAGATCGAGAGTATAGGGTTTCCCAGTCGTTATGTCCCAACGAGTATGTGCGATGAATCACCAAACGAATAGTGATCGAGAGAATTTGAACGGAAAAAGGGTTTTGATTGATTATACTAAGGAAAAAGTGTATAAACTACAGGGGCTTAAATAAAAATTAAAGAAAATTAAAAAGATAAAATATATTAAACAAACGCTATCACTATTTGCAAAATGATGTTTTTGATTTCTCTTTTATAAAATTTTAATTTAAAACTACGTGACGTACAAAAGAAAATGTGAAACTCGAGCAATATTAATCCTAAAAATATAAAATTAACATTTTTACAAACCTAATGATAAGAGAAAATTATTAGAAAAAGAAAATTATTTTTTAAAACTATTTATCTAATTATTATTAATTAAAAACTATTTTTACTTATTTAATAATAGATTAAAATACAAGAAAATATGAAATAAAGCTAGAAAAATGAAATTATGACTTGGAAAAATCTAAAATAACTAAAGAGAATTTTCAAAACTATTTTTGTATTTTTCTGATTATTTTTCTATTTTCTATGAATTAAAGACTATTTAAAACTACTTAAATTAATAAAAATAACAAATTAAACTAAGAAAAATCTAGAAAAATATTTTTTTGACTTTTTATATTTATCTTAACCTAGGAAAAATGAAAACTTATTTTTTTGAAGTTTTTCTGATTTAATTGTATTAAAAGCTAATTAAAATGACTTAAAAACTTGTTTTAAATAAAGAAAAATAGCAAACTGACCTAGAAAAATCTGAAAAATTCAAGAAAAGTCTAAAATGATATACTGATTCTAAGAAAAATATAAAAACAGGGGCCTGTGTGTAGGATTATGAAACTGCAATGACAAGTGCTTATAAATAAGCACTTGGAATAAGCAAATGAACACCAAAGACCACCAACCGACATGTGTCGTAATATGCTAAAATACCCAAATGCAACTAGTTACAGCTATCCTAAACCTTTATTGTGCTAATCGCTATGATTATGATGTTTTGGCTTAAGTGTCAAAATCGGTTTTAGCTACTACTTTAGAGCTTAAAATAAGCTACTTAATAAGTCGAGACTCAAAACAAAAGTTGGAACTTGAAGGAGACACGGATAAGAACTTATAAACCAAAAACTGAGACTGGACAAGCTCTAAGGAGCTTTTGACAAGCTCCAGACAACCTGTGCGAGACTCGGTGAATCTTGAGTCGCATTGCACAGGCACTTTAAGCCCATTTGACAAGCTACTTTGGGGCTTATAAAAATTACTAAAATCTACAAAATCATAATAAGAAACTAGACCGTTGAAGTTTTAAAACCCAAAGTTTTAATAAATTTGACCCGAAATGAATCAATTAAAATCAACTTAGGTCAATGAAAATGACTTTTCATTTTGACTTTTGATGATTTTGAGAGTTTGACTTTAATGAGATTTGAAACCAAATTATGAACCGAGATTGATGTTTTATTATGAAATGGAACTGAATTAAGCTACTCTAATGATATTTGAACACAAATCAAACTTTTGATATCACAAATTTCTAATGATTGTGAATTTAGGACGATGTAAAGATGATTTTGACTTTTTGATCAATAAGGTGCAAAGTTAAGACAGATATGAGTCAAATGACCTATATGGAGACCGAGTAGACAGACATCAAGCACAAACAAGAGCTCAAGCTCAAATAAACAATGATCCAAACACCATTTTAACCAACCGATTTGCAAATTTTAACTACCAAATTGATTTAAACAATGATTCCCCACATTTAGGTCCTAATATCATTAAAACACCTAAATTATGCAAGTACATAAACTATAACTATGATTTAGACAAGATAATCGATTATGCAGATTCAAAAATATAAAATGCAAAGGAATTTGGAACTCACAACTTGTCCAAACCAAAATGCGAATTTTATTCGAACCCCAACTATCCTAAACTAGTCTAATCCAACCCAAAATCAAGCTCTGCAAAACCCACATTCCATCTTCATCACTGCTTAACCAAAATGCAATACAGTTTGACTTTTGTTGACCATACACCAAATTTGATTGAAACTGTTTTCCCAGCTTACCAAAAGCTATAATAAGCTTAGGTAAACTTATTGGAACCTAAAAATAAGCTATTAAAGGTTTGGATATAAGAATTTGAAACTGGATTTTGCAACAGTGAATATGAAAATATGAAACTTAAGTGAAACCTTGAATTAACACTTGAAAACAGATTATATTGATGAAACAACTTAATTTGAGTACATAAGAACAGAAGATTACGTCTTTAAACTTAAATTAAAACATTAATATTAAAAACGACATACATAAATATTTAAAACTAACTACTCTCCTTTCTTCTTGCTTCTCTTCTCCCTTTTATACCCAAAAAGCCTTCCACTAGTCCTCTGAGCAAATCCCATCTCTTTCCTTGGCCATTGGATCAGTAGAATAGATTTTGGCCGTTTGATCAAAATTTGGCGGGAAAGTTATTTTGACAATGGGGTTGAGTGAAATGGAGGAGGGGCATTAAATGCACCTTGAAGGTTGTTGAGGGGGGGAACAAGGAGGGTGAACATGGTGGGGGATGGGAGTATGAGTGTTGCGAGAGATGTTCAGTGGGAAGAAAGAAAAAGGCGGGTAGGGGTGTTTGATCGTAGGTTCGACCGTGCTTAATATATTGAAGGGGTCAAATTGAGGGGTCAAGGGTTTGACAGGGTCCAAAAAGGTTATGGCAGTCCAAAGGTGCAAAGGTTTAATATCATGGCCTTTTGCAATTTCGAAAGTACAAGGACCAAAGTCGCCAAATTTTCAAAGTTGTTTCAAGGGACCAAACCGACAAGCTTCAATAGTACAAGGACCAAAATAGACATTTTCAAAATTCCAAGGACTATTTTTGCCAAATTTGAAACTGGAGGACCAAACTTGTAATTTCTCAAAACTTTTGACATTTTCACCAAAGGACTAATTTTGACAACTTATGATTTTAAAAGGACCTTTGGTGATTTTTCTTTGAAATAAGTGCTCGGGGACTATTTTGACAACTTTTGAAACTGGGGGGTAAACGCCAATTATGCAAACTTAGCTCATTTTTCATCCGATTTTAAACATTTTGCATCCGAAACATATAAAATGCAATGTTGGAATATTTTCAAGATTTTGATGCATTTCGAGCATTTTAAGTGTTTTGCGATTCAGATTTAACCAAAATGATGAGTATTTACACACTCATCGTAACATAACTACGAAACAACGAAATTTAGACAAAACATCGATTTATTCATTAATGGATAAACCCAAACATACCGAGAGTAATGATCAAGAAACAAAACATAATACTTAAAACCAAAAGACTCGGAATCGGGATGTCCACAACCGGTGAACAATGTCAAAACAATAAGTAACAAGATTAGGCGACTAACAAACGGAAGCTTCACGTGTTTACCAAGCTGACAAGCATGGCAAAGAACGGGAAGCTTCTCGTTATTACAAGAAATAGAATCACGTGACACAAGACGCCGCAACACTTCACTTCCTGGATGTCCAAGTCGTTGATGCCACGTATACTGACTGGTAAGATAGGCTTGAGGAATTGGAGAAGGCTTTGTAACAGGGTAAAGATCACCCGTGCTATCACAACGGAGGAGTACCCGTCGAGTTACGAAGTCCTTCACAGAAAAACCAAAAGGATCAAATTCAACAGTGCAATAATTATCACGAACAAACTGACGCACATAAATAAGATTTTTTACGATATGAGGGGTAATTAAAACATTATTTAAACGAAGAGGACGAAAAGGTGTAGACAAGATACTATGACCGGAGTTGGTAACGGGAATGAAACGCCCATCACCAACCGCGACAGACGGATAAATGCACTCATTAAGAATATCACTAAGACAATGCACATAATCATTAAGATGAGAGCTCGCACTTGTATCCATATTCCAATTTCCAAAGAAAGGGTCTCGAAGAGTGTTAGCAAAGAAAAGCATGCGGCAAGAGAGTCGCTGACCCGAACCCTGTTGACACGACGCTAGGAGTTGACCCGGGTTAAAAACTGAACCAAACGCCGGCTGTGGAGAACCGGTCAAAGTCCCTGGCGGAACCCCTTGCGGCCGTGGACCTGCGGATGAACCTGCGCAAAATTGAACCCCATGCTGTAGTGGACCGACGTAGGGAACCGGACTGTTGAACTCCCAAACTGAACCCCTGGGGAAAGTGAACTGCTATTGTGAACCGGCATGCCATTGAACCCTGGTGGTACGGTAGCCCCCTGTGGAGATGAACCTGCAGACTGAACCGGTGTAGTGGTAGAGGGTTTGTTGTGAGAAGTGGTAAATCCCAATTTAGCCAATAGTTGTTGCAAAGTATCCATATCCACAGAACTGGAACCACGAGGAAGTACTGTAGACTTACCATGTACGCCATTGTGAAGATACCGACACGCCTCACCAAAACGACAATGACCTTTAGCAAACAAAAAACAAGGTTTGTTTACTTTTTCCAATGGATTATACGGACGCCGAGGAGTATTATTAGCCAATAAAACCATAGGAGAAGCGGATGTAGCATCCACAAGCGAACCTTGAACCTTAGACTTCATGCGCATCTCTTGCGTGGTCAACAACGAACGAACCGTGTTGAGATCGGGAAAGGGTTCTCGACTAGCAATAACGGTTGAAATCACATCATACGTGTTAGGTAAGCCTTCAAGTGCAAACGTAACAATATCATCGTTACTAAGAGGAGAACCAAGACCATTCAAAACCAAGGCAATTGACTCAATTTTCTGAAAATATGCATCAATTGTTAAGTCCCCAAGCTTTAGATTACGTAACTCCGCCTTCAAAGCCATAGCTCGAGGGCATTTATTGTCCTGAAAAATCCCCTCAAGACACACCCATGCCTCTTTGGCAGATTTAGGATTAAGAGCAACCAACCGTTTTTGAAGATTCGAGGCAAGTGTAGAGAAGATCCAAGACCTAATAATGAAGTCAACCTTGAGCCATTCCGCATCCTTAGTCGGGGGTGGAGGAGGTGTAGTAGATGAGGACGCTTCTGGATCAATGAGATGATCTAAGATGCCATATCCATGACAAAGGTGAGAAAAATAATATACCCATGGTGAGTAATTCATCTCATCAACATCAAGCTTAATCGGAACAAAAGTGGTCAAGTGATTAATCGCCATAAGTTTATCGGATAACGTGAGGGCAGATGGGGAAGGAGATATATACGTAGTCATTGTAGAGTTTAGTAACTAGTTATTATCCTATATACTATTAGGCAACACATGAGTTCTTCACATGACACGTGTCCACATTAATTGCCAATTTTCGCAAGTTGGCAAAAATAGTCCTTGAGGTTTAAGTGTCGTTGCAAAGTAAGTCCAAGTTGGCAAAAATAGTCCATAAGGTTTAAGTATCGCTGCAAAGTAAGTCCTTTATAGCAATTTGGCAAAAATAGTCCCTATCCAAATTCACGTCTACAAAAGCAATCCCGCTGCATCGCGCGAGTTTCCACACTCGTTGGGTAACAAAATTGGAGACAAACTGATCAAATTATTCAAATTAAAGCTTGTGCTGTCGAGGTGTAGGTTGTATAGGAAAAGCTAATTATTTAAACACGTGGTCGACAAACAAATTAGTCGACAAATACGACCAAAGAAAAGTAAGGGATTAATCGTTTAGGTGTAGAGTATACTACCAAAGAAAATTAGGTGTAGAGAATCTTAGGTGTAGATATTCGTAGGTAATTGTAGGTGTACAAAGTTATCAAATTAAAACTTGGATATATAATTGGTCGACAAAGAACTAGTCGATAAACAGTTAACAAACGACTAACAGTTAACAAACGAGGTCGACAACACACTTGGTCGACAAACACAGCTCGACAACACACTTTGGTCGAGAAACAAAAACAAAAAAAGAAAAACGTGCGGAAGCAATAGAAGGATCGGTTAGGGTTTGATACCATGTAAGATTGTGTAAACTTGTATATTGATTGATTAATAATGAGAGGTACATCAAGATTATATAAGTTACATAATGGGCCTAATATACAATGGGTCAAATACTAATCCTAATACTAATAGTCTAACAATCAAGAGCTTAAGTGTAAATTAAATGATTTTTGTCTACAAAAGTAACTACAATTCTAGTTGAATTACATATGTATTATTTATTGGGGCTATTATACGTCATTACTTATTATAGCTTTGTCATTTATGATTTAAAGGATGTTTATCCAATAGAAAACTTACAATATTGGCCTACACACTCATCGTAAGAAAAATTTATATTAATTTATAAGAGTCATTTTATTTTGCTTACCTATAAAATAATGCTTACCAATGAATAAATCACCATCATCCATCTAGTTTGATCTAATTGTGAGGATTAACTTAAAATTTAGTAGATAAACCTAAGTTAATGTTTTTTCTTGTCTTTTGTCTTTATTTTTATTCATTTTTTTCTTATTCACGTTTTTGTTTTATTTCGTTTTCATACGCCGCCCGCTTTCATCATTTTCTTTCATTTTCGTCCATTTTCATACGCCGCACGTGTTTTACTCCTTCATATACGCCGCCCGCTTTCATACGAACTCGCTCTTTTTTCACGTTTCGTCCATCTTCTTAATTTTCGTTCGTTTTCATACGATTCTGACTATCGCAAGTGATTTTTGTGATATTCAGAATATCACTTGTGATTATCTGAATATCACTTTGTGATATTCTGAATATCACTCTGTGATATTATGAATATCACTTGCGATTGTTTGAATATCACATTGTGATATTCTGAATATCACTTGTGATTTTCTGGATATCAATGTGTGATATTTTGAATATCACGTGTGATTTTCATGTTACAAAAAATTAGTTGAAAGTCACTTGTGATATTCAAAAAATCACTTGTGGTATCCAGAATATCACAAGTAATATCACAAGTGATATTCTGAATATCACAAGTGATATTCTGAATATCACAGAATATCACTTATGATATTCAGAATATCACATAATATCACTTGCGATATTCAAAGTATCATTTGTGATATTCAGAATATCACATAATATCACTTGTGATATTCAGAAACGTATGAAAACTTTTAAAAACGGCCGAAAACATTTAATAACGGACGAAAACGTATGAAAACGGACGAAAACGTAAGAAAACGGATGAATATGTATGAAAACGTAAAAACACGTATGAAAACGGACGAAAATGTATGAATAATGGACGAAAACGTAAGAAAACGGGCGAAAACGTATGAAAACGGATAAAAATGTATGAAAACGGACAAAACATATGAAAACGGGCGAAAACGTATGTAAACGGACGAAAATAGATGAAAACGTATGAAAACGGATGAAAACGTATGAAAACAGACGAAAAAGTATGAAAGGGAAGGAAAAAAAACGCGAATTAAAAAAAAAACGTAAATAACGTGAATTTAAAAAAACAAATAAAAAAAGAAAACGTGAATATAAAAAAATGTGAATTAAAAAAAAAGTGAATATTAACAAAAAAGCGTTTATTAAATAAAATGTGATTATAAACAAAAACATGAATTAAAAAAAAAAAAAAAAAAAAAAAGACAAAAAATGTGAATAAAAAAAACAAAAGACAAGAAAAAAACATGAACTTAGGTTTATCTACTAAATATTAGGTTAATCCTCACCATTAGATCAAAATAGATGGATGGTAGAGATTTATCGTTTGGTAAGCATCAAAATTAGAGTAAGCATTTGAAAATTTCTCTAATTTATAATGTATTTAGAACATCCTAAAATAGAAGGCTTACAATTTTAAACACCGCATTTACTCATAATAGAAAATGAAGTTACATCTGTAAAATTAAGTGTCTTAATTTTGTAAACTTGTAACAACTCTCCACTAAATACCTAATAAACGTTATTTTTTAAAACACTCCTACAATGACAAATACATGTTATTGTGTCGATGGTGGATAAATGGGTATATTATCGATTAATATCCGTGGTTCTAAGAAGCGTAGGAAGAGGGTTTGGATCAAGGAGTTGTGTTTTAAACATAATATTTATAAGATGACTAAATTGGAGTTATTTCAATTCAAATCCATGTAAAGTAACTTCAAGTTTGATTATGTGTGTAGCATAGCGAGAGGTAGATCCGAGGGTTTGGTTGCTATGTGGGACTCTAGTGTCTTTGCTAAAAACAGAATTTGGTGTGGCGATAATTACATTATTGTGGAAGGAGTGCGGATGAACTCGGTAGATGATTATTACCGTATAAATGTTTATGGCCCTGATAACATCAAATTATCCTGAATATTAAGTGTCAATTTCCCTCGATAATGTTTGTAATTTATATCATTTATATGGATTTACGCTTGTTTTCCATTATATTTCACTTTCAGGTAAATTACGAGCATTGGAGCTAAAGAGACGCGGATTTAGAGAGTTTATTGAAGATTTATCATAGTATGCTCACTTTGAAGAAGTTACGGCGTAACTCCTCTCTCACATTGCGCCGTAACTAAAGCGTGGCTCGTAAAACCAACTTAATGTAAGATTACGGCATAACTCTATCCAAGATTATGACGTAACCATATTAGGTCAAATGAGGTTCCGCGCTACTAATTACGCCAGAACTCATGCAACAACTACGGCGTAACCAAGATTTATTGAAGATACGGCGTAACTCCTTCCGAGGTTACGCCAGAACCAAAGATTATTAGTGCAAAATACGAAGACTTGTATGTTTATTTGTTATGATTCAAAAAAAAGAAAAAGTTATGTATTTGTTGTTCAATTGATTGTAAAGTGCGATGTTATAAACACTATGTTATGAGCTTAATATAGATTTGGTATCGAGGAGGCCACCTCGGTCACATTTGAAGATTAGAGTTGGTAATTGGGCCAACAGTTGGTGAAAATAAAGAAATTTTTCTTCCCAGTTGATTTCGTGATTCTGGATATTCCTAAAGACAACAGAATACCTATTATTTTAGGAAGACCAATGCTTGCTACTGCCCATGCAAAAGTGGATGTCTTCGCCCGAAAATTATACCTAATGAACTTCTATCCACCCCTCAAAAGGTTTGTGCCATTGACACTATTGGTGATTTTGGTGATGCATTAGAGGATTTTCTTAGTGACTCCCCGAAAACTCCTACAAATCTTGGCGAGATAGCTTCAGGGAAGGATTTCGATGTGTTCGTAAATTTTAAAGAAGAAGACTTAGGAGTCAGTACCGATGATTTCTTCGAAATGGTCCATTGGAACAACAACTCTCAAAAGACTTTTTCACAATCTGGCCAACCAAAGTTTTATGAGATGGGAGCTCGAATCCATCATAGGAACCCTCATTATCTGAAAATTTCATGCAAAATCGGGTTCATTGATTTCCATCCATTCATCGACACAGATTCCCCAGTTAACATCATTTCTAAGGAATGCTACAACCAGGTTATGAAAAAAGAACTTGAATATAGAGGAAACAATTTCCTGGGTATTGCGACAAACATCCGTGTCTTTGTTGGGACTCACTCATTTCTGGTCGACTTCGTGGTTTTGGATGACGTTAGCGAGTTCATAGAAGATGGGCTAACAGGGGTAATTTTCGGGAAACCCTTTAAAGAACTATCTCGGCTAGATAAAGATGAGAAAGAAGGGCTGGTATGGTTAAAGATTGGCAACGATTAAACGGTTTTTAAAATGCCACGGACTGTTACAAAATTTAAAAAGTGGACTAAGAGGCAGTTGAGCCATGCTCAGCCACTACTCGATATTAGTGACAAAGATAAGGCCACATGTATTGACCACCCTTACCAGAAGATAAAGAATTTTTACTTGGGATGTTTAGAGCTAGGGACGGACTACAAACGCGATGAGAATCTGGTCAATTGGATCCAACGTGGAGATTGCCATATCCACGCAATGACCAACAAGCACTTCTAGCCCCGAGGCTCTGAGTCTAACTTAAAGACTCATAAATAAAGAAAAGTGCTCTTTCGGGAGACAACCCGAATTATCCCTTTCATTTGTTTTATTTCATTTCATTGGGTTTTGTGTTTTAACCATTTTGCAGAAACGAAGAAAAGTTGTCTTTGCAAAGATGTCGATCAACGTAGTTACTACAGAACTCATTCTCATGGTTACACCGTAATGTGCCCTTTGCACCGTAACTTGAGTATTACCAATTAAGCCTTAATCCCATTCAGTGGTTACGCCAGTAGCTACACTTTTGCAACAGATGCAAGTTTTGTTTAGTTACGGCAGAACTCCTTCCGAGTTACGACGTAACTATCTTCTGCATTACTTCTTTCATTTTAAACACAATAACCTTGTATTAGTCTTTTAAATGAACTTTGTGGGTATGTTCCCTGTAAGCCCTCACAAGATTACACTCATCCACCACCAAGTGGTTTAAAAGGCTTGTTGCATGCGCTAAAGGCAATCCTGATTCCTACGAAAGTGAGTTAGATTTCTTTTTCATTTTTCTTTTTCTTTTTAGAATTATGCTTGTCGATAGTGTGATTTTAGAATTATTCTTGTCGATAGTGTGATTTAAGGGATTGAAGTTCTCGCTCTAATTCTACTTTTCTCTTAACCTTTATTTAACGCTTAGTACAAAAAGGACTTTGTACAATTCAAGTGGGGGGACGGGAGTAGAATTGTCTCTTGAACTTTTTGCCCTCGTTTTTCTAGTTTATTTTAAAAAATTATGCCATTTTTAAAATTTTGACATGTTTTTATTAACCTAACTAGATTAGACCTTAGCCGAGCACATATAACCATTGATATTATATGGTGAGATTTGCCTTATCCATTTCCATATTTTTACCCCAAATCCACCAAATTATGAGTGTGCCGGTAGTTTGTAAACTTTAGAACTTGGCCTTTGCATCATTTCGAGACCATAGACGAGGTATGTTGAGTTAGCTCGATGTATTTGGACTTTTCAGTTTAAGAAGGCAGTATTATAGGATTATCACCCAAAATAGCCTACCATTGTGTGTCTATCGATTAGTCACCTCGACTTCTCGACCCCCATGTGAAACCCTTTTGTTGCACTCACCTTTAGTGCAAGATACCCCTAGATACACCCATATGAGCTATTCCTTTCATTTTGTTAACCCAATATATTGTTTCATTACACCTATACACCTTAGCCTACCCTGTAGTCTTTATTTGTGATTGGGAAGTCATCATTTGCCTAAGTTCACGGTTCAAGTGGAAAGGTTCGGGTATCACGCCTTTGTCGACGACATATTCTTAAAGATCATTGAAGACCCCCCAAATTCCCATTGTTCATCTCAAGTGGGGGATGTTATGTTTATTTGTTATGATTCTCAAAAAAAAAAAAAAAAAAAAAAGAAAAAAGAAAAGAAAAAAGTTATGTATTTGTTGTTCAGTTGATTGTAAAGTGCGATGTTATAAGCACTATGTTATGAGCTTAATATAGATTTAGTATCGAGGAGGACACCTCGGTCACATTTGAAGATTAGAGTTGGTAATTGCGCCAACAGTTGGAGAAAAAGGTAGTGTGCCCATCATGACGTCCTTTAATGACACATCTACCTAGTATATCATGGTCCGGTTTCTTAACTTCGAAACTTGAACTTTGGGCGGACGGTAAGTGGTGATGACTTGGTTATAGATTTAGACTATTTGCTTAATTTTTATTTTACACCATTTATATCCCATGTCTTATCCTACCCTTTAGTCATGAAGCGTGTCTAGGTGATGCAACGAGCAATCTTTGGTGTCTTGGCCATGGATTTGGTCATGTACCATTGGTTTTGTCCACTTCGCCATGACATGTTAGTAATGACGAGTCACCCTTAACCTTTGTCATGTCTACCCATATTGCCTTCGAAAATTGTTTAGCCCTTAACTCTAGTGGTGGAGATTTGTGTAACCGCCAAGCTTATGATAGAATACATGCTATGACTGTGCGATTGAGTGATCACCCCAAAATTGACACTTAGTATAGTTGAGAGATTTGAGTGTTTCGTTCCCATTTCGTGAGGTGTTCGGCTTTGTTTTATTCTAGCATAAGGGATTTGTAAACTTATATTTTCCAGGTGATGGGAGATATCTTTTTAGGAATCTATCTAATAAGGTCTACCTGAGGGCAAGTAGAGTTCAAGTGGGGGGGATATTTGATAACATCAAATTATTCAGAATATTAAGTGTCAATTTCCCCCGATAATGTTTGTAATTTATATCATTTATACAGATTTATGCTTGTTTTCCATTATATTTCACTTTCAGGTAAATTACGAGCATTGGAGCTAAAGAGACGCGGATTTGGAGAGTTTATTGAAGATTTATCATAGTATGCTCACTTTGAAGAAGTTACGGCAGAACTCCTCTCTCACATTACGCCGTAACTAAAGCGTGGCTCGAAAACCAACTTAATGAAGATTACGGCGTAACTCTATCCAAGATTCTGTTGTTCCCTGCTCACTATCGCTTAAAACAATTTAAATATATAAAACAAGTTAATAGTGAACTATGACTGAAATTAACATAAGAAAACACACTAAGTAATTTTCAACATAATATTCTTATTAGAAATAAATCAACAAAGAATCGTTACCCAAGTACTTGCGAAATAGTACTTGGGATTGAAATGACAAAGTTGGGCGACCTCTCTAAGCTCGTGCTCGGCCCGAGCACAACTCTTAGAGCTCACCGAGCTATCTCAGAACTAAGTTAGATTTGGAGGAGTGAAAAGATGGCTCATGCGTGTATGTGTTTTTACAATTCACTAGCTTAATCTTTCCACTCCATCTCTTATGCTATTTATACATGTATGATATTTGACTCTTTCCTATGTGACAACCGACATCATACGTAAGACAAAATATCGATGTATTTTGTCTCATTTATAAAGACTATTCTAGGTAAGAGACAAGACTACTTTCTTAAGTTCGATGATGACAATGAGCCCGATCTTTTGCTATTCGGGAAAGTTTGACTTTGGTTGATAAGGACTTCGCCTTATCGGATTCAACCTTTTCCCGCCTTGTCCCGCTCTTTCTTCGCCTTACATCCTTGATCTTCTACTTGGTTTGTCTTGATGTAAGTGTTGGAGAGAGTCTTAGGATTCAGTGAGTTATTGTTATCACTCACCGAATCCATCATCTTCTTCTTGACCCGCCTTCACCCTTTAAGTTCCGCCTTACTAAGTGGAGACTTCTTCTTCACTGCATCGAGTATCCCGAAGATGACTCACCGAGAGGCTATGCACTCAATGACTTGATTAGTGTTTAACGGACTAAACACTTGGGCTATTTTCTATTCAAATCCTAGATTAAGGGTTTGGGTATTTATTGAACCCACAGCCTCCCCTATTTGGATATACAAATAGCCTAAGTGATTGATCGATGTAAGTGAGCAAATGGCTTCTTCCTACACCGAATGTACTAATGAATACAATAAGGAACACGAATATTTTAACAAAACATACATCGCTTATTGATCAAATTACAAAAGGTTCCTATCACTAGTACAAAAGATAAATCAAAATGATGTCGGTTGAGATGGATCCCAGTGCTTCAAGCTTAGGCTTTTCCGAGGAGTGTTTCTTTGTCGTGGTGCTCTCTTATCTTGGCATTCGTGTCTTGGCGTAACTCGATGTTTCTTGGGGTTTGATTTGAGAGGCCACCGTATGTAGCTCAAGATTGCACCCACACCACCGATCAATATCACTCAATCTTTGAAAAGGTGGTTTCCATAGACATCAATGTGGAATAGCCTCTTCGTGCTTCTCAATCACTAGACAGCTCACAAATTTTACACCTTCAGCACTCCTGTTGCATTCTAATCCGTGCACTTTGATTTCGTGTTGAACTCAACTCTTTCTTTGCCGGTGGATGATTGTGGTTGAGATCCTTGAGGTGCGATTAAGGCGGCCGAATTCCCGCTAATGGACAATCCTCGCCTTTCATATCTTTTATCGAGCATTTTCATCGTGTCCTTAACCACCGTGATTTTTCTTCTTTTCAATAATTGGACCAAGTTCATCGAGTTGATGATCCCAAGTCGTTGAATTTGAGAGGATCATGAACTTCAAGTGCCTTTTATCATCCCTCTCAGACGCTCATGGCCGAGGTTTGGTATTAGGGATGATTCGACATCCGTGATTTTTTCAGAGCTTTACCGGTCATTGTCGCTTGTATTCCTTAACTCGCTTAGCCTAAGAGCTTCATTTTCTTTTCTTTTCTTCCAACCGCTTCTCATTTCACCATTTGAGCAAATTTGAGCTTCCTTGAACTTTTGTCCCGCTCGACCTTTTGGAGCTTGCTTGCATCTAATCCCATGTTCTCGCTTCTTCTTGGCGACTACCTTTGCGCTGCTTCTCTCGTTTTTTCTCTTCCTCGCCTAGTTTCAATCTTCTTTCTTCTTTAGCAAGATGTTTACTCACTATTGTGGTGTGAGCGGTATTCAAATGTCACCGATTTTGTAGGAAGCTTCTCGTGCTCAGCTTGTCATTTTGCCTTTGCCTTTGTCCCGCCCGAGGAAGATGATGCAACTAAGGGTGGGGTTGTACTCATGACCGCGTTGTTGTTGTTGATGTATGTGGTGGTAGTGAGGAGATGGGTATCACGAGATCGGTGCGTATGATGTGGGAGTTACGAGATTGGTGGTGTTTGCTCCCCTCGGTGAAGAGGAGTTTCTTCAAGAAGATTCTCCCCTCAACTGCTGCCGAGCTTCAGTGAGGGCAAGAGTTGGAGTGGGTGCCGAGGGGACGGAGTCGCTGACCTTTGAAGGCCTGATAAATTTCGTGATCATGGCCTTAATCTCAAATATCTGCTCAATACCGGTGACCTTTGCATCCAGATTAGCTTGAGAGATCTCTAATGCAGTCATCCGGGACCAAGATTCCAGTTATAGATGTAACACCTCAAAATCTTAATGATAGCGGAAGACTAATTCGGTGTTACTTGAATGGAGATCATAGTCAATAATTATAGAAAACGATTCGAAGAGACGTTTTATTAAAATAGTTATCATTCATCGAAACTCATAGTTTGTTACAAAATATCGTAAATAGATCAAGTGTTTTCCCAAAAGAAAGATCATGAGTTTGAAAGAAATGATAACTTTTATGTTTTACACCACCAGATAAGCCTTGCCATGCCCTGCTCCGCACCTTGGTCATAATCTTCACCGACACCGAGATAACATGCTTAAAAAGGTCAACAAAATGTTGAGTGAAGTCCATAGGTTTAAAATAAGTTGAACACAAGTATACGATCATGATCATTGTAAACTAACAATATCATAAGAAAAATATCACAGATTATTATGCGCTAAGCTCATGAAACCAAGACTCAACGCATACACCGAATTACCAAACGTACGAATATGCCCCAAAGGAGGTAATAGCCAATTACCTAAAGATATTCGATATGGTGCGCCCGGTTATTTCTCTATAACCGAAACGGGTTCGTTATTCCCCATAGTACTATTCACTTATATCTACGCTCACCGCGGTGACTAATGGTTCATGATCGGGGACTTGTGGCTAACAACTTAGGCAAGACCAATAATCAAGAAGATCAAGCATTTATGAAAACCCTTGTGTTCTAGTTTAGAGCATGTATCTCCTCAAGGGTTTATAAAATAAAGTAAAAGCGAGGCTATGAACTCACCTTGATGATAATGCACACGCAAAAATAGATCAAGCACAATGTAGCGGAGGTTCCAACTCGAAACCTAAAATGATGAGATGGCGAGTCTCAAGATGAGCATTTTGGTTCATGACCAAAATAATAGAGCATTGAATATTCTTATTCAATAGATCATTGGATTGTCCAATCCAATAGTGTGCGATCGTGATTAACGCTAAGTTAATTTTCATGCTACATTGCCTTAATTAATGATCCTCACTTACGCATAAGTGAAATGTCCCCTGCCAGATCTTAATAGATTTGTTAAGTATTTTAACGTGTTTGAATAAATTCCCGTGTGTTTTATCGGATTTATATATATATAATTATAATCTTATAAATATATATATATATATATTTACGTAATGCTTTTAACGTTATCCGAAAATAAATTACTCATATGATCAAGATACTCGTTTTTACGAAGTTATTATGGGTTTATAAGTTTTTCTAAACTTTTCCCGAATTTACACTTTTTACCCTCGAGTTACAAAAAGTACGAGTTTAGTCCCTATACTTTTAGAAAATGACACTTTGTACCCATAAATATTATAGGCTTAAAGTTTTCAGATTTGACACTTTTAGTCCCTATAAAAATCTGTTTTCGCAAAATGTTTTGAAAACTTATTTTTGTTACACTTTTAAATATTTATTTTGTGTAGTTATAAGTTTATTGGAAGTGGAGGGGTGAAATCTGTCAATAGGTGATAGTTATAAAAAGGGGAGGAAAAAGGGTGCAACAAGTGGGATTCGAACCAGTGACCTCCCGCCCCTAGCCCATGCGTGATAACCAACTGAGCTAGGCTCTTTTTATGTTTAATTTCTACGTAATACGCTATATATCATGAGGTTTCTGCGTTAAAATTTCTTGTATTTTGGCTACTGTGATCGTGCATGGTTTCTTTTCTTGTTTCCATTTCTTCTTCTTCCTAGTTAAACATGTTTATTAGTCCTAGTGTGCCATGGTTTTCAAGTAACTAAAACAAGTTTTACTTAACCAAAGTGACTCCTCATTAACCGAACATGGCACATGAGTTCTATTTCAAATTACGATGTTAAGTTACGGTTAAGAATTTTTAACTAAGTTTCGATTTATATAACATTTAAACGAAACACTAAATGAAGTGAGTTAAGCATGGTTATGTAATCTATCATCATCATTATGAGTCAAAATAAGTTTAGATACTTACTAGGATGAGAAGGGTGTGAGTACTCGAACTAGAAGTGAGATGCCAAGAAAATATCAACCGAACTTTACCCAAGTTTTCGCCTCAAATAACCCAAGCCAATATTCCTAGTTTGCTAGTAACCCAAGTGCTCCTCCTTTCCTTCTTGTTCGACAGAAACCCAAGAGATAGTGTGAAGTGTTTGAGTTGTGATGAAGTTATGCATGTGGGTAGTTCTTTATAGTGAAGCAAAGTATGGTAGTTTGTTTATTTTATTTGTGTTGTCCCTAGAATTCAAGGAAAAGAAGTATGAAAAGATGAAGTCCATAAGCATGTATGCTAGGATCGGCTAAGAACAAGGGCATGCTTGGTGTTGTCATGTCACAATGGAAGAAGAAACGTATTACTTGGTGGTTAACCAAGTTAAAAGTGGTCAAGGGAAGTCTTAGAGGAGTTGTTTAATACTTAGGGTAACTCAAAAGAAGATGTTGTCTCTTTTTGTTCATATTTACACGCATGGAATCAAGGTCAAAAGAAATGTTTGTGGGTTTCATCTTGTGTCCTTGTCGAGAGTGTTAGCAGTGAAGGACTCATGGTTCTTAAAGTCTTGGTTGAGTCAATGGGTCTTGGTGATTTAGAGTATTATAAAAATAGGTTGAGTAGCTAAAGTGTTTTCTTGTCTCCCTTTTGTTGTGTTTACACGCCAAGGAGTAAGTCAAATGTAGTGAGCATATGTTTCTAGTTTGGTTTCTTGTTTCTTGATTGCTTGTTCGGTTACCACAGAAAGAAACACAAGAACATTTGTTAACTCTTTTAAAGGTAAACTTGGGGCTTTGTTTTGATCTTGCTAGGCGAGGCCCAAAAAGGAAAGAAATAAAAAAAAATGGTGTTGGGCTAGATATACTATCCGGCAAGGCCCAAAATAAAATATATAGCGTGGGCTTGGCCCGGTCGTGAGGCCCATTTATGTGTCGGGTCCGAGTGGTGAAAAGTCCAATGAGTTCCGAGGCCCAATACGAATATTATATATTTTTATTATAATTTAATTCGTAATTTTTTTTACAAATTTTTACGATTCATTACGTATTTTAGGATTATCGTGATAGTGGGAAATTTATTTGGATCACAACGGTATATTTATGAACGCCGAGTGCGTTGATCATGCATATGCCAAATGATATGCAAAAGTGATGTTTAGAAAATTTCATGACGAAATAGATCGTGATCAATTCTTGATTAAAACGTTAAGTACATTGAAATTTTCCGGAGCTTACAAGACCTACCCTTTAAGAGAACTGCCGTCCATGGTTAAACTCGCAGAGGCTGTCATGGGTGATCTAGATGAACAGTGGGGATACTTGAACGATTACATCCTCGCTCCCTGTGTGAACTCGCACCTCGCTTCTTATGATTCCACCGAACTTTAACGATAGGAATGCGGCTTTGCTTAAGCCTTTTAACTTCTCCGTCCATGATCTCGATCGGTTCTTCGACAAAGCTAAGTTTGTCATTGAGTGGATGTCCTTGAGTGGTACGACTAGAGTTTCATCCGAAAGACACTTTTTAAGATTTGAGACATGAAACGTGTCATGTACTCGGCTAAGTTCTTCGAAGATCAAGTTTATATGCCATCGACCAATTCTTTGGAGAATTTTGAATGGTCCGACGACGAGGTTTGAGCTTTCCTCGCTTCCAAATCGACCATCCCTTCTGTGGTGATACTTTAAGCATTACACGGTCTCCGACTTGGAATTCCATTGGTTTTCTTCGAACATCTGCGTAGCTCTTTTGTCTATCTCGAGTTGTTTGCAATCTCGCCGAATTTGCATTATCTTTCGCTTGTCTCTTGACAATTTCGGGCCTGTAAGTTGTACTTCTCCAACTTCCGCCCAAAGAACCGGGCGATCGGCATTTTCTTCCATAGAGTGCTTCAAAAGGAGCAATTTTAATGTCATGGTAACTATTGTTGTAAGAGAATTCACCAGAGGTAAGTGCTTATCCCATCCTTTTCCGAATCAATCACACATGCTCTTAGCATGTCTTCCGTAGTCCGGATCGTTCTTTCACTTTGTCCATCTGTTTGAGGATGGTACGCGTACTCATATCTAAGTTGGTACTCATGGCTTTTTGAAGCGCTTGCCAAAATCTTGAGGTGAATCGCTATCACGATCGATATGATAGAGATTGGTACACCGTGACGAGAAACAATCTCTTTGATGTACAGATCTAGCGAGTGTAATCATCTCGCCGTTCTCCTTGATTGGCAAGAAATGAGCGGACTTTGTAAGACGGTTCACAATAACCCAAATGGTGTCAAAACCATTAGAAGTTTTTGGCAACTTTGTGATAAAGTCCATTGTGATTCTTTCCCATTTCCACACGGAAGTTCTCGTTGAGTTAGCAATCCAGATGGCTTTTGATGTTCAAACTTTAACTTTCAAGCATGTCAAACATTTATCTTGGCGATATAGCGATATCACCTTCATATTAGGCCACCAAGACAAAAGCTTTAGATCTTGATACATCTTGTTGGGACCAGGATGTATGGAATACTTTGATTTATGTGATTCATGCATGATGAGCTCTCGGATACCTCCAAAGAGTGGAATCCAACTTCGATTTTTGAAACATAGCTCCATCCGATCTCTTCATAAATCCATTCTCATTCTCCCAAGATGCCATAAATCTTCTCATTCGCCTATTTTCTTCCTTAAGGGCTTCGATTTGAGCTTCAAGAATTTTCGATGGTAGGGGTGAATTGATTACCATTCCCAATGATCTCACTCTAAGTGGCTTAGGCGATCTTTTTCGCTCAAAGCATCGGCAACAACGCTTGCCTTTCCGTGATGGTAACGGATCTCGCAATATAGTCACTAAGCAACCGAGCCACGACGCTGACGCATATTCAATTCCTTTTGATCTAAGATGTGTTGAAGACTTTTGTGATCGATGTACACTATACACTTGGTTCCGCATAAATAATGTCTCCATAATTTGAGTGCAAATACCACGGCGCCAAGTTCTAGATCGTGAGTAGTATAATTCTTCTCATGAGTTTTGAGTTGTCGTGACGCATAAGCAATCACTTTGTTCCTTTGCATGAGAACAGCGCTTAAACCCATGTGTGAAGCATCACAATATACTACAAAATCTTCTCCTTCCGGTAGTGCCAAGATAGGTGCTTCGCAAAGCTTGTTCTTTAGGAGTTGAAAAGTCGATTCTTGATCGCCTCCCCATTCGAATTTCTTCGCTCGGGTTAACTCGGTCAATGGTTTAGCTATTTTCGAGAAACCTTCGATGAATCTTCGATAATAACCAAGAAGTCCTAAGAATTGACGAATTTCGTGGGATTAGCGGCACCGCCAATTTTAACAGATTCAATTTTATGGATCCACATGGATTCCTTCACCGCCGATCACATGACCAAGAAATTGGACCTGTCTCAATCCAAAAATCACACTTGGAAAACTTTATGCATAATTTTTCATCCTTGAGTAACTTCGTGATGCCTTCAAATGTTCGCATGTTCTTCTTTATTACGAGAGTATATAAGAATATCGCCGATGAACACAATGACGAATTTATCCAGATATGGTTTGCAGACTCTATTCATGAGGTCCATAACACAAAGAAAGTATTAGTTAAACCGAATGGCATTACTTGGAATTCATAATGGCCATATCGAGTTCTAAATGCGGTCTTGGGTATATCTTCTTCTCTTACCCAGAATCGATGATATCCGATCTTAATCAATCTTCGAGTATACACTCGAGCCTTGTAATTGATCAAACAGATCATCGATTCTTGGTAAGCGGATAGCGGTTTTGATTGTGAGCTTGTTCAATTCTCTATAATCGATACACATCCGAATGATCCATCTTTCTTCTTAACGAATAATACCGAGCTCCCTGTGGTGAGGAACTTGGTCTAATGAATCCTTTCTCGTGATAGCTCTTCTAGTTGTTTGGATAACTCTTGCATTTCCGAGGCGCTAAACGGTACGGTGCTCGTACATGTGAGTAGCTCCGTGAATAAGATCGATTTGAAATTCGACTTGTCGAGCGGGTGGAAGTCCAGTAAATCTTCCGAAACACCTTTAAAATTCCTTGATTACGTGTACATCTTCTAGTCGCTTTCTTCCGACTTCTTTCCACATTTGAGCTAAGAAGGCATAACATCCTTTTTCCATGTACTTTATTGACTTTGCACATGATATGATACTTAAGTACTTTCTACTTTGATCTCCTTGGATGACTAAGGTTTCACCATTGATCGATATGAACGGTTTTCTCGTCACAAACAATCCTAGCACGGTGTTTGGACAACCAATCCATGCCAATTACGACATCGAAACTTCCAAGTTTGATTGGTAAAAGATCTATGAGAACGAGTGATCTTGTAATAGAATAGGACAATTACGGATTACGGTGTTGGTTCCTATTATTTTCCCATCGGCAAGTTCTATCTCATAAGTTGTATCTAATGCGATTGGGGATATTTCAAGTAATGGTGCAAAAGTAGTAGATACAAAACTCTTATCGGCCCGTAATCAAACAAGATTTTGCGAGAATGATTGTTAAGAGAATACGCACTGCTACAATGTCGTGGTTCAACGGTGTATCTCCATCTCCTAGCATGTACACTCTTGCACGTGCATTGTTTGTTTGAACGACATTTAACTTTGGGCATTGACTCTTGAAATGTCCGTGTTCTCCACATCCATAGTAGCTCATGTTTGTCATGTTGTTGCCTCTTCCGTGGTTTCAACAATGTTTACCTTGATGACCTACCTTGTTGCACTTATCGCACTTCACAAGACAAGGTCCGTAATGGTGCATCAAACATCCGTTACATCGGGATGTGGTCCCACGCACTTTTCCAAAGAAGGTGCAAGATAAGTCCTCGCGCTTCTTGCCTTGGTTTTGCCGATTGTGGTGTTGAATTGTGGTGATATTGATTGTTGTTGTTCCGATTGTTGTTGTTGGATCGATAGTGGTTGGAATTTGAGGTTTTCCGATCATCAAACTTTCTTTTGTTGTCACTTGAGCCTTGTGCATTTGCAAGCTTTAGTATTGGTTCCATAAGGCGTGGGATACAAGAACAACTTCTTCAATAGCTTTTGGCTTCAAGCGATGACATCTCCTTCGATGCTTCGAGGTAAACCTCCGATCATAGCTTCCAAAAGTTTTTCATTGGTGGGAAACAGATGAGGACATAAAGCTCTCACGTGGAATCTCTTGAAGTATGTCTTGAGATCATTACCTTTAGCGACCAAGTGGTAATACTCATCTTCGAGTTTCTTGATCTCGCCCCTGCAATACTGTTTCATTAGCGCTTGTTTCAGATCCGACCATGAAATCTTACAAGCTTCTTCCATACCAATTGGTTGAGCATGGCCTTCCACCAAGATAACGATCTTCTAACAAAGTTCCGCTTGCAAACTTGACTTTGCAATCGCTTGTGCAACCACTTAGCGTAAATACGCCTCGGTCCTCTCAAACCAATGAAGTAAACCAATAGCACCTTGATTGCCTTTGAAGAATGTCGGCTGCAGCTCATGAACTCTTTGTAATTACACTTATGAGTTAAAGTGGACTCACTTTGATTTGTTGGAGTGTTAGTTGCATTTGAGTTTGCCATTTCAAGAAGACGGCAGCCTTCATGACACGATTCTCTTCAAGAATGCGAGCTTCACCTCACGTGTCGCTTGAGCGACACGCCACTTCGACCTCTCGAGCAATTCCGGCATTCTCGCCTTCTCTTGCAATTTCGCTTCTCTTGCAATTTCACTTCACGCCTCTTGGGCAATTGCTCACCAATCAATGCTCACGGCTCTAGCAAGATCGACGACATGTTGAGCTATAGCCGCTAACACTTTCAAATGACCATTTTCCTAATAGTCATGGAGTGATGGTGGATGAGGTATCTTTCTTCTTGACCATTTTTCTAAAATTTTCAAGAATAAATACCAAGATTAAGAAATTATCGATCGATGATAAAATTGATTTCATATCATACATTTCATAATAGTCCAGATTACCACTTTAAATTAATGATATGATTTTGATATGAACAACGATTGAAATATGATTTTTCTTAACAAATCATAATATATGTATAAGGACATAAGGATCGGTTCGGCATACATCACCGAGGAATAATATCATAACATCGGAATATAGGAAATACAACCATGGAATACATCATTACATAGTTTTGATCACAACCATAGGTTACATCATCATAATTCTTGTTCCAAGGTTACAAACCAAAAATGATACAAGCCTTAATGCCTCATATGGCGGCTTTATGATACATACTAAGATAAAGATGACTAGGATCTACGATCTCCGACGCGCCATCCCGACGACTAATCTCCTCAACCATAGTCGCCAAGTCTCGGATCTGCCGCGCTCACGGGCTCGGCCTCGCCTCGAGGCCATCAATCCTCTCCTCCGTAATAGCAGTGAGCATGAGCGGATGCAAGCTCGTGATGTAGGACTCTCTCGACCCAAAGCGCCTCTCAAAGTGCTAGCATCACGAATAGTAGTCTCCAATCTCCGAGTCAATTGGTTAACGGCCTCTTGCCTCCACAACTGAGTACTCATCATATCAAACACAATCTCTATGGAGTAGCGACTCACCACGAGGTTCTCAACTTCTTCCTCCAAGCTCTCTATCCTCACTAGTGGAATCTCATCATAATGTGCCATGAGTTCATTCTTGATCTTCGCGCTCGATAAGTCTTGTAGCCAACAGAGGAATAGTGTGGTGCAATCGTTCACCCAGAAAATGTATGACCTGAGTCGGTGCAGAGTCGAGCTTTCCAAGCTCAAAGGAACTAGGTGCCCTTCCTCTCTCTCCAACGCCTAAGTAAGGGTATCAAGAATGACCATCTTCTAGCACCGGATTTCTTCCTCGCCCGCCTCGCTGTCCACTCGAGTAGGCTTTTCAGATCGATAGTGATGGTGGATAGCATTTGATGCAGAGCGGTAAAATTGGCTCACTAAAAGTGTCCAAAGGAGGTGATGTCTGTAGGTGGTGATGAAACAGGAGAGTAGTAGTCGGCGGAGAACACATGAAGTGGCAAGTGGTGGTGAAGTAGCGAGGTGGAGCAAGCAGATGAAACCGTGATGACCGAGGCGGTGGCGATCGAGTGGTGGCATCACATGAGTCATAGTGATGGGTCGTACACGCTTCCTAGCGGTGAGTTTGAAGGTCTTTCCTTTAGGACGAGTCCATAAGGTACCCAAACTACCAGTTCATTAGGCTTAAGAACACGAATCCCACGCCGACGACGACGGATAGCTCGAAAGCAGTATGATCCGTAAGAATCGATGAAGCGTAGTCGGCTTCGATGATTTGATGATTCATCATCCACAAGAACATCTCAAGGTGTAGCCATTGTCGCGACTCATAGTAATCGATCTAGGGTCATGGAAGCAAAAGCATTGTACTTGAGGATGAGCAACATAGTCGAGCAAGAGGAGTTCTGCAACTTCACCTTCCTCAAAAGGTTCGGGCCATCTCAAACAAAGAAATGGTATGACAGATCGATGAGTCGGCATAGTGATACCGTAGAGGACATGGTATCATCCATCTCATTGTCCGAGACGTAATAATCTGGGTGGGATGCGAGACATGGTAATCGTGAACAACCCATAAATTAATGTAAGTAAATGCCAAATAATATAATTATTTTAGTTAGCTAAGCAAATCTCCATGCCCAACTAAAATGAATGCAATTTACTTATGATCTAGTGATGCATCAATCCTAATGCATAGAGCGGTCACGGAAGGGCGTAAGGCGTTGGTGTAAAATAGTCCTGCTTTAAAAGTGCGGTTATAGTCCAAATGATTTTGAAAACTCTTTGGTTCTCTATAACCTTGGCTCGATGTTAATCAGAACACCCCAAAATCTTAATGACAATGGAAGACTAATTCGGTGTTACTTGAATGGAGATCATAGTCAATAATTATAGAAAACGACTGAAGAGACGTTTTATTAAAATAGTTATCATTCATCGAAAACTCATAGTTTGTTACAAAATATCGTGAATAGATCAAGTGTTTTTCCCAAAAGAAAGATCATGAGTTTGAAAGAAATGATAACTTTTATGTTTTACACCACCGATAAGCCTTGCCATGCCCTGCTCCGCACCTTGGTCATAATCTTCACCGACACCGAGATAACATGCTTAAAAAGGTCAACAAAATGTTGAGTGAAGTCCATAGGTTTAAAATAAGTTGAACACAAGTATACGATCATGATCATTGTAAACTAACAATATCATAAGAAAAATATCACAGATTATTATGCGCTAAGCTCATGAAACCAAGACTCAACCGCATACACCGAATTACCAGCACGAATATGCCCCAAAGGAGGTAATAGCCAATTACCTAAAGATATTCGATATGGTGCGCCTGTTATTTCTCTATAACCAAACGGGTTCGTTATTCCCCATAGTACTATTCACGATATATCTACGCTCACTCGCGGTGACTAATGGTTCATGATCGTGGGACTTGTGGCTAACAACTTAGGCAAGCACTAATAATCAAGAAGATCAAGCATTTATGAAAACCCTTGTGTTCTAGTTTAGAGCATGTATCTCCTCGCGGGTTTATAAAAATAAAGTAAAAGCGAGGCTATGAACTCACCTTGATGATAATGCACACGCAAAAATAGATCAAGCACAATGTAGCGGAGGTTCCAACTCGAAACCTAAAATGATGAGATGGCGAGTCTCAAGATGAGCATTTTGGTTCATGACCAAAATAATAGAGCATTGAATATTCTTATTCAATAGATCATTGATTGTCCAATCCAATAGTGTGCGATCGTGATTAACGTTTAAGTTAATTTTCATGCTACATTGCCTTAATTAATGATCCTCACTTACGCATAAGTGAAATGTCCCCTGTTGTGATCTTAATAGATTTGTTAAGTATTTTAACGTGTTTGAATAAATTTCGTGTGTTTTATCGGATTTTATATATATATAATTATAATCTTATAATATATATATATATATTTACGTAATGCTTTTAACGTTATCCGAAAATAAATTACTCATATGATCAAGATACTGCTTACGGGTTATTATGGGTTTATAAGTTTTTCTAAACTTTTCCCGAATTTACACTTTTACCCTCGAGTTACAAAAAGTACGAGTTTAGTCCCTATACTTTTAGAAAATGACACTTTGTACCCATAAATATTATAGGCTTAAAGTTTTCAGATTTGACACTTTTAGTCCCTATAAAAATCTGTTTTCGCAAAATGTTTTGAAAACTTATTTTTGTTACACTTTTAAATATTTATTTTGTGTAGTTATAAGTTTATTGGAAGTGGAGGGGTGAAATCATCAATAGGTGATAGTTATAAAAGGGAGGAAAAGGTGCAACAAGTGGGATTCAACCAAGGACCTCCCGCCCCTAGCCCATGCGTGATAACCAACCGAGCTAGGCTCTTTTATGTTTAATTTCTACGAATACGCTATATATCATGAGGTTTCTGCGTTAAAATTTCTTGTATTTTGCCATCGTGATCGTGCATGGTTTCTTTTCTTGTTTCCATTTCTTCTTCTTCCTAGTTAAACATGTTTATTAGTCCTAGTGTGCTATGGTTTTCAAGTAACTAAAACAAGTTTTACTTAACCAAAGTGACTCCTCATTAACCGAACATGGCACATGAGTTCTATTTCAAATTACGATGTTAAGTTACGAAGTTAAGAATTTTTAACGAAGTTTCGATTTATATAACATTTAAACGAAACACTAAATGAAGTGAGTTAAGCATGGTTATGTAATCTATCATCATCATTATGAGTCAAAATAAGTTTAGATACTTACTAGGATGAGAAGGGTGTGAGTACTCGAACTAGAAGTGAGATGCCAAGAAAATATCAACCGAACTTTACCCAAGTTTTCGCCTCAAATAACCCAAGCCAATATTCCTAGTTTGCTAGTAACCCAAGTGCTCCTCCTTTCCTTCTTGTTCGATGTAAACCCAAGAGATAGTGTGAAGTGTTTGAGTTGTGATGAAGTTATGCATGTGGGTAGTTTTTTTTTTTTTTTTTTTATAGTGAAGCAAAGTATGGTAGTTTGTTTATTTTATTTGTGTTGTCCCTAGAATTCAAGGAAAAGAAGTATGAAAAGATGAAGTCCATAAGCATGTATGCTAGGATCGGCTAAGAACAAGGGCATGCTTGGTGTTGTCATGTCACAATGGAAGAAGAAACGATTACTTGGTGGTTAACCAAGTTAAAAGTGGTCAAGGAAGTCTTAGAGGAGTTGTTTAATACTTAGGGTAACTCAAAAGAAGATGTTGTCTCTTTTTGTTCATATTTACACGCATGGAATCAAGGTCAAAAGAAATGTTTGTGGGTTTCATCTTGTGTCCTTGTCGAGAGTGTTAGCAGTGAAGGACTCATGGTTCTTAAAGTCTTGGTTGAGTCAATGGGTCTTGGTGATTTAGAGTATTATAAAAATAGGTTAGAGTAGCTAAAGTGTTTTCTTGTCTCCCTTTTTGTTGTGTTTACACGCCAAGGAGTAAGTCAAATGTAGTGAGCATATGTTTCTAGTTTGGTTTCTTGTTTCTTGATTGCTTGTTCGGTTACCACAGAAAGAAACACAAGAACATTTGTTAACTCTTTTAAAGGTAAACTTGGGGCTTTGTTTTGATCTTGCTAGGCGAGGCCCAAAAGGAAAGAAATAAAAAAATGGTGTGGGCTAGATATACTATCCGCAAGGCCCAAAATAAAATATATAGCGTGGGCTTGGCCCGTCGTGAGGCCCATTTATGTGTCGGGTCCGAGTGGTGAAAAGTCCAATGAGTTCCGAGGCCCAATACTTAATATTATATATTTTTATTATAATTTAATTCGTAATTTTTTTTACAAATTTTTACGTATTCATTACGTATTTTAGGATTATCAGGATAGTGGGGAAATTTATTTAGATCACAACGGTATATTTATGAACGCTCGAGCTGCGTTGATCATGCATATGCCAAATGATATGCAAAAGTGATGTTTAGAAAATTTCATGACGAAATAGATCGTGATCAATTCTTGATTAAAACGTTAAGTACATTGAAATTTTCCGGGAGCTTACAATAGAAGATGAGGCCTGAGCCATAGCAGTTACCTGAGTGTTCAAAGAGTCCACTGAGGTCTGAAGAGTCCGAATCAAGATTGAGACCCCGAACATTGGCGAGTTAAGCATTTCAATTAGTTCACCAATTGAGATGAGTTTTTCACATACACCTCAGTGGCCTCCAAAGACTTTGGTATTGAGTGTTGGGTCTTCTTTAACAGTCCCCGATTTCATCAATTGTAACCCCACAAGTCTAAAGATGCTTGAGGAACTTAACCGTGTTTTCATCCAACCGATAAGGTGTTGGTACATAAGATCTCGTGCTCATGAACATTTTCATTGAAGGTGAGCACATCGATCAAGATCAACAGAATGGCAATGGCTTCAAAGGTGTTGATCCCAAAATTGTTCAAGAACCCCAAGATACGCTCGGATGCTTTTGTGATCCATCGAACCATTGCCTTCGATGATTGGAAGAATATTGTCAAACGGTTGAATTCCCCGTAGTCGGATGAAGAAGAGTCCGAGTCATTATCTTCAAGGTGAAATGGTGACTCGGTATGCTCCTTTGGATCAGCCGAGGCTCTTGTTCGATTGAACCTCGGCCCATCTCTTCTCCACCGATAAAATTTCATCTTCAATTTCAAAGAAGTTCATCCTCCGAGAATAAGATACCGTGACATCAAGAATTGTGAGCAAGGGTTGTTGATGGGTTCCATATCGTGGTGGTATATATCCTCTCGAGTCTTTGTCCCCGTTGACCCTCGACACCGGTGGAGTTTCCGTGCCTTCTCCGAGTCGATTGGTTTGGGTTCCGATCGGTGGGTTGTTTCTTTCCTCCGAGTCTTTGTCCCTGTGACCCCGAGACACCGGTGGGTGTTTCCAGTGCCTTTGGCGGAGTCGCGATTGTTGTATCCCTATCGATGGGTTGTTTGTTTCCCGAGTCTTTGGGATCGATCGTGTGCCCTCGCACAAAGGCTTTGATTTGCTAATGTCATCACCGGGCGCTAGGAAGGCGCTCCCCTACCCGGTGGTTGTATGTTTCCTCCGGATCTGGGAGTAGTAGTGTGACCAAGGGCACCGACCGTGATGTATCGTTGTCCTTCGTTGTCACCGGGTGGTTGTTGCCCGGGTGGGTGTCTTTTGGTCTCGGGCTTTTGTGCCTCTTAGGTCAGCTCCTCAAGCCTCGTGGCCCCGAGACTTTGGTTTAGTCTTAGTCCCATTCCGAGACTTCCCTTTTCTTTTAGGAGCAGTGGTTTGAGACATCGATCCACTTTGATTGTTTACAACAATCATGTGGGTCGTCAATTCAATGGGAGTGACGAGGGATGGGTCCTTTGAAAATTTGATGGGCTCGGGATGCTAGGTAAACTTCCAAATTTTTCATCCCGAGTATAATTTGAACCCAAGAACGATTCATAGAGCACAAGAGACAAACCTAGGATACGAAACGCCGCCCTAGTTTTGCTCAGAGCTTCGCACGAGATCACCGTAAATGATCTCCCTATGTCGACAAAGGACCCCATTCATCAAGCAAGATGCCATCATCAATCGAATAGAGTTAACTTGTTCGGTGGATGAGTGGTTCCCGCCGAGGACCGAATCACAAAAGTGAAGAGGATCCTCCAAGCCACGAGGAATGAGCTTTTAGTGATCGGGGTCTTGTCAAAAAGTTGGATCTAAAACGATTTGTTTTAACCCATCCTTCACCGTGGAGGGTTCGTGATGGGAGACATAAGTGCCTTTGTTATAATCTAACCTCGTTGTAGTGCAAAACGCTTTGTAATCCAGGTGTATTGTTTCCCTCATTTAGACCGAACTCGATGAGATACTCCCGAGAGGTCTCGAGGTTATTCTCATCGAGAAGGTGTCGGGTCAAAGACTCTAGTCAGAGCCCAAAACACCCCGAGGTAGTTTGGGTACACTCATCGAGGACATTTTACAAAGGCCGTTTTGAGTGGGCGTTGAATAAAAATTTTATAATGTCTTTATAGGTTGGGACATTTTCGTGATATTCAAAATTTCCTATGACATTATTTGTTTTAAATTCAACGTTAGTAAGATTCCCTACCAATCGAGAAGCAAACCGGAGAGATTGTGTTCTAGCCATTTCCATTAACGAAGATTTTAGGGTTTAAATTTTTTTGACTAGAACAATCAAAGTATTTAGATCTCTTCAAGTTTGTGATGAAAACTTTGTAAATGTTTACAAGGAGGGTTTTTTCAAAAGAGGTTTTGAAGATATTGAGAACACACAAATATTTCGGATTTGAGAAAGAATTTTGATGAGTTTAGTTGCGTAAAATAATTTGTGTGTGTTTGTTTGTGTTGGAAGAGGGTATTTATAGAGTGATAAGAGAGGTGTTTTGTGCACAAATGGGAATATTAAGAGTCGGTTTTGAAAGACGCTTGAATTTCCACATTAATGCTACCACCCATTACCCGCAGAAAATCCCGCTTTTCAATGGAACAATTGCAAAGCACAAGAAAAGTGCACTTTTGCAGAGATAAAATATCAATTTGATATTTTGTGAGAGGCAAGAAATGCCAAGTGGGATGACAAGAAGACAAAGAGACATACATTCCTTTATTAAATTGGCATAGTTACCAACCTAGGACATTTAAGTAATCGATACTTGGATCATTTAGTTACTCATTCAATGCTCTTTGTCAAGTGTCGTGGACCCCGAATGAGTCTTACTTATTCAAAGGAGAGGTTGGTTTTGGATGTTCAGGAGAATGAACCATTTCGAGAACTTATCGAGATTGGTTTTCGACACTTGGCTTTCAATGTCAAGCATTCCTAATTCAAATTTTCGTCTCCTCAAGGTACGTTCATCCAAGGGTTTGGTGAAGATATCACCATTGATATTCAGTAGGGATGAAATGAAGTTCAATATCTCCTTTCATTATGTGATTCCTAATGAAGTGATATCGATATCCATGTGTTTGGTTCTTTGGTGGAGGATGTGGTTGTTGGAGATTGCAATTGCACTAGTGTTATCACGTAAGATGGGCACCATTTTGTAATGGATGTCATAGTCACCGAGTTGACTTTTCATCCATAATACATTGGCATAACATCCCGCAGAACTACATATTTAGCTTCAATGAGGACATAGTCACCGATTGTTGCTTCTTTCCACTCCAACAAACCAGCTTTTCCTCCAAGAAATTGACAGACCCCGAGGTACTTTTTCTCGTCCATGTTACACCCAACATAATCGTAATCGAGTAACCTTGAGATCAAACCCCGAGCATTTTGGATAATAGAGTCCAAGGCTTGGGGTTCCTTCGTGTACTGAGTATTCTTTTGGCTGCAGTGAGGTGAGATTCTTTGGGATTGGACCGATATCTTGCTATTAAACAGACCGAAGTTGTATGTCCGGTCTAGTAGTCGTTAGATACATTAGTGAGCCAACAATCCTCCGAAATAAGTTTGATTGATCGATTTGCCGCTTAGATCAGTCCAAGGTTGTTAGGTGGGACCATTTGTGTCTTCACCGAGGCATAGTCAAATATCTCATATTTCTTCAAGAGATTTCGTGTATTTCTCTTGATCGATGGATATTCCTTTATCGTTTGTTCGATTTGTAGTCCAAGAAAGTATGTAAGTTCCCCATCATGCTCATTTCAAACTTCTTTGTCATTAGTTTTTCAAACTGCTTGCAAAGTTTGTAGTTTGTTGAGCCAAAGATGATATCATCAACATACACTGACTAGTATCACATCCCGTTGGGTTCTATAGACAAACAAAGGTGTTGTCTATCTTTCCTCCGACAAACTTGTTTTGAATCGAAGGCCGAGAGAGTTTCATACCATGCCCCGGGAGCTTGTTTGAGTCCATAAAGGGCTTTGTCAAGCTTGCATACATAGTCGAAATTCACTACCTCAAAGCCCTGGGGTTGCCGAACATACACATCTTCCTTGAGATCACCATTTAAGAATGCACTTTAACATCCATTTGGTAGACCCGAAGTTCATGTATGTTGCATATGCAAGGAAGATCATGATGGCTTCCATTCTTGCAACAGGGCAAATGTCTCATCATAGTCAATGCTTCTTGTTGATCAGAACCTTGGCTACCACCGCTTTGTTTTTAATGACAAATGCCATTTTCATCGCTTTGTTTCGAAAATCCACTTCATTCCTATGACTACTACATCCCGAGGACATTTGATCAAGGTCATAACCTTGTTTTTATCAAATCTGCAGCTTCTTCTTGCATAGCCCGAACCCACTTGGGTATTTTAGAGCCTCATGACACTTTTGGGTTCTATATCCGATAGGTAATCAAGATAGAGACATTCATTGGTCAAGTCAAGTTAGACTAGCACCATGCTTCTAGTGAGCATGCCCTCGCTGGGTTCACCAATGATGTTTACAAGCTCAATATCCCGAGTTCTTGTCCACTTACTTTGTGGTCCGGGATCCGAGCTTGATGATGTCACCGGTGTTCGTGGTGAGTTCGGTGCAAGAGTCACATAATCAATTAGATCATCCAGAGATGTCTAGTTCGTGTCGAGGTTCATGTGTTGTAGGTTCCCGATTATTTAGATCGTTGTTTCTTATCCCAAATAGGATCGAATGATTATCAATGAACTCATTGATAGTTGGTTGGGGTAAGTTGTGAGGTAAGACATAATATGAGATGTCAAGATCAACTTGATATGAGGAATTGAATTGATGTTGTACTCATCGAGGATATCTTGATGAGTTATCAATTCCTATTTCCTCCATCGAGGTGTTGGTGAACCGATGCTCTCAAAGACTTTCATCAAAGGTGACATGAAAGGTTTCCTCAACTTGTTGTCTCCTTGTGTTAAAAACCCCAAGGCTTTGGAGATCGGTGAGTAGCCTAGGAAAATCCATCATCGCCTTTTGCATCAAACTTTCCTAGATGATCCTTGTGATTATGAATGAACACAGACATCCAAATACATGAAAATAGTCGATGTCGAATTCTACCTTGAAGATCTCATATGGGGTTTTATTATGTATTTTGACAATGATTGACCTGTTTTGAGTGTAACAGCGCTTTGATCGCTTCACCCGTAAATGCTTTGAGAGGGTCGAGCCATTTAACATAGTTCTAGCAACCTCAAGAGAGTTCTGTTTTTCCTTTCAAGAACCCCATTTTGTTCGGGGTATAAGGAGATGAGAAATTTTGAGAAATTCCTTTTCCATCACGTAAACTCTCAAGTTCTTGATTTCAACTTAGTACCATTGTCGGCCTCGATTTGTTTAACCAGTAATGTCATTCGGTTTTCTATCTTCCCGATGAATGACATTATTGTATCACCGCTCGACTCTTTTGGAAAGAAAGTATACCCAAGTGTATCTTGAGAACTCATCAACAATGACAAGTGTATACTTCTCATCTCGGATTGATCCGGGACCGACAGTCCAAAGAGATCCATGTGCAGGAGGTGAAGGCGCTTTTGATGGAGAAATTTTGTTTGGTTTTGAATGATGCTCGTGGTGTTTACCCTTTTCACAAAGCGTAACATGGTTTGTCTTTTGCAAAACCAAAGTGATGGTAAGCCAAGGACCTTGTTTTGTTTTGCCAAGTTGTTGAGGTTTTGAAGTTTAGTGTGAGAGTCTCTTATGCCACGCCCAATTGATAGTTTCAGTGGCTTTAGCAAAGAGACACGCTCCATCTGGGAGAGTGTTGACATGTCTAGCACATAAACATCATCTCTCCTAGGAGCTATCAACACAACTTCCTTGTTGGCATTGAAAATGGTTCCTTGTTTATCATTGAATTGTACAATGTATTTAGCATCACATAGTTGATCGACATCGATGAGATTGTATTTGAGACCATTGACATAGGCTATTCTAGAGAAAACTATTCCATTGCGCCATCGAACCATAACCTTCAGCTGGGACATGATGAGTTATCACCAAATACTACATTGGGTCCCGGTTCCTTTACATACTTGTGCAGATATTCCTTCACACCAGTCATGCTTCTTGAGCATCCACCTGCCTAGATGCCAAATAGGCTCCCTAGCATGTCTCTCGCACAAGTAGTAAACCGAACTAGTTTTTCTTCGTGACCCACTTACTAGTGGGCTGGGTCTCAAGGTCTCTTTGAAATTTGCAATTGACTCATGGTTAGTGGTTGTGTGCATAGTGCTACCATGTGTTTTGCATTTAGAGGTTGAGGATGACTCAGTGACTCTAGGTTGTTTATAATTTCTCCTTGCATGAATGACACCGCCATGTTGGGATGTCTCATGAGTTGGATTACCACATATATCACAACATGTATTCATGAGACAATCATCCCGATGATGATCATTAAACCCACAGTGAGGGCACAGAGGAAAAGGTTTTGCTCTATTCTTTGGAGCGCTTTGGAGGATGAAGCATACCGATGACCAACTTTGGTATAGTTTGCTTGATCGACATATCGTAGATGGTCACTGTCTCAGGATCATCCTTTTGCGATCATGCAAAAAGGATTCTATAGCGATTGTCGATGGTATGGCGGGTATAATGACACACCACACTTTTGTTTGTTCTTAGAGGTTGACTTAGACTTTGAGGAACCGGAGGAAGTCGACTTTGTTTCCTTGATTGGTTCAGTGGACCTTTCAATGGATTCCATTTTTTCAAGAAGCTTCCTTACAAGTTCGACCGATTGTCGAATTTGGTCGCCTTCTGGGGACAGAGGATGTTGAAGTCTCGTGAGGAGTAGACTCTTCTTGGATTAGTTTTGCTTGTCTTTGTAGGATGGTTCTACCAAGTCCGCACCTTCCTTTGGTGAGTGAGGATTGAATTTTAGAGTAAGCTCGAGCTTGGATCAAGACCTCGAGAGGTTTCTGTGGGTGGAAGCGGTGTTTCAGATTCCGCCTGCACTCGAGATGTGATCGCACCACCGGGTCATCTCGTGAAGTCCTAGCATGCTCTTAAGAGCTTTGCTCTCGTGCTCAAGAATCCTTCCAATCAAGTTTGGAAGCTTACTCGTGATTAACCCGCTCAATCCAATCACCGGAATTTGAGTTGTCAACATGTTGGTAATCATACCACCGACACAAATGGTTTTGAACTTTGGTCTTTGTTGCGAGAGTCGTGAGATGATCTTCACCTATGACTCTCTTTTGCTACTGGGGCACCCACAACATCAAAGACCCCGGGATTCTTAGCAATTCAACTATCAAGAATATCTTGTTCCTTTTAAGTTCATCTTGAAGAGCCCGATTTCTCTTAACTAGTTCAATGTTTTGAATTTGCAAGGTGACAACCTCAAGCTTGGCTTGTTTTAAAATAAGCGCTCATCTCTACACTTGTTTAATTCAAAACTTAACTTGTTGTATTTTGAAAAGAGATTTAATCTTTGCTCTTCTACGAACTTAAGGTCAACATTAAGATAATTCATATAAGATCGCCAATCGTAGTCATCATCCATAGATAGTAAGATGTTTACCTTCTTCATAGTGATGTTGACCCATTCCCCGCTTTCGCATGATTCTTTCCAATCGCTAGCTTGTCCTCTTCTCGAGAGGGCCATCGATGCAACCGACATGCACCATTTCATCATCTCGATGACACCGGCTCTTCATCCCATCGAAGGTCTCAAAGAACAAGGCCTTTGTTTTACCGCATGATTGAACACTTTTGTTGTTTCGAGGACCGGCCTCGAGCAATGCAAGCTTAGCTTTGACTTTCTTATACTTAGCTTCAAAGTCAACAGCTTTGTTTTGACTGATTTGTTTTGAAAATTTTGATGAGACCGATAGATTTTTGGTTGAAATTTGCTAAAGCTCGAGGACCGATTTGACCTCGATGGTTTATAAGAGGGTTCGTAAATTGTTTTTGAAAATGCCTTTTGCAAATGACCTCTTTTGTGACACTTAAAGCATTCAAAGGTCCTCATTTGCTTTGGCATTCGAGAAACCTTTGTTTCTTTTACAAACCTTCGAGAGTTAGCAAGGAGTGCCCTTTCCCGAAATTCGGTGTTCGTGTCATTTAGGTACTCCTCACTTGATCTCTCATCAAGCTCATCATCGAATTTTCCCGAAAATCTTGAACAACATTGTTAGAATTGAAAGCAGCTTGATATTGGTGATGAGGTGGTGGTCGTGACTTCTTGACTTCCCGAGACTTCTTTAAGTCGGTATCGTCTGCTGATGAGATTTTCCTCATAGACAAATTTCCCATAAATTTCGTGAAGCTCAAGATTTTGGATATGATTAGCATTCCTAAGTCCCCGAGAGAAATTCAACCACTTCTCGTGGAGACTGCTGACAAAACCAACATTGATTTCATGTTTGGACAACTTAACACCATCATTTAACAATTCATTTAAAAGAGTTTTGTACCGTGTAAGTTTGAGAGAGAGTTTCGAGTCCTTAGCCTCAAGGTGTTATACTCAAGTTTCTTGGTGTCCATTATCCTGCTTTTCCTTGGTATCGATGGTCCTTCATGACTATGAACTAGTTCATCCAAATAGGTGTTTGCTTAGTCGGACCGGACCGAGACCGACAACTTATAACACTCCATAATATCGTCGGTCCGTTAAACGGGAAGACAAGATATTATGATACAAGATATTTGAGTCTTTGGTCCTGGTTGACCACTCTCCTTTCATCCTAGGTCCACCGAGCTTCGTGTTTGGGCAACCCTTGCCAGCTTTGGGACAAATGGACCTTCATTTATACACTTGAGATAATAAGGTTACATCCCAATCAAATAGCAAAGCATTCGCTTTTTCCATTTGTTGAATTTGCCAACTTCAAGTCTAGGGCAACAAATTTAATAAGCTCCACCCTTTTATCGACTAGTTGGGGTACATCAATTTCACCATTTAGGATCCTAATTTAAAACTTTAGAGAGGCCTAAAAACGAGTTTTATAATTAGCCTTGCTCGATACCACTTGTTGTTCCCTGCTCACTATCGCTTAAAACAGTTTAAATATATAAAACAAGTTAATAGTGAACTATGACCTAAATTAACATAAGAAAACACACTAAGTAATTTTCAACATAATATTATTATTAGAAATAAATCAACAAAGAATACGCTACCCAAGTACTTATGAATAGTACTTGGGATTGAAATGACAAAGTTGAGTGACTCTCTCTAAGCTCGTGCTAAGTCCGAGCACAACTCTTAGAGCTCACCGAGCTATCTCAGAACTAAGTTGTATTTGGAGGAGTGAAAAGATGGCTTGCGTGTATGTGTGTTTTACAGCTCATAAGTTTAATCTTTCCACTCCATCTCTTATGCTATTTATACATGTATGATATTTGACTCTTTCCTAAGTGACAACCGACATCATATGTAAGACAAAATATCGATGTATTTTGTCTTTGTTTAAAAGACTATTCTAGGTAAGAGACAAGACTACTTTCTTAAGTTCGATGATGACACCGAGCCCGATCTTTGCTATTCAGTGAAAGTTTGACTTTGGTTGATAAGGACTTCATCTTATCCGATTCAACCTTTTCCGCCTTGTCCCGCTCTTTCTTCGCCTTACATCCTTCGCCTTCTACTTCAGTTTGTCTTCGTAAGTGTTGGAGAGAGTCTTAGGATTCAATGAGTTATTGTTATCACCACCGAATCCATCATCTTCTTCTTGACCCGCCTTCACCCTTTAAGTTCCGCCTCATCGAGTGGAGAGACTTCTTCGCCTGCATCGAGTATCCCGAAGATGACTCACCGAGAGGCTATGCACTCAAGGACTCGATTAGTGTTTAACGGACTAAACACTTGGGCTATTTTCTATTCAAATCCTAGATTAAGGGTTTGGGTATTTATTGAACCCAACAATTACGACGTAACCATATTAGGTCAAATGAGGTTCGCACGCTACTAATTACGCCCGTAACTCATGCAACAACTACGACGTAACCAAGATTTATTGAAGATACGGCGAACTCATTCCGAGGTTACGCCAGAACCAAAGATTATTAGTGCAAAATACGAAGAATTGTATGTTCTGGCAGAACTCTTATAATTAGTTACGCCAGAACCGGATCCGCCTATAAATACCCCACGATTTCCAAAGATTTCAAAGCATCCCATTTTCACACACAACAATCGAGAACGTGAGAAGAAGTCAAGGCAGATCTAGAGGAGCATACGGAGTTATCTTCAAGGGAGAAATCACACCCCTACGATAAGCATTAGCTTTTTATCTTTTCTTTACTTTCAATTCATGTATTTCGTAACATTAAACGTTGAATTGATTATTATAGTTAATATGAGCGGCTAAGCACCCCTTGGTGCTGGCCTAGTTATGAATCCTTAATTGTTTTGTTTGCGTTTACATTGCTTCCGTATAATTATTTCTAAGTGTATGCATGCATAGTTTGTTGGTAGCTACCCTTGTTTCGGTTGTTTTGAATAGAGGTAGAGGTTAGTTGCTTAGGAGATATGACCAACTGACCCTAAGTGAGTAGACTGAGACAGGAAGGGTAAGATATGACCAACTGACGACCGTTTCTATTTTGTGATTTGACCAACTGCTCACCTACCGTTTGGATGAACTTAAGAAGTAAGGGGTGAGTGTCTAAGATGCTAGCGCCCGGGCACTCACTATTATGAATCTAGCATGTAGCGGTACTGAATGACTTGGCTTAGGGACCGTGAACAACTGGACTTATGAGGGACACCGACTTCTCCAAAGGGGACCCTTTGTCGATAGGTTAGGACGAACTGACCAAATGCTGTCCTAGCGATTTTGACCCCACCTGAAGTAATTGGAAGTAATTAGACGTAAACGATACTAATTAGGATGAGTAACTAGGTTAGCACCTCTCTCCTCTATAGATCACATCTTTCGCCTTTATTTGCTTTAGTAGTTAATTATATCGAAATCATTAAAATATGTGACACCTAGAATTAGTATAAATCCGCACACATAGCTTTTGGGACGACCTTGGTTTTACCGAATACTACACTACACACGACCGGGTACACTGCCCGTTAGTGCATTAGGGTAGACCATAGGTATAACGAGTAATTATAAATATTAAAACCGCCAAGTAAAACTCGTATCAAGTTTTTGGCGCTGCTGTCGGGAGTTATTTTAGGATTTTTATTAAGTTTATTTTAATTTTCTTTCTTCTCTTAATGTCGGATTCAAGACTTGAAGCTCAAGGCCATTTTGGCCACCCTGCTCGATGATCCGAAAACAATTTCGAACAAAAAGTTTACTCTCCGGTTCCTATTCATAACATTTTTCGGTTTACTTAATCGACCAATCTAATGCGTAACCGGAGGTCATTGATGAAAAATATCAAGAAATAACCATGGAGCAAGATTTGGAAAGACCAAATGTGAATCAGAACGAGCCTTCACGCAAGACTCTAGTGTGGAAAAATTCTCTATTCCGGACCAATTTATTCGAAAGTTACACGAGCTTAAGTTTTCACGAGATGAAAATGAGGATGTTCTGAATCATATGTAGGAATGGCAATGGGGCAGGTTTGGGGCGGGGCGACCATCCCCATCCCCAAATCCGATTATAAAAATCATCCCCAAACCCGGGCCAATCCCCATTGGGGATCTTATCGGGGCGCCCCATTGGGGCGAGATGCTCCCCCAAACCCGCCCCATTCCCCATTGGGGTCTTATCGGGTTTTCTTTTTTGAGCGCGATGCTCCATCATACTTATGCCTTTCCCCATTTATTCTTATTTTTACGCTATTAACAATATGATTTTACAGAATAACTTAAAGAATCGAGAACCCATTAATAATATATTATGCACTGGAATAAATCACAACTTTTTTAGAATATTATGACACAAAACAAGATTTTATCATCACACTTTGAAATATTACAAAAATTAAAATTAACAAAAATTAGAGAATTATATTTAGTACATAAATACTAGCACAATATTTAAGGTATATAGATATATGTATATGTATATGTTTCGGGGCGGGGATAGTGTGCCCCGTCCCCGCCCGAAACCCGATAAGAGTCCCCGTTAAGGCCCCAAAACCCGCCCCGAAACCCGATAAGCATGCCCCGCCCCGCCCCAATAAGTTCGGGTTTTGGGTTTCCCCGTCGGGTTCGAGCCTTCACGCAAGACTCTAGTGTGGAAAAATTCTCTATTCCGGACCAATTTATTCGAGATTTACACGAGCTTAAGTTTTCAGGAGATGAAAATGAGGATGTTCAGAATCATGTGGAAGAAGTACTCTACCTATCATCTCTTTTCAGCGTCCGGAGTATCCCTAGCTATTCGGTTACATCAAGAATTTTTCCTATGACTCTTACAGGAACCACGAAAAGATGGTACAATAAACTCCCTAACGAATGCAAAGAAGCATGGAATAAATTAAGAAGAGAATTCATTCAACAATTTTGCCCTCCGTCGAAGATGGCTAAACTTCTCAGTAAGATCCATTAATTAGTGTGGGGAGATCGCGAGCCGAGTTCATTAGTCTTCTTGGTGAAATTGGCTCTATGGAGATTGACGATGATGGTGATTCTTGTATTTGGTCTCTATCTCATGAAGATAACTTTTTGAAGCAACGTCAGGAAGCATATAGACGCTTGCTTGCTCCCTAATATTTTTTCATGCACAAGGTGGTATAAGCTTATTCCTAGGAAGGTTAACATTTTTATGTGGCGCTTGTTTCGGATAGACTTCCCATCGCTTTAACTTGTCATCTAAGGGTTGGATATTGATTCGATTATGTGTCTGTTATGCAATGAGCAAGTGGAGTCGAAAGTCCATGCTTTCTTTTCTTGTGATACAACTTCAATTGTTTGGAGGCCGGGTAGTTCGTGCTTAAAGTGATTCAAGGATCCCGATTTTGAACTGTTGTGAGGATCGGGATTCATGGTTTCTGTCTTGGCGTGCTTCAAAGGATTTGAAAGATCGTGCTTATGTCATTTTTGCTGCTACATGTTGGATGCTTTGGCGCTTTCGAAATAACGTCACTTTTAACTCTCAAGTTATGAGAAAGTGTGACATTTTTTATAACATCTGTCTTTTTACTTATTCTTGGTTAAAGTTTAGAGGTAAAATTTGTAGTAGTTGGAACGATTGGTTGAACGATTGGTTGAAATGTGTAGCCAACTATTTTTTCTTATTGTGTGTACTAAACTTTCTCGATTATTGTGTGTATTTTGTGACCATTTTACCCTTGATTTTTCAAACAAGGGTAAAATGGTCATTTTACATGGCGTAATAGTCACAAAATGCACATAATGATCGAATTTGAAAGTTCAAGACATACAATAAAAAAAATAGTTACACACAATCACATAAAGTGTCTAGTCGATACATTTTTTGTCTAGTTGCCCAAATCGCATCTCTAATTACTAGAGCCTTGCTAGTTTTCTTTTATAATACATTGACGTTCAAGGAAAAAAAAAAAAAAACACAAAGCTTCATATAATTTATATGAAAACAAGTTGATGATACATATGGTTTTATATACTAGATCGGACCAACGGGTTCAACTAGGAATCGGAGTCACCACCGGTTCGGTTAGCCAATAAAAGTCGTCCGAAAACGAACGAAGACCGTCGAAACCGGTAAAAAATGATTAATCAAGCCAGACCGAGATCATTTTCTTCTTGCTTTTCTCAGGTCGTCATTGTCATTTTGTTGGTGTCTGGATATGCCAACCAATTCGCTATAACATCTATGCAATAACAAAGTTTTTTTCTTCTGCAAATAACTTTTGGCGAGGATATCGTGTCTTAGCTAAAACCTTACTCGCCTGTGATCGTTTTTCTTGTAGTGCATATAATAGTGTGTCTATATTTTTAAGCTCTGGAATAAAATTAAACACGTGGTTTTGTTGCTTTTTTTTTTTTTTTTTTTTTTTTTTTTTGAGAATCTATCATGATTTTGATTCTGTAAACGTCAATTTCATCCCATATTGTTTATAGAACCCTAATAATAAAATAATCCAAGTGACGGAGATCACAAATGGCAATCATAGCCAATAGGAAGCCTAACTACAGAATATCTGATTACAAGTTCACTAAATACCACAAATATTTAACTTATCATCGTCGGACTAACCGCATTTTAGATTTTACCGATAGTTTGGCATTAAGTGTTTGGTTTGTTCATCAACTTTGCTGTATTTATATATCCACTAGCATGAATCTATCGTCAACATTATTTGTGATACTCACTCGGATATCGAATCAGTTGTGCCATTTGGCGCTCATTTTCGACTTTCGTTACTCTTTGTTGACGATTACGTCTTCATATTATACAGGTTAGTTGTTGCATGATGACATATACTATTTGTATTATTCAAATGTTAAGTTATTTATTTATGTATGTTTGAATGCAGTAGTTTATACTTTATATATGTTCCTAAAGCTATTACTGGAATGTGTTTAGTTAAATTTCTACATCAGTGACCGAATTCACTGGTAATATTTTATTATGTGTATAAGTGGTTTATCGGCAGTTTAGTTCGTTATTTTTATGTGTTGGTGTAGTCGTATTACCTTCAACTTTCTTAACAAGAACATTGTGTGTTTATGTTTTTTTTGTGTTAGATAATTACTTAAAAATGTAACGAACTTTTTCACTTTTTTGAGTTGTGTGTATTAAACTTTATTTTTTGTTATTATACACTCAAACTTTAAAATTTTGACCTTTGTATGTATTTTGTAACCATTCTACTCTTACATTTTTTAACCGTCCTGTTAAAATCGAAGGGTAAAATGGTCATTGTACATTTGAACAAAATACACATAAATATCGAAATTCAAAAGTTTGGTATATAAAAAAAAGAAAAAAAAAAAAGTTGGTTACACAACATTCAAAAAAGTGACAAGTTAGTTAGTAATTATCCTTTTTTATATTTTATGGTGCAAAGCAGCAAAGGTACAAATATTACATAGCTAGTAATTTTCCAAAAACATGCCTAAGGAAAACCAACTAACCAAAACTTGAACGGGTGAGGTTTCTTTTGTTTAGGTTTCTCGGTAAGGGCGGGTCCTTGGATATACTCACCCTAGCCGGAGTATCCGTGTGACCGTTTATGATCCTTTTCTTACCTAAATGTGTGTGTGGTGAGGTTTGAACCTAGACTTGTGAGATGTCTTACCACTAGGGCACTTAAGAAACTAACTAAACATTGTGTATTTAATTCTTGAAGCTTTTAAGTCGTAATAACCTCCTAAGTCGGAAATATATTGTGTATGAGCTTATGAAAAAAAGAATGATATTGAAGCTTCTTACTCGAAACTTTGAAATTACCATGTTTTACTACAAAATTTGGTTTTTCCAATTATTTATTTTGTGAAATTATGTGTTTATCTATCATTGCCTGATGTTATAAGATTCACGGACCCAGAATGTTTGGACATACACTTGACTAAGAAATAATCTTAAAGACTAAACTCACAACATTAATGAAATGTCGAACTAAAACTTTATTTTTACTATAGTATATATAAACTGTAAACTATAAGGATAGAATGTTCATGGAAGAAACTATTGCGGTTTGCATACTTATGGCATTGGATTAACTAGAATGTCTTATATTATGGAAGTCAGAGTATATATGATCAACATGTTTAACGGTCTTTTACTGTTCCAAGTACCAACTACTGTCTTGTTCATGCATTTCAGGAATTTTGGAGTTAATTGATCATACTGGCTGAGTTTTGTGGAGGCAAGCTGGTTAGTCCACACGTATCCTTAGGTGTTTTAGCACCAGTATATGTCTGTACATGTTGATGAATCTGCAATTTTTATTATTTTTTTAGCGAAAAGATTATTTCTTTTGGATGATTTAGAACTGCATTTCTTTGTAAGCATCAATAAGAACCTGGTCTTTGTTTTTGGTGATGATGTGAGAAAACGATAATTTTTATTTGCCATATTAGCGTTTTGTCATTGTCCTACTTGCTGCAATATGGCGAGAAAGACAATAAAATAGGACTAGTGCAGGCACTCCTTTTACAAGAGCTGATAAAAAAACAAGAAAACCTTGTATGATTGGAAGCCTTGTTTTTAACACCCGCTTGTCTTATTTTAAACCTAGTCATGTTCTGTGGATTTTCCGTCCTGTTTCATGAATTTCGACATTGACATTAAAGGGAAAAAATGTTACTCCTGAATGGTTCGACTGCGCTTCCTCTAAAGTAGTCTATATATGTCATCTATTTTTTTTATTATATAGAAGTGGACTCTTTGTAGGCCGGCTGAATGACATAACAAAGTTTGATTTTATAATATTAATTGAAGTTCATTTCATTTTGGTAATTTTACTGGATACCATGTTTTTTGATCTTATGCAACTTAATCAAGAAAAGCAAGAATCATGTCTCACTTTTTTCACCTAACATCAACAGGCACCGGCATTGGAAGACTAATTAAAACTATCATAAATGATGGACCCGAAGAAATCAGTAGCAGACCAGTTCACAAATCTGCATCCATGTATGCCTGTAAACACAAGAATCGGCATACTTGGAGGAGGTCCAAGTGGTTTATCAGCAGCTTATGCACTTGCTAAGCTTGGTTACAATAATGTGACCCTTCTAGAAAAATACCACACAGTCAGTGGCATGTGTGAATCAGCTGATATTGAAGGCACGAATAAACCTCTTTTTCACATTGCCAAATCTTTGATAGTTCTCATAATTATCTTGTTAATGTTAACTGTAAATTTATAACTACAGGAAGAATTTATGATCTTGGAGGTCAAGTTCTCGCAGCAAATAGTGCTCCTACTATTTTTCACTTGGCAAAAGAACTCGGGTCTGAACTGGAAGAAATGGACTCACATAAACTAGCCCTCATTGACAGTTCAACAGGGAAATATGAAGACATTAAAGTTGCTGATGATTATGTAGCTGTGATCTCATTGACATTAGAACTCCAGGTTAGCGCCCTTAACCATTTTTAACATATCTAATTAATCACTTTCATTTAAATTATGGAAGTAAATTTCTATTTTGACATTCTTTTTTTAGGATAAGGCAAAGAATTCGGGTCGAAATGGAGTCCATGCCATTAGTGAATTCGCTTCAGAATCAGTTCCTGAATTTCTGGAGAGTAAGGGGCTAAAATCTGTTCCAAAATCAGTGGCTTATGGATACACCGCTTCTGGTTATGGTTTTGTGGAAGATATGCCTTATGCTTACATTCATGAGTTCACACGAACTTCAATGGCTGGTAAAATAAGACGCTTTAGAGGAGGGTACATGGGATTCTGGCAAAATTAAGTAATTTCTTCCCATAGACGTCCGATGCAACACTGAGGTATTAGCTGTCAAACGCAGCCCCTCAGCTGTGTCGGTCAACACGAGAAATAGTAGCGGGGAAGTCAAACTTATGGAATTTGATAAAGTCATCGTTTCTGGAGCTTTTCCTTATACAAACGGGAAAGTTTACCATTCACCAAACTACGTATCTGCAGGTAATATAGATAAAATTTAACGGGATATCTTTATATCTTTTATTTGTCTAAAAAGTTAAACTAATGTTATTTTTTTCTTATAACTACAGAAAGTGAAAACGGATTGATGGATTTGAGTGATCTTGAAAAGGAACTGTTCAGTAAAGTGGAGACAATAGATTACTATACGACCGTGATGAAAATAAAAGGGCTTGATCATTTACCAATTGGATTCTACTACTGTGCTGAGTTCATGGACGATCCTGCAACTATAGGCAATCCAGTGGCGATCCAGAGATTCTATGCCGATACAGATATCTATCTTTTTTGGTCTTATGGTAATGCTGTGGATATCAAAGGACCAAGGGTCACTGAACTTGCAATTGATGCTGTTAACAGGATGGGGGGTCAAGTTGAGAATGTGATATTACAGAGACGGTTTAAGTATTTTCCGCATGTTAGTAGCCAGGGTATGTCAAACATTAATAAGTTTATTTGTGGAGTCCATCAAGCATATTAACACATAGTTACTAACACATTATTTATATGTAATTATACAGATATGAAGGACGGATTTTATGACAAAATGGAGAATGAACTTCAAGGTCAGCAGAACACTTACTATGTTGGCGGACTTGTTGCATTTGAACTTACAGAAAGAAATTCAACCTATGCTATGAGTCTAATTCACAAACATTTCGCGAACGATAATCCTGTGCCAAACTTTCCTTATGTGAAGGTAAAACTGATATAACTGGAACTCCATTATGGACATCCATGATTTAGAGGCTGTTAAGATATGGGCTTAGTAACTGATTGTCTTATTATTAAGCTTTAAATTTCAATAATCGGTGTTTAAAGGACAGAAGCACCTCCAAAGATTATCTTTTAGCGTCCAATTTAATACAGCCGAGTATCACATAATCATGTTGAGAACACACATCTAAACATCCTAGCCCTGAGTCTAGAACGGTGATCGGTTAGCTAAATGAAGTTATCTTTTCATTGCTTTTGCAGAGATTATTTCCACTGTTATCAGATCGCTGGGACAGGATTCCAGAACGTTTGGATGAATATCCGGAATAACATTCCCTGACTTAAGCAGCCTCGATGCATATTTAAAACACTGGGGAACTCATGAATTAACCAAAGACAAAACACTCTACACTTGGATTAATGAGGAAGGCGAGGAAGCGCTCAAAAGGACTTACGAGAACTTCATGCAATGCTTCTTGCATAGCTCAGAAGCTATTAACAAGCTCAAAACCCGTTATCAACCCCGGTGACAGGGTCTTGTTACTCCATGTTCCCGGTCTCGACTTTGTAGATGCATTTTTTGGTTGTTTACGAGCTCAAGTACTTCCTGTTCCTGTCCTTCCTCCTGATCCTCTTCAAAGAGGCGGGCAAGCACTTTTGAAGCTAGAAAACATTGCTAAGTCAAGCAATGCAAAAGCAATCTTATCAACCGTGCTTTACCATGGTGCTGTAAGAGCAGGTTCTGTAAAGAATATGATTTCTTTATCGACAAAAGGCGTGAAAAGCTCAGGAAAATGGCCTAATATTCCATGGATACATACAGATTCACTTGTGAAGAATGGTAATAATGTTAACTCTGAAGATAGTAAAATCGTTTCTGAACCGAAAGGGAGCGATCTTTGTTTTCTTCAGTTTACCTCTGGATCGACTGGTGATGCTAAAGGGGTTATGATAACTCACGGTGGGCTGATTCACAATGTAAAGTTAATGAAAAAGAGATACGAGAGTACTTCAAGGACGGTTTTAGTAAGTTGGCTTCCTCAGTACCATGACATGGGACTAATTGGTGGACTTTTACGCCCTTGTGAGTGGTGGAACTGCAGTTCTTCTATCTCCTATGACGCTCATCAGGAATCCTCTATTATGGCTTCAAACTATGAGCAAGTATCGAGCCACTCACAGTGCAGGTCCCAACTTTGCATTCGAACTTGTTGTCAGAAGATTGGAGGGTGTGAAAGATAAGGTGTTGGATTATGATCTATCTTCTATGAAGTTTCTAATGGTTGCTGCGGAACCCGTGAGGCAAAAAACTCTAATGAGTTTTGTTCAGCTCACCGCACCTTTTGGCCTTTCTCAAGAGGTAATGGCTCCTGGTTACGGTTTGGCTGAGAATTGTGTCTTTGTTTGCTGTGCTTACGGTGAAAAGAAGCCCATCTTAATAGATTGGCAAGGAAGAGTATGTTGTGGGTATGCTGGTCAAAATGATGAAGATGTCAACATCAAAATTGTTGACCCTGAAACCGGGATAGAGCACAATGAGCCCGGGAAGGAAGGAGAAGTATGGATTAGCAGCCCGAGTGCAGGAGTCGGGTACTGGGCAAAAGAAGAGTTGAGTCATAAAACTTTCAAAAATATGCTCAAAAACTGTCCAGGTAAAATATATACGAAAACCGGGGATTTGGGAAGAATAATAGATGGCAACTTGTTCATTACTGGGAGAATAAAAGATCTTATCATTGTTGGTGGAAGAAATATATACTCAGCCGATATCGAGAAAACAGTTGAAAGTGCTTCTGAACTTTTACGTCCCGGTTGTTGTGCTGTGATTGGTGTCCCGGAGGAAACGTTGATGACAAAGGGGATATCAGTTCCAGATTCTTCGGATCAAGTTGGCTTGGTTGTGATTGCAGAGGTTAGGGACGGTAAACCTGTTAATAAGGAAGTTGTTCAGGAAATTCAAACACGGGTTGCAGAAGAACACGGTGTTATTATCGCTTCTGTTAAACTCATCAAACCTCAAACAATCAGTAAAACTACCTCTGGGAAGATACAAAGATTTGAATGTCTTAGACAGTTTTCTGATGGAACTCTAAATCTTGTCCCCGAACCAATCGTGACCAAGAAACGGTTGATGCGGTCATACATTACAGGAACGTGTCGGGAAGGGAGCACACCTAGGCCCGAGTTTGTTAGAGATCGCTCATTGCCATTTGGCGGACCAAGTCACAAAGAGATCGAAGAGTTCTTAATGGGTGTGGTTTCTGAACAAACGGGAATTTCCATTAACAAAATTTCGACAACTGAAGGTTTGACATCCTATGGGATTGATTCGATTGGTGTCGTCAGAGCTGCACAAAAGCTTTCGGATTTCCTTGGGGCTCCTGTTGGGGCAGTTGATGTATTCACAGCCACATGCATTTCAGACTTAGCAAGCTTCTCCGAGAGTCTTGTTATGAAATCTCAACCCAACAACACGAGTAATCCTTTTTCCGCTCCTCCAGAACAAGAACACGACATTGGTATCGACTTCTTGACTGAGGTTTCTACGCTTCACCAGTTTGGTATCTGGACATTGCAAGTATTTGCACTTGTGTATATGTGCATGATGCTTTCTCTTCCGCTTATCTATCAGTTACCATGTTCATGAACTTAATGTCTGCTGAACACTCTCATTCGTGGATCGGATATACTGTTTCTCTACTGGTTGCTCCTGTTGCATGGATTTTCTGCATATTCACTACTTGCATATCAGTGGCATTCTTCGGTAAATCATTCCTCCTACCAAATTACGCTCTTACCCCTGAAGTTTCCATATGGTCTATGGACTTTGTGAAGTGGTGGACCTTATACAAGGCTCAAGAAATTTCTTCCAAAGTGATGGCGGTTCATTTGAGGGGGACAGTGTTTTTGAAATACTGGTTTGAGATGTTTGGAGCCAGAATTGGTTCATCGGTTTTGCTAGATACTGTTGATATTACGGACCCATCACTTGTTTATATAGGAGACCAGACGGTGATTGCAGAAGGAGCATTGATTCAAGGACATGAAGTTAAGAATGGGGTTTTGAGTTTTATTCCTATTAGGATTGGTCAACGGTCTGAAATCGGTCCTTATGCTGTGATTCAAAAAGGAAGCATAATAGGTGAAGAGGCTAAAGTTGCAACTTTGCAGAAAACAGAAACTGGAAAACCTGTTTACAGTTCAAGCAGACGCCGCAAAAGTGGTCTAGTGGTAATCTTCAACTTATATACTTTAAATACTCCAATGTTTATGATTAATGGAAGCATAAATTTTGAACCATTTATGTATGAATGGGTCGATTCAGGTTTAGCTTTTTGATTTCTGACGGGTCAAATACACAAGTTTTCTTGTCACGACACAGTCAAATGGTGCTAATGTTGCCCAAGATTTTTTTAGTGCATAAAACTTTCTAATCTTTTTTATTTAATATTTAGATTAGCAGACAAATAATTTAAGTTTTGTAATCACATGTGACACACTATTTAATTATAATGAATATCAATTTTTTGGACAAAAAGTATATCGGGTCAATTCAAACCTTTGTAACCCGTTACTTGATCCGCCTTTGACACCTCGGGGTTATAAAAATGCTGATGCTTTATATTTTTGTGGACATTTGGTCACAGGATGCAGCAAACGATACTCAAACTGAGGCCATCTATCACTTAATGGGTATCTATGCTGTCGGTTTTCTCAGTTCTCTTTCAGCTGCAATATCGTACTTCCTTTACATCTCTTTCTATCAAGAGTCACCGTCCCTCAAACACTTCTCGTTCCTGTGTGTTGCTGGAGCTTTTCACTGACTTCCTTTCACCATAATCGCCTACGCCACCATGATCTTTACCACCTCAGTGCACCCAGTGACCTTTGCATTTACTTTAGCTGCTGCTTACCTGACACATGGCTTAATCCTCAGTTTTCTGACTGGCATCATCACACGGGTCCTTGAAAAAGAAGAGCAAGTAAAAGAAACCCCGTTTAAGATATGGCTTCGACACCGAATAAACATTGCCTGTCATCTCAGATTCGCTAAGCTTCTTTCTGGAAACGAAGCGTTCTGCGTCTATTTGAGGCTATTGGGAGCAAAGGTTGGAAGCCATTGCTCGATTAGAGCCATCAACCCGGTTTCTGACCCAAGCCTAATCTCACTTGGAGCAGGTGTTCATTTGGGTGACTTTAGCAGAATAATTGCTGGTTTTTATTCGATAAACGGGCTTAAAAGTGGGAAGGTTGAAGTTCAGGATAATGCAGTAGTTGGGAGTCAAAGCATTCTGCTTCCTGGTTCCGTTGTTGAAAATGACGTCATTCTTGGCGCTCTTTCAGTGGCTCCAATGGATTCGGTTCTCAAAAGAGGTGGTGTTTACATCGGGTCAGTAACTCCTGTTATGATCAAGAACACAATGCATGCTCTTGACGAACGTATAGAAGAAATGGATACAAAATACAAGAAGATCGTTGGGAATTTATCTGCTAATCTTGCTGCCACTACTCTTAAAGTCAAGTCGAGATACTTTCATCGAATTGGTGTCAGTGGGAAGGGGGTTCTAAAGATCTATGACGACATTAAAGGGTTCCCGAACCACAAAATCTTTCACCCTGGGACAAGTTACCCGGTCATTGTCAGACATAGTAACAGTTTAAGTGCAGATGATGATGCAAGACTCGATGCACGTGGTGCAGCAGTGAGAATACTATCCAACGAAACCGAAACCCCAATACTTGACCTGACTTTGAAAACAGGTAATGCATTTTACGCGAGAACCATCTCTGATTTCGCCACATGGCTAGTTTGTGGGTTGCCTGCGAGGGAGCAGTACGTGAAGCGGGTCCCACATGTGCGTGACGCTGTATGGACATCACTTCGGGACTCTAATTCGTTCACCAACTTGCATTACTTCTCAAACATATGCAGACTGTTCCGCTTTGAAGATGGAAGTGAAATGTATGTGAAGTTCAAGTTGAGACCTTTTGATGATACGATTACCGAAGACTCGGGTAAGATTGAACCCATTGGCATTCTTCCGCCTGAAACAGGAGCAATTCCTAGAGACGTTAATGACAAAAGGCCGCTATTGTTCCTTGCTGACGATTTTAAGAACCGTGTGAGTCAACCGGGTGGGGTTCGTTACATTTTCCAGTTACAGTTTCAACCCGTACCCAAAGATGAGGCTGCTAAAGACAACGCACTTGACTGCACAACTCCATGGGACGAAACCAAATTCCCATATGTCGATGTGGGAGAGATAACAATCGACCAAAACAACACCCAAAAACAATCAGAGGAATTACAGTTTAACCCATTTTTGAGATCCAATGAAGTGGACATCATACGTGCCACATCCGCCTCACAAAGTGCTTCAATAGATCACGGCCGTTCATTAATATACGAGATCTGTCAACACTTGAGAAACGAACAACCACTTCCCGAGTCCTGGAGGTCTTTTATAGAACAATCTGACGTCAAAGTAGACCTTTCGGGTTGTCCAATGGCAGCAGCATCAGCAACAACCGATCACAAGAACTCAACCAAAGTGACTCTCACAAGAACATGGTACCAAACATCATGGACACTATTCGGCCAACCTTTGCTACAAACATTTTTGCCTTATTACCTAATGGCATTGCTAATATCCGGCCCGTTAAACTTAATGTTCTACATTAAAGAAACAACAGGCTACCCGATACAATGGCTGCTGCCTGTGTTTTGGGTGTGCTCGGGTGTTTGGGTCGGGTTAGCATGCGTTATAGCCAAATGGGTACTAGTTGGGAAAAAGAAAGATGGTGGGAGTGTACTAATCTGGGGTAAAGAAGTGTTTATGGACACGATATGGCAAGCGTTTAGGACATTGGTAGGCGAGTACTTTATGGAAATGGTGAGCGGGTCGTTTTTGTTTACAATGTGGATGAAAATGATGGGTTCAGAGATTGATTTAAACCAAGGAGTTTATGTTGACAGCATGGGGGCGGTCTTGAACCCCGAGATGGTGGAGATAGAAGGTGGCGGATGTGTAGGTCGGGAAGCGCTGCTGTTTGGGCATATATACGAAGGGGATGGCGGGAAAGTGAAGTTTGGAAAGATTACAATCGGCGAAGATGGTTTTGTAGGCAGTAGAAGTGTTGCTATGCCTGGAGTTAAGGTGGAAAATGGTGGTAGTTTAAGTGCATTGTCACTTGCATTCAAGGGTGAAATAATCAAGTCTAAATAGTTTATGTTGTTCTATTTCTATATATGTGATGTATTATAAGATTTACATCCTTTATATTCGCTTTTTTTTTTTTTTATCAAATAAAACATTCCATACTTCAAGTTTTTTGAAGATGTTAATGGTTGTGTAAGCGAATATATGACACAAGTAGTTTATTGCTCTATGGATTTTAAAAAAATGTGATGAACTTTGGAGGGTCTAAGAGCCATGTTAATGAGCCAACTTTAGTTATAATTTTTAGACTTTATAGTTGTGGTTCTTAGAAGTGCTTAGATAGTAATAAACAATTATTTTTTGCATCAAAAAATTTATTGAAAAATTAACATTTTAAAAACAGTTTGAGCAATTATCTCGATCTCTATGTCAAAAGTTCAAACATCGCTAGGTGTGTACATTTGGGGGTAGCCAGGGAAGGGTTGGAAACGGTCCCGGTGAGGCCTCGTACATCTAAGTCAAAAAGGCTCGCCCTTTACAAGAGGTCAAGGGTTCAAACCTCGCTAGTGTGTACATTTGCTTCATTATTTTATCTAATAGTTCTTCATCTTCATAGTTCCAGTGGCAAATATGATGTCAATATTTCCTTGTATCAAATCTATAATATAGAAATGTTGTCATTAACGGGTCAGGTATAGATAAAAAAGAAGCATGCACTCGTTAACGTAGAGAATAATGCTAAAAGAGAACAACAATAGTAGCATAGGAGCAGTTAGGTACATGTTTACTAACAGATGCTTATACTGAAACTAGATCCAAGGGGACGCTAGTTCTATAGACTTGTTCTGGTTATTTGAGACAGTAAAATATGACATTAAAATGAATATAAAATAAAACAACCTGACAGAACACTAAAACATATAAACATGACAAAAGAGTTGTTAGATGTACAACGCTTGCTATTATAAGGTTGAATAAACCAAGCTCATTAAATAGATCGCGACACTTTAAAGTTATATTTACATTTCTCAGCTCGTACATGCTCTTTTCCCACTCGAATCATATGCAAATGTATCATGCAAATTTAGACCAGTGACAAGTTTTCATATTATATTGAAGTCTCAACTACAGAAAAGAGAACATGTAACCCCAGAAGTACAACCAAAATCAAACGTTGCTCTCGAATAACTTGATAAGTCTGTGAAAACATAGGCATATTTCAATTACCACCACCCTCCATTGCCATAACACTACATCCAACAGTTGGTGTTCATCAAAGCTTACCATGTAAAAGCAGTCTTTCGTTAATCACAAATTTAACATACAACACTCCGCATTTATAACTTTAGAAATAATATTAACATACAATTTCGTTTATAATTTTAGGACAATTTTTCAGAAAATACAAACCAGAATTCCGCACGCAACTAACCTTTTTTTTGTCTAATTGAAATGAATTTAGGATATTTGTTGTGGTTTTGATTGATTTTGGAATGAATATGCAAAATTTCTACCGAACATAGTGTAAAAGAGGAGTAGGATAAATATAGAGAACTGAAAATGTAATTTATTTATAGTTCAGGGTTCACTTAGTTTCTTTTCTGTTTTGGTAGTTAACTAGTTAGGCTAGACGCACTGGACTCGAAAAAGTCGGTCGGGCAAAAAAAAAAAAAAATGAACGACGACCGATATTGCAGTCGGTCGGCACGACTGTGGTACCCTGGTCGTCACATCGGTCGAGCAACAAAATTTCCAACATCGGTCGGATTTTCAACCGATTTCAAAACTTAATTTTCCAACAAAATCCTACCGCTTGCAATTAAAAAAAAAAAAAAAAAAAAAAAAAAAACAAAAACGTTACCACTTTACATCCTATAAATATCAATCTCAAACACAATTCAACCTCAAACTACTTCTCACCAATATTCACTTCCAACCTCAATCTACTTCTCATCCAAATTCAACATGTCAAAGAAAAATACCTCACAATCAAAAAACCGACGATCACGACTACCCCAAAATGCATCGGATTTTAATTTCTCGTCGGAAAACAACTTTGAATTAACCGGCATAACACCACCACAAAACCGGGGTATTCGCCGCTCCACAAACTTTTGAATATCAATCACAACTAGCACAACCCAATCAAAACCAAAACCCGTTTTACGTTAACCGTCAACTTGTCCCACCGCAACGATCTAACACGGATTACCGCCAAGAACCAAGTGGGTCATCGTATCGTCCTAACATGGACTTCTTGTATCCTTCCCAACCGTATCACAATTATTTCCTGCTTCGTAGTACTAATTTTGAAATGGATTTGGAGGATTATATGCCTGAGTATCCGGCCCAAAACTATCCAAGTTGTGACAACTGGTAAATTTTCGAAAACTATTTTTTATACCACATCATACTTGTGTCATTGTTTTGGTAATTTTGAATATTTTCAAAACTTAATTGGTTGGGAATCGAGAGGTCATCTCGGAACATATGAGATATTAGCACAACGCGGACCGCACGAGCTTATTTTATTATATATATATATATATATATATATATATATATATATATATATATATATATATATATATATATATATATATATATATATATATATATTTATCAACTTATCAAGAATAGTCGATTTATAGTCACTTTGAGTGAAAAACAATATTAAGACTAACGGCGTAACTTTCATAAATTTTCGACAACGTTTGAGGGTCGAAACGAGCTCGAGAAGCGTTATCGTGGAAGTTCGGGCAAAATGCGCAACTGGCCCCTCGCAAATAATACCAAACGCACCCTTATTTTTTGGAATATTGCACCTTTGGTCCCTCCTAGGGTATTAACCCCCACACACACTCTCTCACTTTTACACACACATTTCTCTCTCTCTCCTCTCTCTAAATTTCCGGCGACCGGAAAACTTCTCCGGCCACCCACCACCAGAACTTTACACCGCATATACCAAACGGTAGATCGTGAGAAGGTGATCATTTTGACATAGGGCACGCGCGGTATCTCTCACTGACGCGCCTTAGATCTAAGTTTTTAGATTCGGTTCTTTTGGGTTTTTGTCATGCATGTACTACCGTGGCTACCCACGCGTAGACCCATGCTCGTCTTGTGTTTTTATGGTTGTTAGCCATGGTTTTCATGGTGTTTTGCTTGGGTCCTTGTGGAACGGTTGAGTCTTGATACTTGTGGTGTTGTTTTGGGGTCGCATAATCGCATTTGACGGTGGTGGTGTTGGTTGTTTGTTCGAGTAGCCGACACGGTAACCGAGGTTACCGTGCCTCGGTTTGATGTTGTTGTTGGTGTTTTTGAGGCTTAAATGTCTCCTTGGGTTAATTTTTGCTTATGGTGATGTTTTGTTGCCTTTTTGGCTGCGGTTGTCTAAACCATTGCCATCACCACCACCCTCGAGTGGTGGTGCGGCTGTGGTATACTTTGGCTTGTATCTTGATTGGTTTTTGAGACCGGGACACATTTGTGTCACGGCATGGCTCGTGTTAAGGTATCCGCAGCCGAGGGTAACCTCGGCAAGGCGGTTATCACACGAAAGGGGTCAATTGAAACCGAGACCATATGGTCTCGGCTAGCGAGGGAGATTTGGTATTCGAATGGTTGGTTGAATTTGGTCAATCTTTGATATAAATTGGAATAAAAATTATTCAAAATGAATAATAAAAAGAAAAGATAATAATAATAATAATAATAACAATAACAATAATAATAATAATAATAATAACAATAATAATAATAACAATCATAATAATAATAATAATAATAATAATAATAATAATAATAATAATAATAATAATAACAATAACAACAACAACAATAACAACAATAACAAGAATAATAACAATAACAATAACAATAACAACAACAACAACAACAATAATAAGAATAATAATAACAATAACAATAACAACAATAACAATAACAACAACAAGAATAACAATAACAATAACAATAACAACAATAACAACAATAATAATAACAATAATAATAATAATAATAATAATAATAACAACAACAACAACAACAACAACAACAACAACAACAATAATAATAATAATAATAGAGCTTATTATTATGGATGGAACTCGTTGCGGTTTGCACCTCAATGTTGATAAAACTGAGGTTTTTTGGCCAAAGGAAGACCCTTGAAGCAGGCTTGCGGGTGTTTTTCCGCCTAACATTGCTCGACCTTTACACGGTGTTAAACTATTGGGTGGGCCCGCTAGTGTGGACTTTGAGTTTAGTAGCGAGCTTGTTATGAAAAGGGTTGCTAAAACCATCGAGCTTATGGGTGCTGTTGCTAAGCTTAATGATCCTCAGTGTGAGTTTCTGCTCCTTCGTGCTTGTGCCGGTATTTCCAAGTTATATTTTTCTATGCGCACATGTTCTCCTAGGGTCTTTGAGCGTGCTCGGGTTTCATTTGATACTGCACTGCTCTTCTTCTGGAGCGTATTGTCACCGCTCGACTGGTTTTGGCGATTGGCGTGGAGGCTTGCTACCTTACCATTTGCATTCGGGGCTTGGTGTTTTTGTCGCAGTGGACGTCTTGAACTATCGTTTCTTGGTCCGGCTTCAATCTTCTAGCTTGCAGACTAAGTTACTTCGACATTCGTATCGTAACTTCTGGGCCTTCCTTTGATGATGCTTTGTGTGATTTTAATGTGAAAATGAAGATTGACCTTTTGAGTATTCCATGTGAGATCGCTGCCCCCAAACTTATGAAGAAACTGGCAGATATATATTTCACACGTGTTACCAAACAGCCGAATCTAGATTTTCTCTATCTACTCGACACATGGCGTTATGGAAATCGCAAATGGAGGATTATACTTCGGACTGGCTTAGGGTGGTTCCGATATCAGGGTTGGGACAGACTATGAATGCTAGGACCCACCGTGTGTATTATGTTATCGTCTCAGGTGTTCCCCTATTCTCTGCTCGGATGCCGTGCTCACTTGTTCAAAGATCTTTACCGGGATATTTACGGGATCATCGTCAGATCTTACCGGTATTATTGGTATTAAACATCGGCATAATGGTGCGTGATGTTCTTGTTGACATATGTTCTCGGTCGTGATTTCGGCTCGTAAAGAGGTTGATATTGGGCTTTGTGGGAAAGGACAAACCCTCACGCCCACCGATATGTTGCTCTACTCATGGGACGGAGGGCTTGATGTATGTGTTGATCTGACTGGGTCGTCGCCCTTGACGCAAACTGGTATGGTTGACTTTGTGCCGGGCCATGCGGTGGTTGAGGCTGCACAACGTAAACGCGTCAAGTATGAGGCTAAGTGCGCGAATATTGGATATGGGTTTCTCCCCTTCTCTTTCTCTTCTTTGGGGGAACTTGAGAAGAATGCAGTGACCCTGCTGAAGCGAATCCGAAAGTTCTCGATGACCCAAGACATTGGAGCACGTGCTGCTGCTCATATCTTTAGTAGGATTAGCTTTTCTATAGCTAAAGGGTGGGAGCCCGTTAGTATCTCGGCCGCACTAACTTCTTGTAAATCCTATAAGTTTCTAATAAAATAATATAATAATAATAATAATAATAATAATAATAATAATAATAATAATAATAATAATAATAATAATAATAATAATAATAATAATAATAATAATAATAAAAATGTATGCCGTTATGATAATGTCGTGGAATTGAGTCGTGATGTTTGAGCACTCTGTGAGTCATCCGAGACCTCATGGTTCGGACCGGTCGCGAGTAGCCGATATGGACTATATGAGTATGTGGACAATGTGGACTATATTACTATTATTATTATACTATGACCCGAAATAGATACTTGACTTGGGAAACAAACTTGGGTTTAGATGGGCTCGAGTCAATTAGCATTGACTCGAGAAGGGTTGACTCGAAATGATAGGTCGAATGAGTTAATTGTACTACGTTTTGAAACAATGAATATTGAATGATACAATTAAACGATAGTTTAATTGTATGAGTTTGATAAAGTAAACGCTTTTCTTAAAAAGAAATAATAAGTAACAAAAAGGTAATACATTTCGAGACACGAGACCCAGGAATTCTCTTTAAGAAGCTTAATTTGAATTGGATTGCGGATTGGTTAACGTTAATAAAATTCTACTAACATGGTTATTTGGACTTATTGGATTGACGAATCTAATAAGGGCCCGATAAGTATGCGAAGAGAAGGTTATTAATTGGAACCCATCCTAATATCGTTGTGTGCAACCTTTCAAGATTATCTTTGAATTAATAAACGAGGCGAAGGGAACGCCAATCTTATTAAGTTGACGAACTTAATAAGACTTGACGAATCATTTGAGCACTTTATTAAAACTTAGTTTAATCTATTAGACCCGACCACTTTGTGACTTATATGACGCACATATCCTTGTTTGTTATAGTCGCGTGAGTTGCGTCATTGTTGAGTTGGGTGTCAAATTGGTCGAACTTCGTGTAATCTTGGTATTCGCGTGTGTTATTTGAGTCCACGTTCCACAAGAGATAAGGCAAAGTGTTCCATTCTATCGTGTTACTTCAATTTGCAAGAATATTTATGTTTCGTACGACTTTATTATTGGCGACTTCGTGAGGATCGATACTGAGTCACGTCTTTTTGTTATTATTAGGTTGTGCCGAGTCCGCTGTGCTGTGATATTCTCGTTGCTGTTGTGCTATTCTTCTTTAGAGTGATTATTTTTGCATTTCTTTGTTGAGGTGAGTTTCATAGCCCCACTTTTATTCATACTTTTGCTTTACTAAATCTTGGGGTGAGAAAACATGCAAAACATTTTGATTGGACCACTTATGAAATTGCTTTTCTTGCGCTTATTACGTAGTCAAGGCTAGGGTATAGCCTCTCTTGAACTTGCCACTATTAGGTCATTGCTTCATGTTATAGATAGATCTATCGCGGTTGACCACCCCGTCTGGACTTGGTTGCCCAACTTGTCAGGGTGACACCTGGATTTGTGGATGCAATCACTTGCCATGACGTATAACATCTTGGTTTTTGGAATGAGGTTTGAGTGTGATGGAATGCTTATGTTGTGACTTATGTTGCGTAATAAGTGGTTTTACTATTTGGTCCAAATGCTTCGTAAACCTATGAACTCACCAACTTTATGTTGACTTTTTAGCATGTTTTTCTCAGGTAATTGACGTAAAATCTTTGGCAACCTTTTGGGAGGCGTTTGGCAGTGATGGCATGGTCTTGGATTCATTTCACTCTGATTGTATTTGGGGACCGTTTTTATAAACTATTTTTAAAGGGCTTACTTTCGTACTTTTCAATAAATGTAAAACTTAATTACTATTGTTGACTATGTTTTTAAGTTATGGATTAAGTATATTATGTTCGCTATGCTTGTGTTATGTACCAATTTCGTAGCACCCCAAAGTTAGTAAAGTCTTCCGCTGAGCCTATTTTGGGGGTGTTACAGATTGGTATCAGAGCTCAAGGTTATAGAGAACTGGGTACTTATCAAAACCTAGACTATAACCATTTTTGAAAAATTGATCCAAAGACCGCCACGTGCCTACCTGCCAAGCTGAAGCCTAAAGGTTTACGAGTTAAAATTAACGTGGTGTTAAATTGCTATTACTTTTATTATGATCATGATATGATTTTACTTGGGAAATTTGATAGTTTTGGAAACTGCGATTCATTGGGATTTTGTGTGTGCACTGTCCTTGTTAAAAAAACCGTTGTCACAGCTATGCCTTCCTTCGATATCACTAAAGACATCTTTCTCGCTGGCTCTCGACCAACATCACCTGTGCTTGGGATGGACCCGAAAGACCCATATGTCATGGCGAGACATGCACCGCCAGTGACACATGGGACTGCTTCGGGCTCCTCTTCATCTATTCATGGCTCTCTTACTTCACTCATTGTGCGTTCACCCGCACGATCACCTCCTAGCTTCGTGTGGCAGACTGCTGCACCTCACACTTTGACACTTCGCTGCACCGCACGCATATCTGTATGCTCACCTACCTTACTTTCTTTCCGCGTTACTGCTCACTCTCCTCTGTCCCTTACACCCTCTACCTCTTCATTTCATATACCTAGTGCATCATCTTCTGCACCTTGATTCGACACCACCTTCATCTCCTGACTCTCCGCCTGCTCGGAGGCGTCGACTACTTGATTCTTATGAAGAAGAAGACCCCGAAGAAGAACCTCAAGAAGAAGAAGATCTCGAGGAAGACCCTCAGGAGGAGGAATACCTGGGAGATGAGTCTTACGGGGAGGATGACCCTGAGGCCGAGCCTCAGGAGGATATGGAGCCTGAGCCTCAGGAGGAGGACGAGCCTGAGCCTCAGGGGATCATGGGGGATTAGAGGAGTATGATTTGGATGACGATGTTGATGAGCCTATGATAGGGCCTGTTTCCCCAGTGTTAGAGTTGGATTGGGTTGATCCAGACTATCCCACTGTTGGCCCCACCACTAAGCACCTAGACGCGATGGCGACCAAGTTGGGCATGCATGAGGAGGCTCTTGAGGGTATAACAGAGCAGTTAGTGGGGGTGACAGCGGAGCGACTGAGGAAGATTGAGAGCGATATTAGCATGTTGATGGGGAGGTCTAATACCATGAAGAGAGACCTACAGAGGATGGATGATCGGGTGAGAGAAGCAGATCGATCCATTCAGATAGCGAGAGATTATGATAAGGTGATGTGGAGGCGTCAGTCTGAGACAGATTCTCAGAACGCATACCTTATGAGGAAGAGATATGAGGATAATGTGGAGATGGCTGCGATGAGGAGGTGGTTGGATGACCTGGAGCGTGCTTTCAGAGAGCTTCGCTTTGGGGCTTGAGTAGTAGTATTTGACCAGAGTTTTTGTACCACTCCTTATCTATATGTATTTTCGTATTTCCTTGTTATCGTTACTATCATCACTTTTCACCATTATATGGCTTGTATTTGAGAAACCTTGTTTTGAGTTTTAATGAGATGTTATGTTGGGTTTATGATTGCGGTATAAATTATGTTTCGATGATCGTTGTGGTTTTTGGTGGGATATTGCGTTCACTTTTATTTTCCCTATTTTCGTGTGATGTACTTCTCTATTCTGATCTCAATGTTCTCATTTCTTTTATATGATTCAGATCAATGGCATAATCGCGTAGGGCAACCAGGAACGCGCGAACGACAACAGCTGTTGCTACTGCAACTGCAGGTCGTCGTGGTCAACCTCCAGTTCAAAATGCTAGTACTCCAAATGTCAATAACCTAAATGACAACAACCCTATTGGTGAAAATCCAAATGTCGAAATTCCTACTTCACCTACTACCGTTACTAATCAAGCTTTGATCGATCAACTTATAGCTCAGCGTGTAGCTGAGATTCTGGCTGAGCAAAATCATCCAAATACTGCAGTAGGAACTCCTAGTCCAAATGGTAGTAACCGTGGTTGTACTTATAAAGAGTTCTGAAGCTGTATGCCCACAGAATATGGCGATACTGAGGGAGTTGTTGTGTTGACACGTTGGTTAGAAAAGATGGAATCTATGTTTAAGGTTTGTAAATGTGAGAAATAATCAAAAGTGAAGTTTGCTTCGTTCACACTGAAGGATGAGGCATTAACTTAGTGGAACAACTACCTCAAATCTGTTGGGATTGATGCGGCTTGTGTTATGCCTTGGGAAGAGTTTAAGGCAAAACTAATTAAGAATTATTGTCCTCGAAATGAAGTGAAGAAGTTGGAAATTGAATTCTGAAATCATAAGGTGAAGGGCATTGACATGCCAACTTACACTCGTCGTTTTCACAAATTGGCACTGTTATGTTCTGAGATAGTTCGCACTGAGGCACTTAAGATAGAGCATTATACTGATGGACTTCCACCTTCTACTAGGAATGATGCGATTTCTTCTAAACCAACTGATCTTCATGATACCATCACTTTGGCTCATAGCTTGATGGATTTGGTTATCCGCGACAACTTAGAGAGTGTGGTCGACAACAAAAGAAAGTGGGAAGATCATTCAAAGAGTAAGTATCCTAACAAGCGACAGGAGACTGCTAAAGCTTATGCTATAGAGAAGAAGGGTTATGCTGGAAACCAACCCCACTGTAATCGTTGTAGGCTCCATCATCATGGACAGTGTACCGTGGTGTGTCGCTCATGCTTCAAGGTTAGACACCTAGCCAGGGATTGTAGATCCAAGACTCTTGCATTGGTTCAAGCAACTCCTGGACCGGATTGGAAAGCTAATGTTACTTGTTTTGGGTGTGGAAAGAAGGGACACTATAAGAATGAGTGTCGAGAACCGGGAAATCGTGAAAAGCAACCAAATCGTTGAGCAGGAGGAAACCAGGGAAATCAAGGTACTGGGAATCAGCAGAGTAATACTGGGGAGGCTCGTAGAAGAGAATATGTGGTTAAAGGAAAGGGAATCAAAGAGGACCCGACTGTTGTTACGGGTACGTTCCTTCTCAATAACCGTTATGCTCATGTTCTATCTGATACTGGTGCCGATATGAGTTTTGTGTCTACTACATTTAGCCCCCTACTTGATAAGATTCCTATTGCCCTAGATTTTTCATATGATATCAAGTTAGCCAATGGTAACATAGAAAAGGTGAACACCATAATCAGAGGTTGTACCCTGAACCTTCTCGATCACCCGTTAACATCGACCTCATGCCAGTTCCATTAAGTAGTTTCGACGTCATTATTGGCATGGATTGGCTGTCTAAGTACCGTGCTGCTATTCTTTGTGAAGAAAAGATCGTACGTGTGCCTTACAGCAATGAGATCTTGACTATATACGGAGACGGTAGTACCCGAGGAAATTCATCCAGATTAAATATTATCTCCTGCACCAAGGCTCAGAAACACAGAGAGAAAGGAAGCCTTCTTTTTCTGGCCCAAGTTGAGAAGAAGAAGAACAAGGAAGAAGAAGGGAAATGATTAATAGACGTACCGGTTGTTCGGGATTTTCCCGAAGTATTTCCTGAAGACTTGCCTAGGATACCGCCAGTTAGACAAGTTGAATTCCAAATCGATTTAGTGCCAGGAGCTGCACCCGTGGCACGGGCACCATATCGATTAGCCCCTTCGGAGTTGGAAGAACTATCAAAGCAGTTGGTCGAATTGGCTGACAAAGGATTCATTAGACCAAGTTCCTCACCCTGGGGAGCTCCGGTCTTGTTTGTTAAGAAGAAGGATGGATCCTTCCGTATGTGCATTGACTACAGAGAGCTGAACAAGCTAACTGTGAAAAATAGATACCCTCTACCTAGGATCGATGATCTCTTCGATCAACTTCAAGGATCGAGTGTGTTCTCGAAAATCAATCTAAGATCCGGGTATCATCAGCTTCGAGTTTGAGAAGAAGACATACCGAAGACCGCGTTCAGAACTCACTATGGGCATTATGAGTTTCAAGTTATGCCTTTTGGGTTAACCAATGCTCCGACTGTATTCATGGACCTCATGAATCGAGTGTGCAAACCATACTTGGATAAGTGATGCGCGTATAACGCGTTCGGGGTAAAATGAAACTTCCTTTTCGTCGAGCAAGTTTTTCAACACCCTAGGAAGTGAACCTAATCGTTGTAGTGTAGTATTGGGTAATCCTCGGGTATTGATATCGTTCTCTAGGGGAATAGGAATGCTAGTGAGAGATGTACTACGCTAAGGTTTGAGGTTGAGGAAGATTATTTTTTTTTATCTTTTTATATTTTTTTGGGTTCAGTAAATACCCAAGCCCCTTAAATCTAGGATTTGAATAGAAAATACCCTAAGTGTTTAGGCTGTTAAACACTAACAGTCACTTGAGTGCATAGTCTCTCGGTGAGCCATCTTCGTGATACTCAAGAAGAGACGAAGAAGAAGTCTCCACTTAGTAAGGCGTAACTTAAAGGGTGAAGACCGAGTCAAGAAGAAGATGGTGGATTCGGTGGTGATGACAATAACTCACCAATCCTAAACTCCTCACCAACTACTTACATCAAGACAAATGAAGTAGAAGATCAAGACAATGAAGATCAAGAATGAGCGGGACAAGGCGGGATAAGTTCGAATCGAGATAAGACGAAGTCCGTATCAACCAAAGTCAACTTTCCTGAATGGCAAACTATCAAGCTCGGTGTCATCACCGACTTATGGAAAGTCGCTTGTCTCTTACTTGATATAGTCTTTGTAAACAGAGACAAATACACCACTATTTTGTCTTCGCAAAATGTTAGTTTGTCACTTAGGATAGAGTTAAAACTCATACTTGTATAAATAGCATAAGATATGGAGTGAAAGATTAAGCTTGTGAATTGTAAAACACATACACACACACACAAGCCATCTTTCACTCCTCCAAATATAACTCAGTCCCTGAGATAGCTTAGTGGTTCCATAGTAGTTGTGTTCAGACTTAGCCTAAACTTAGTGAGGAGTACCAATCCTTTGTCATTTCAATCCCAAGTACTATTCCGCAGGTACTTGGGTAATGTATTCTTTTTTATTGATTTCTAATAAAGAATATTATGTTGAAAATTTATCGATGTGTTTTGCTTACATCTTACTTTAGTCATTGATTCACTATTATCTGTTTTTAATACTTAACTGCTTTTACGATAGTGAATAGGGAAAACAAGTGGTATCGAGCAAGGCTGATTATAAAACTTTTTAAGCCGCTCTAAAACGCTTTTAAATCGGGATCCTTATGGTCGAAATTGATATACCCCAACTAGTCGACAAAAGGGTGGAGCTTATTCGTATGTTGCCCTAGACTTGAAGTTGGTAAATTTAACAAATGGAAAAAGCGTATGCTTTGCTATTTGATTGGGATGGAACCTTATTATATCAAGTGTATAAATGAAGGTCCATTTATCCCAAAGATCTCAAGGTTTGCCTAAACACAAGCTCGATGGACTTAGGATGAGAGGAGAGTGGTCAACCGGGACCAAAGACTCAAAAGTATCATCATATCATGTCTTCCTGATGATATTATGGAGTCAGTTATAAGATGTAGTACAGCTAAACAAACCTGGGATGACCTGGTCTACAGTTATGAAGGCCCATATGATACCAAGGAAAACAGGATAATTGACCTGAAACTTGAGTATAACACCTTTAGGGCTAAAGACTCAGAAACTCTGTCTCAAACTTACACTCGATACAAAAATCTCTTAAATGAACTGTCTAATGATGGTGTTAAGTTGTCCAAACATGAAATAAATGTTGGTTTTGTCAACAGTCTCCCTGAGAAGTGGCTGAATTTCTCTCAGGGACTTAGGAATGCTAATCATATCCAGAACCTTGAACTTCCTGAAATTTATGGGAAATTTGTTTATGAGGAAAACCTCATCAGCAGACGATACCGACTTAAAGAAGTCTCAAGAAGTCAAGAAGTCCACGACCACCACTTGACACCAATATCAACCGCTTTTATTCTAACAGTTTGGTTCAAGATTTTCGAGAAAATTGGATGATGAGCCCGATGAGAGATCAAGTGAGGAGTACCTAAATGACCCGAACATTGAATTTCGTGAAAGGCACTCCTTGCTAACTCTTGAAGGTTTATAAAAGAAACAAAGGTTTTCAAATGCTAAAGCAAATGAGGACACCGAATGCTTTAAGTGTCACAAAAAGGTCATTTTGCAAAGACTATTTTCAAAAAATTTACGAACCATCTTACAAACCATCGAGGACAAATCGGTCCTCAGCTTTAGCAAATTTCAACCAAAATCTATCGGCCTCATCAAAATTTTCAAAACAAATCGATCAAAACAAAACCAGTAGATTTTGAAGCTAAGTACATGAAAGTCAAAGCTAAGCTTGCATTGCTTGAGGCCATCCCTCGAAACAACAAACAATGTTAAATGCATGCAGGTCAAAAAGGCCTTGTTCTTGAAACCTTCGATGGGATGAAGAGCCGCCTCATCGATGATGAAATGGTGCATGTCGAGCAATCGATGGCCCTCTCGTAAGAGGACAAGCTAGCTGTTGGGAAAAGTCATGCTAGGAATGGAGAATGGGTCAACATCACAATGAAGAAGGTAAACATTTTACTTTCTATGGATGATGACTCTGATTGGCAGTCTTATATGAACTATATCAATGTTGACCTTAAGTTTGTAGAAGAGCAACGATTAAATATTTTTTCAAAATATAACAAGCTAAGTTTTGAACTGAACAAGTGTAGGGATGAACTGCTTCTTTTAAAAGAAACTAAACTTGAGGCTATCACTTTGCAAATTCAAAACACCGAACTAGTTAAAAGAAATCAGGCTCTTCAAGATGAACTTAAGAAGGAAAAAGATATCATTGAAAGTTGGACTGCTAAGAATCCAAGGGTCTTTGATGTTGTGGGTGCCCCTAGTAGCAAAAAGAGAGTCATAGGTGAAGACCATCTCCCTGAATCTCACAACAAAGACCTGAGTCCAAAGCCATTTGTGTCTGGTGGCATGATTACCAATATGTTGACATCTCCCAAGACCAGTGACTGGATTGAACGGGTTAACCTTGAGAGTAAGCTTCCAAATTTCGATTCGGAAGAATACTAGAGCACGAGAGTCAAGCTCTTAAGAGCATGCTTGACTCCACGATGTGCCCAATAGTCTTGAACACATCTCGAGTGCAGGCAGAATAAAATGCACCGCTTCACCCTGAAACCTCTTGAGGGTCTTGCTCCGAGCTCGAGCTTACTCCAATGCAATTCGGTCCTCATTCACCAAAGGAAATATCTGGACTTGGTAGAACAATCTCGAAAAGACCAACAAAACCAATCCAACAAAAATCTACTCCCACTGGGACTTCCACATCTTGGTCCCCCATCGAATCGACCAAATTCAAGAATCGATCGAACTTGTGAGAAGTCGACCGATAAGATGGAATCCATCGAAAATCTCCGATTCAATCAAGGAAACTAAATCGCCTCCTCTAGTTCATCAAAGTCAAAATCCACCAACAAGCCCAAAGTAAGTGTGATCTATGCCACTATACAAGTCATACCATCGATAATCGCTATAGAATCCTTTTTGTATGATCGCAAAAGGATGATCACAGAACTTCGATCACTTACAATATGTAAGTTCACCAAGAAAGCAAACTATACCTAAGTTGGTCATCGGTATGCTTCAACCTCCAACCGCTTATAAGTTTAGAGCAAAACCCTTTCCTCCTTGCCCATACGTGGCTTTAATGATCATCATCCCGATGATTGTCTCATGAACACATCTTTGTGATATTTGCGAAATCCGACTCATGAGACATCCCGGATGACAAGGTCATCCAAGCAAGGAGAAGTTTCAAGCAACCCGTAATCACCGAGTCATCCTCAATCTCCAAATGCAAAACCGTGGTAGCACAATGCACTTAACCACCGACAATGAGTCAATTGACAAATTTAAATGACCTTTAGGCCCAAGCCCACTAGTATGTGGGTCACAAGAGAAACTAATTCGGTTTACTATTTGTGCAGAGATACGCCGGGGAGCCTATTTGGCATCTAGATAGTGGATGCTCAAGCATAAGCGGTGTTAAGGAGTATCCGCACAAGTATCAAGGTAGTATTTGGTGATAACTCATCATGCCCCATCAAGGTTATGGTTCAAGATCTTCGCAATGGAATAGTTTTCTCTAGAATAGCTTATGTCAATGGTCTCAAATACAATCTCATTAGTGTCACCAACTCGTGATGCAAAGTACATTGTGCAATTCAATGACAAACAAGGCACCATTTTCAATGCCAACAAAGAAGTTGTTTTGATAGCCCCTAGAAGAGATGATGTTTATGTCTTAGACATGTCAACACTCTCTCAAGATGGAACTTGTCTCTTTGCCAAAGCCTTTGAAACTGTCAACCGGTCGTGGCACAAGAGACTCTCACTTAAACTTCAAAACATCAACAACTTGGCAAAACAAAACAAGGTCCTTGGCTTACCATCACCGGTTTTGGAAAAGATAAACCATGCTCGCTGTGAAAAGGCAAACACCACAGAGCATCATTCAAAACCAAACAAAATTTCTCCATCAAAGCTACCTTCACCTGCGATATGGATCTCTTTGGACCTTTGGTCAAGATCAATCCGACATGAGAAGTATACACTTGTCATTGTTGATGAGTTTTCAAGATACACTGGGTATACTTTCTTTCCAAAAGAGTCAGCGGTGATACAATAATGTCATTCATCAAAAAGTTGAAAACCAAAATGACATTATGTTAAACAAATCGAATCGACAATGGTAATCGAGTTCGAAATGAAGAGCTTGAGAATTTTGTGATGAAAAGGGAATCTCCCAAAACTTTTCATCTCCTTACACCCCGAACAAAATGGGGTGGTGAAAGGAAAACAGAACTCTCATTGAGGCTGCTAGAACCATGTTAAATGGCTCAAGATTATCAAACATTTACGGATCAAGCGGTCAAAACAAACTGTTACACTCCAAACAGTCAATCATTGTCAAAAGACATAACAAAACCCCATATGAGATATTCAAAGGTAGACTTCGATATCGCCTACTTTCATGTGTTTGGATGTCCTGTGTTTATTCATAACCACAAGGATCATCTAGGCAAATTGATGCCAAAGTCGATGATGGATACTTTCTAGGTTACTCACCGATCTCCAAAGCCTTGAGGTATTTAACACAAGGAGACAACAAGTCGAGGAAACCTTTCATGTCACCTTTGATAAGAGTTCGAAAGCATCAGTTCACCAACACCTCGGTGGAGGAAATAGGAATTGATAACTCATCAAGATATCCTCGATGAGTATAACACTGAAATCAATACCTCATACTAAGTCGATCTCGACATCTCATATTATGTCTTACCTCACAACCCCGCCCCAACCAACTATCGGTGAATTCATTGATAATCAATCGGCCCTCGGGATAGGTAACATCGAACCAAATGTTCGAGGATCACGTGATTCAAGAACCCCAACTGAACAAGACATATCAGCGAGATGATCTTGATGATTATGTGGCTCTCGTGACCGAACTCACCCCGAGTTTCGGTGACCTCTTCAAGCTAAGATCCTAGACCATAAAGTAAGTGGACAAAATCTCGGGACATTGAGCTTGTAAACATCATTGGTGAACCAGCGAGGGCATGCTTACAAAGCATGGTCGCTAAACTAACTATGACTTGACAAATGAATGTCTATATGTTGATTACCTATCGAAATAGAACCCAAAAGTGTCACTGAGGCTCTAAACACCCAAGCCGGGTTCGGTGATAAGGTTTTAAAATGTACCTTTTGAGGGTCGTTTAAGCCCTTATTTGATCACTTTTATATCCATTATTACTTAATATCATTCCTTTTCAATTTTTAGGTATCTTGAAGGCAAAGTCTGGAATGACACTTATTCGGACGAAAAGCGCGAATATACAAAGAAAATGGCCAAAGTCAAGAATCGAGACACTCAGTCATTGAATCAAGGAGACGGCGCCGGTTACAAGTGACGGTCGGGCACAACTAGTGACGCCGTCGGACAACTTTGTGACGGCTTAGTAGCCAAATTGCTCATTTACAAGTGGCGGCTTGTGTTTTAAAAGAGTAGGCGTCAGAACTCGACGGTCTAGATTGGATCCGCACGACGCCGAGATCGAAGGGACAACGTCACAAGCATAAGGTGACGCCGTCGCAAGACTAACGTGGCCAAGACAAAACCCTAATAACGGCGACCAAGGCGTCACAAATCAAAGGGTGACGCCGTCGCATGTGTAATCTTATATATAGAATCCAATTTTTAGTTTTAGTGTGTAGTCTTTTGGAGTAAAACCTAAACCAACCAAGGTCTGTCTTGTACAGTATTTTAGGGTTCCATACCCTATCTTACATCAAGATAAGTGTTTTACTTCATTAATTTAATTATTTCTTCAATTAATTGTGTGTATGCTTGCATGTTTCCATGTCAAGCTAATTTACTTGTGTGTTTGCTTAGGAATATGAAACTTAATTATTGAATATTGATTGGTTGGCTCTTATCTTAATTGTTAATGATCTAGTATTGCGATAGATCATCCGTTGTGTAGTTAATGCTTGATTAATCTTTGTGAACCTTAGCTTATAGTACCTAGAGTCATTGTAGGCTAAACCATCCGAAGAGTACCTTACTATTAAGTTTATAAATCCTAGAGATTTTGTAGGCAATAACCTTTGGTAGTTTCAAATAGTTAGGGATAAACGCATACCCTACGACCTTAGACACACAACGCGATTAAGAATAAGGACGTGACAATTCAACCATCAATAGGAGATAATTAAGGAGTAATAAAACCTAAGTAAACACATCTTTAAATCAGCATACGAGCACACAATAATTAGACATAGACTACATACACCTTAGATTAGATAATTAGACGAGTAGAGTAATCGGTAGAAATATCAACCCCCATCCAATACCCGAGATTCAGATCTTTTCATTTCCTAAAAACATAAAAAGATAAAAATAATCTTCCTCAACCCCAACCTTAGCGTAGTAACTTCTCACTAGCATTCCTATTCCCTAGAGAACGATATCAATTCCGTGGCTTACCCTAATACTAAACTACAACGATTAGGTTCACGCTAGGGTGTTGAAAAACTTGCTCGATTTAAAAGGAAGTTCCTTTGACCCCGAGCACGCGTATAAGCGTTATCAAGTTTTTGGCGCCATTGTCGGGAATAGTTATTGCTTAGGCTTGATTTATATCTCGTTTAGGTCTAGTCACAAGATTCCTATCAAGTGAGATTTTTTCTTTTATTAGCTTTCTTGTAGTCTATCCCCTCTTTGTGCCTTTGTTCAGTAAAACTTGTCCATTGACTCTTCCATTCACCATTATGGAGAACGCGAATCCACTATATCCGCGATTAGGTTTTTCATAAAAATTATGATATTACTAAAGCGGATTATTCAAGATGGTGGGAAGAAAGTAACCAAGTCCATAACCCTTTTGAGGGTTTCACCATTCCATCAAGCCCACAAAACACCTCATCTAGTGAAACCTATGCTCGTATGAGCCTTCACCTAGGATAGACTTTCGTGAACAACCTCCATGTTTAGAAACTATTGTTAGTGAGGCCCTTAGGAGAACTGACCAAATCTGTGAAAATATTATGGTAAGCAACCAAGCATTAAACCATAAGTTGGATCAATTACTAAGTTTGGTTTCATCACGACCTAAGGAAATAGCACATGATGAGCATATAGATGATGTAGATGTGATTGAGGATAAGGTGAAAATTCTAGACCTACAAGGTATCCCACAAGTCCCACCATCATTTAAGGCTTACACACCGCACATGACTTATCCGGAAGTAGTAGAAGAGACTTTAGGAATCCTGATGGAGGTAGAACATTTGAACCAAATGCAACTAGATAATATAGGTTGGAATAATTGTAGTCTTAGTTTTACTAATAGTTCTGGGGGATTTCCTAGTGTTGATGAACCGGAACCTCAATCTTTACATCTAGGAGACAAAAGAGGAACCGACCCACCCATCAACCAATTTAGTCCGGGTAGTTTTAGGATGAAGGAAGCCATTCACACAACCCCTTCACCTCATGTGGAAAATCGCCATCCTAAGGGTGTGTATCGCTACTATCACCCGCATTTAAACTTAAGTGTAGGGAAAACCTCCCCTTTATCCGTTAAATAAGGGTAGAGTCGCTCGTGACTCGAACAAAACAAGCGCTTCTTGGGAGGCAACCCATGTGTATTTGTTTTCATTTTCATTTGTGTGTCGTATATCTTTTATTAATTGTTCATTCTCATGTTTAAATTTATAAAAATGCTTTATTTTGTCTTTAACCTCGTCTTAATTACAAATAAAGGTATTTTACATAAGGGATAAGTGTAGGGAGGATTACACACGTTTTCAAAAGAAACGTGAACATGAGAATTACAATTATTTAAAAGATATACATGTGTGTTTGTTCGAGTCAAATGCTTGTATCAAGTCATAATGGATGTTATTGCAGAAATTTTTCTAGATTTTAAAGGTAAAATTTTCCGAATTTTTCCGAAAACCGCACCGGTTTACATCATGATAACTGACGGCGTTAAGGTCGCAACTGACGGCGAGGAGGAGTAGAAACTACTTACTACTTTTTCTCGTTTTTGTGCTACTTATAAATTTTGGAATTTTCGTGTCTTAATTTTCTAGAAAATCGCAAACATCCATTCCACAAGCATTATATTTTAATTAAGTCTGGAATTACATCTTGTTGTGATTTTTCTTTGTTCGGTTTGATGCGTTGGGTTGTGATTCGTTGTGAAGTGAGTGGTGAAAACAAACACAATATCAACGTATATCAAAATAACCGTAAAACTCGACAAATCAACCTTTAGGAAAAGGGTTAACGTGCCAAACCTCACGGGTGTGATAAAGTGATACCGGAAGTGATTTCCGGTCGTGTCCCAACGAGGTGTGAAATTGACGAATCGTTGAGTTTCGTGATTATGGACTTGAATTGGTTAAACGAATTTTTTGGAATTGTGATTACGTATTCTACAAAATAAAGAACGAAAATGAAAATAAAGCATGTAAAATTATGTAAACTCTAAATAAACTACTACTAAGTCTAAGGAATGATAAAACGATACTAAACTACATCCTAGGGAGCTAAAATGCAAAAACGCGAAAAACGGGGAACGCACTAAGCCCCGGAAGCGAAAAAATATGCAATTTAAGGCCTACGGGTGCAAAACCAATTTTCCTACGATCTTTTTGACTAAAAATAATTTTAGGAAAAAGCGGAATATTTTTTTGACTTTTAAATTAATTTCTACGAATTAAAATCTATTAAACACTAATTAAATGATTAAAAATGCTAAACTAATTGAGAAAAATCTGAAAATTTCACTAAAAGTACTTTGAGTAATGCTGATTCTAGGAAAAATAAAAAAAATGGTGGTTGCTATTGAAAATAAGCAAGAAATAAGCTAGAAACAACTTATGAGCAAAACTGTCAAACAAGTCTATAAAAGAATAGATTATGTAGAATTTGTGAGACAAGTCCCAAGGGCACAGTTGGTTGTGATGTTGTGTGTTGTGGTCGTGTGCTTTGAGCTGAGAGACCAGGGTTCGAATCCCTTGGCTCTCTTTTTGAAACTATTTTTTTTTTCAACTTTTTCTTTTGAACATTAAAGCTACAAACCAAATAAGCAACTTTTGCAAAAACTTATCTTCTAAAAACTTGTCAAAAAGCTGTTTGAATCAGCTTATTCAAACAGTAACCAAACAAACAACTCTCTCTTCTTTTTGACAGATTCCAAACCACACACACCCTTGTAAATTTTGAAAGTGAGATTAAACCATGAAGCTTTTGTGAAAAACTTTGTAAAATGGCTTCAGAATAAGCAGTTGGAACTGCTTATTTCCAACAGTGGTACAGAAAGCAAATCAAACACCCCTTAAGCAGCTTAAATCCAAACAGCCCTTTACTCAGAATGCAACTAAAAGCACTAAGCTAAGAAATAGATTAAGCACCATATAAACTAGACTAAGCTAACATATATATATCTAGTCCTAAATAAGTTAAAAGCACTAAATTTGAAGGGAAGAAGCAGTTGGCTTAAAGCTACTCTAATGGAAATCCTAAAACTAGAAAAGTAGTGGAATAAGCACTAAGAGATGTTCTAATAAGCACTAAAGGATACCTAATGAGCTAACTAAACTTAATTTAAGCTACCTAGTAATTACCTAAATTGGCTCAATAAGCTACTGTTAAGCTGCAGATAGAAGGAAAAAAAAAGTGACCTGTTGTTTTACTGTTGCAGGCTGCAAAACAACTAAGGGAGCCTGTTTAGAGCTTATGTAGGACAAGCTGAAGAAGTAGTTGGACCCTGAGCTTCTGGATAATTCAAAAACACCTGGCTAGCTATCTTTTGCTCTCTTCCCTGATCTAATATAAGCTGAATATAGCTTATAAATAAGCTGCAAAAAAAAGAGTAAAATACACTGTGCACAGGGCATTGGTTAGCCAATCCACCCATTTTGAACCTACTGCAGACCTTTTAAAATAATTTTGTGAATTTTTTTCTCTTAACCACAGTTGGACAAGCTGGTGAACTTGTGATTTTTATTTTTTTGAATTTTTTATATCAACAAAAACTTCACTGAATTGCTTATGAAAGTTATGACCAAATCGAGTTAACAAGAAAATTTGACAGATACTTTTGACAACCAAATCTTTTCAAAACTTTTGCATTCACCTTAAAAGTGTCTAAATTGACTAGGAGGCACTAAAATGTGTTTGACTTCTTAGGTCAAAGGTGATTTAAACCACTTTGACCCACTTTTCTCATTTTAACCCAAACACTCCCTTAATATCAGTTTTTCTTAAAAACAGATTTTCTCAAAGAAAACTTGGGACTTTTATGTTCAAAACTGTTCTAGCAATGAACTTGAGTTGTAAATGACTCAATTAAATAACGAAATAAGCACAGTGAAATAAGCACTTCAAGTGCTTATTTCACAAATAACTGAACAAGAGGATTTTAACAACAAGAAAACTTTTCATTGACTAAAAACAGGAATACAAAATTAAAGCAAATTACTAAACTGATTAACACTAGACCTAACTAAAACTTGATACAAAGCTGACTTTTAACTAAAATTATGACTAAAAATTGACTGCCTTATAACTTGGCATACATCATCCTTATATACTACTACTAAGTCTTCAACTCTTCAAGGTCTTCACTCTCTTGTGCTTCTTTTTGTGAGAGAAATCAGGCCAAAATCCATCCTTGTGCTTTCTTGAAGCTAATCCCAGCCCTTGATTAAGTAGGTACACAAGAGATTATATCTGAGCCATTAATTGGTGCTTTTAGAGCTTGGATTGGTGACATGGCCAATGGAATGAGCTGGACAAAGTGATAGTGGGTTTGGGATTTGGGTGTATCCGGTTAAAGGAGATTAAGGTGGGTTTGGGTAAAGGTGTAGCTGGGTAAAAGGTTGAAATGGTGAGGTTGAGTGTTTGGGTTGAAGAGAAAGAAGGTGAGAATCTAGGGTTTCTTGGCTTCTCTGTTTCTTGGGTTCAGGGTTGCTTGGGCGGGAAAACAATGGGGAAGACAGAGGGGGTGGGGATATGTTATCACTTTGACCGGGTGGATAGGGGTTTGACCGGGTCAAGGTGTTAATGGATTGGGTAGTGGGTTTGGATATTGGGCCAAAGTAGCTAATATTTGGACAAGGATTAGATATTGAATCCATGGCAAACATAGGGACCAATCGCCAAAACCGAAACTTCAGGGGCCAACCAGTAACTTCAAAAGTGATCCAAGGGTCAAACTGTGAATCTCAAATAAGTTGAGGCCATTTTTCAAATTGTGAGATTCCAAAGACTAAACTTGTCAATTTTAAAATCCAGGATCAAACTGTAATTTCTCAAACTTTAGAAATTTTTCACCAAAGGACTAATTATGACAACTTATGATTTCAAAAGGACCTTTGGTGACTTTTCTTTTAAAATACATGCTCGGGGACTATTTCACAATTTTTGAAAGACGGGACCGAAACGCCAATTATGCAAACTTTGTTCGCTTTTTCATCTCGATTTTGATAATTATGCATATAAAACACAATTTTGAGATATTTTAGTATTTTGATGCATTTCGGAGTGTTTTTAGATGTTTTGCAGTTCAGGTTTGACCTAAAATGATGAGTGAATACGCACTCATCAGGTTGTTTGTTTTCTTCAAGTGTGCAGGTTTAATTTATCAAGAAGAAGATGCATAAGATCGGAAGGAGCTCTTCACGCAAACATTCTTCTTGAAGAAAGATGTAACCACAACTTCACACGGATCCTACCAAGCTAATCGGGAGTACTAGTTTCTTTTGTTTTAATTACCTTCCATTATCATAACTTTGATATTTCGGGAACATCGGGGACAATGTTCGGTTTAAGTGTAGGGAGGAAAATAAAGCGGGAACTTTGAAACTATGCTTATCCTTGACTATTTGCTTTGTCCAATTTCATTTGTGTAATAAACCTTGAGAAATATCGGTTAGGGTAATTTTGGCACCAAATTTAAATTTTTTATGACATATAGGAGTGGGCCATTAGTCTTAATAAAGCGTCTCATGGATAGGAAATTATATGACTAGCACAAAAAACCCTTTACCACTTAAATTCCACCCAAAAATGTGAGGATCGCCCTTAGATTTGTAGAGATTAAAGCATTCATCTTTGATGCTTAAAGTGTGAACCGGTAGTATAATAGATTCTAGAACTTGTTTTGTGATGCATTCCGAGATCGCTAGTAAGACTACACTTGTGTAGTTAGGAATAACTAAATGATAAGAGGCATTAGGATAACCCTTGTTTGATACCTGTAATTTAATTACTTCTTTCACATCGGTTGAGTAATTCCCCCATACCTTTGCGTTGTACTCATCTTTAGTACACGATAACGCTTAGTTAACCCGTGATCCTATCCTTTTCGCGGTTCTCGTGATGTTTGATTTTCGGAATATCAATGAAGAGCATTGTTTACACCCCACCCCCAAATGTACACCCAAATCGCCTTAGCCTACCTTGTATGCACTCACTTTTAGTGCATTATTGTTATCACACATAACCCCTAGTTCAATTATCTTGTTGCTTGCATAAGTTGCTAAGTCGAGTCATATCCTTTGTACACGATTTTGGGACGATTGGGACTCATGGGAAAAGTTAAATTTTATGAGATGACGGAAGGAACGTTAAATTCAAATTCCTTTATTTGCATAATAATGTACTCCAAGTGTTTTGATCTTTTCAATTCGGGTCAAATTAGTGTTAGAGTAATAAAACTCAAGTGTAGGGATGTGCCTATAAATCCCTATCATTTTGATGTTATCGTAGAGGATGGTAGAGTAAAAGTGTATGAAAAAAAACAAAAAAAACAAAAAACAACAACATACGGGCTACCATCCTACATCTATCTTTAAATTTATGTTTGTTTATTTCAATTATCTAGAGTTTAGAGTGTCGAGTCTTGGCTTAGCAACGCCATTCTTCGCATGCTTGTAACATAAAGATTTTTGACTTGCCACCACTAAATAGCCTATCCCACCAAACCCATTGTTTCCCTACCGTAAGCCTATCATTACAACCCTTTAAAAGACCTCTTGGATAGTCTTTCCTAGGTGCTTACGCCAAAGCGATGGAGGTTTGATCTAGTCTCTAGCCTCTGGTAATCTATGTACTAGGACCGGTTAATGAGTGTTTATCTTCCATTTCCAACTTGTTATATTTCATATACACCCGAAAGATGTGAGTATCCAAACACCCCATGTGAGGTGCTAGTATGTAATTTTCGTGCTTGTTATGACTTTTGCGGGGCTTATATGTGTTATGAATCATTCTAAACTAATGCTTCATGGCCTATAACTTATAAATTGATTGGCTAAAAGCACATTTACTTGAGGACAAGCAAATACCAAGTGTAGGGATATTTGATCAGGTTTTAAAATGTACCTTTTTGAGAGGTCGTTTAAGCCCTTATTTGATCACTTTTATATCCATTATTACTTAATATCGCTCCTTTTCACTTTTAGGTATCTTGAAGGCAAATCTTGGAATGACACTTATTCGGACGAAAAAGCGCGAATATCTGAAGAAAATGGCCAAAGTCAAGAATCGAGACACTCAGTCATTGAATCAAGGAGACAGCGCCGGTTACAAGTGACGCGTCAGCACAACTAGTGGCACCGTCGGACAACTTTTGTGACGGCTTAGTAGCCAAATTGCTCATTTACAAGTGACGGCTTCAGTTTTAAAAGAGTAGGGTGTCGCAACTCGACGGCCTAGATTTGAGCAGACGACGCCGAGATGAAGGGGGACGCCACAATCATAAGGTGACGCCGCCGCAAGACTAACGTGGCCAAGACGAAACCCTAATATCGGCGAATTCACGACGCCACAAATCAAAGGTGACGCCGTCGCATGTGTAATCTTATATACGTAATCCGAATTTTAGTTTTCGTGTGTAGTCTTTGGAGTAAAACCTAAACCGAACCAAGGTCGTCTTGTACAAGATTTTAGGGTTCCATACCCTATCTTACATCAAGATAAGTGTTTTACTTCATTAATTTAATTATGTCTTCAATTAATTGTGTGTATGCTTGCATGTTTCCATGTCAAGCTAATTTACTTGTGTGTTGGCTTAGGAATATGAAACTTAATTATTGAATATTGATTGGTTGGCTCTTATCTTAATTGTTAATGATCTAGTATTGCGATAGATCATCCGTTGTGTAGTTAATGCTTGATTAATCTTTGTGAACCTTAGCTTATAGTACCTAGAGTCATTGTAGGCTAAACCATCCGAAGAGTACCTTCATCGTTAAGTTTATAAATCCTAGAGATTTTGTAGGCAATAACCTTTGGTAGTTTCAAAGAGTTAGGATAAACGCATACCCTACGACCTTAGACACACAACGCGATTAAGAATAAGGACGTGGCAATTCAACCATCAATAGGAGATAATTAAGGAGTAATAAAACCTAAGTAAACACATCTTTAAATCATCATACGAGCACATAATAATTAGACGAGACTACATACACCTTAGATTAGATAATTAGACTAGTAGAGTAATCGGTAGAAATACCAACCCCCATCCAATACCCCGAGATTCAGATCTTTCCATTTCCTAAAAACATAAAAGATAAAAATAATCTTCCTCAACCCCAACCTTAGCGTAGTAACTTCTCACTAGCATCCCTATTACCCTAGAGAACGATATCAATTCCGTGGCTTACCCTAATACTACACTACAACGATTAGGTTCACCGCCTAGGGTGTTGAAAACTTGCTCGACAAAAAGGAAGTTCATTTGACCCCGACGACGCGGCGTGAAGCGTTATCATCGTGCCATGCAAGAAGAACTTCATCAGCTTGATAAAACAAGGTCATGACCTTGATCAAATGTCCTCGTGGATGTCATTGTCATAGGAATGAAGTGGGTTTCGTAAACAAAACTCGATGAAAACAGCACCGCCATTAAAAACAAAGCCAAAGGTTACGATCAACAAGAAGTCATTGACTATGATGAGACATTTGCTCTGTTGCAAGAATGGAATCCATCCGATCTTCTTTGCATATGCTACCTACATGAACTTCAAAGTTTACCAAATGGATGAAAAAGTGCATTCCTAAATGGTGAACTCAAGGAAGATGTGTATGTTCAAGAACCTCCGGCTTTGAGAGTAGTGAATTCACGACTATGTCTTCAAGCTTGATAAAGCCCTTTATGGACTAAAACAAGCTCCTGTGGCATGGTATGAAACTCTCACCTTCCCGATTCAAAACAAGTTTGTCGAGGAAAGATAGACAACACATTGTTTATCTACGTAACAAAACAAGATGTGATACTAGTCCAAGTATATGTTGATGACATCATCTTTGGCTCAACAAACTACACTCTTTGCAAACAGTTTGAAAAACCGATGACAAAGAAGTTTGAAATGAGCATGATGGGTGAACTCACATACTTCCTTGGACTACAAATCGTGCAAACCGATAAAGGAATCTCCATCACCAAGAAAAGTACACCGTAAATCTCTTGAAGAAATATGAGATATCTCGATCAGTGCCTCGATGAAGACACCAATGGTCCCTTCCTAACAACCTTGGACCTCGATCTCACTAGCAAATCACCAATCAAACCCATTTCGGAGGGATTGTTGGCTCACCGATGTATCTTATCGCTTCCATACCGATATACAATTCTTAGTCCGTCTAATAGCAAGATATCAATCCAATCCCAAAGAATCCCATCTCACCGCAGCCTAAAAGAATATTCAGATACCAAGGAACCCAAGCCTTGGACTTTACTATCTAAAGTGTTCGTGGTTTGATCTCAAAGGATATTCGACTATGATTATCTTGGCTACAATATGGATAGGAAAAGTACCTCGTGGTCATGTCAATTTCTTAGAGGAAAACCGGTTTGTTGGAGTGCTAAAAGCAACAATCAAGAGCTATGTCCTCGAGATGAAGTCGAGTATGTGGCACGCTGCAGGATGTTGTGCCAATGTTTTATGGATGAAAAGTCAACTCTGACTATGACATCCATTAAAAATGGTATCCATCTTTCGTGACAACACCATTGCCATTGCAATCTCCAACAACCCCGTCCTTCATCAAAGGACCAAATACATTGATATCGATATCATTTCATCGGGGCCACATAATGAAAGGAGACATAGAGCTTCATTTCATTCCTCTTCAATATCAACTTATCGATATCTTCACCAAACCCTTAGATGAACCTACCTTCGTGAGACCGAAATGAATTGGGAATGCTAGACATTGAAAGTCAAGAACTCGAAAACTAATCCCAATCTCAAGAAGTTTTCTATGAAATGATTCATCCTCCCCGAACAAAACCCCAAAAACCATCTTCTTGAATGAGTAAGACTCATTCAGGACCCCGACAGCTGATATTGAGCATTGAATGAGTAACTAAATGCTCCAAGTATCGCTTACTTAAATGTCCTGTGTTGGTAACCATGCCAATTTAATATAGGAATATATGTCTCTTTGTCTTCATGTCATCCATGTCAAGGGTCCCTCAAAACTTACCTCATCATACTTGGCATTAAATGCCTCCTCTCACATGGAATATCCAAAGGATATTTTATTATCGCAGGTGCACTTTACCTGCATCGAATCGCTTCCTTGAAACCGGATTTTATCATGGTAGTGGAGTGGTGGCATTAAATGTGGAAATTCGTAACGTTTTCAAAAGCGACTTTACAAATCCCCATTTATGCACATTTTACCCTTTTCATCACTCTATAAATACCCCTCTCAAAAACACTAAAAACACACACAAACATTTTCTGCAACTAAACTCTGTCAAAATCTCTTCTCAAAACAAGAAATCTTTGTGTTATTTACTCCTCAAAACAAGTTTTTCACTAAAATCTTCTCTGTAAACATTTACAAAAGGTTTTTCACTACAAACTTAAGAGATTCAAACTCTTTGATTCTTCTTGTCAAGATATTTTTTCAAAACCCTAAAACCTTTTAATGGAAATGGCAAGAACACAATCTCTTCAGTTTGCACCATAGTGGGTAGGGGATCTCAGTAACGTTGAATTTAAAACTAATAATGTTATAGGCAATTTTGAATACCCCAAAATGTCCCAAACCTATAAGGACATAATGAAATTTATTCAACCGCCCACCGAAAACGGCCTTTGTTCTGTCCTCTATACTGCACTCAAAACCTCCTCGTGGAGTTTTGGGCAACAATATGGCCTTGACCCGACACCTCTACTAATGAGAATAACCTTAGACCACCTCGAGAGTATCTCATCGTTCGTCTTTTTAACGGGAACAACAACACCCTAGACTATAAAACTTTTGTACTTCAACAGGTTAGACGATTATAATGGAGTCTATGTTGCCCATCCCAACCCTCCATGCTTAAGGATGGGTTAAAACAAATTGTTTTGGTTCCAAAGTTTTGGACGAACCCCACCACCAAGAATTCATTTCTCGTGGCTTGGAGGATCCTGCTCACTTTTGTGATTGTGTCCTCGGCGGAACCACTCATCCACCGAACAAGTTAACTCTATTCAATTGATGATGGCATACCGCTTGATGAATGGGGTCATGTCGACATTGGGGAGATCATTTACAAGTGATCTCAGAATTCAAGCTACAGAGCAAAACTAGGACGAAATACGCTTCAGATACTAGGTTTGTCTCTTGTACTACAAGTGTTACTTGGGTTGCAATTATCCTCGTGAACAAAAATATTGTGCTTTACCCGCATCCCGAGTCAATCTAATTTTCAAAAGGACCCATCCCATGTCACTAATATCGAATTGACGTCACATATGGTTGTCAGAACAACGAGAGGACTCAAGGTCTCCCAACCCCGCTCCTAAAAAGAGAAAGGGAAGTCTCGATCGACTAAGACCAAACCCAAGTCTCGTGGACCGAGGCTTTAGAACACTGACTATCGTGCAAAAGAAGCCCAAGACCGATGCGCCACCCACTAGAGACCAAGCAACATCCACCCGGTGACAACGAAGGACACCGATAAATCACAATCGCCCTTGGTCCCAACTACTACTCCCCAAGATCCGTAGGAAACATACAACCCGGTGGTAGGGAGCGCTTCCACAAAGCCCAAGGATGACATTCGCAAATCATAGCTTTTGTCCGAGGGCTAATCGAATGATCCTAAAGACTCGGAGGAACCGAACAACCCCCGATATGGATCTAATCACATCGATTCCGCCTAAAGGCACTGGGAAACACCCACCAAGGTCTCGTGGGTCACAGGGGACAAAGACTCTGAGGAAAGAAATAAACCCGCCGATACGGAACCCACCACCAATCCCGACTCCGGCTAAGGCATCGAAACGCCCACCAAAGGTCTCGAGGGTCACTGGGGACAAAGACTCGGGAAACATACCACCACGATATGGAACCCATCACCACCATCGGTTTATCGACGCTTGTTGAAGTTATCAAATACTTTTCTCTCGATGAAGAACAAGTTGAAGTGAAGATGAAATTCTATCAAGAATTGAAGAAGTGGGACGATGTTCAAACCGAACAAGAGCATTAGCCCCGATCCACAAGAGCCTAAAGAGTCACCTTCCAAATCAAGAAAATGACTCGACTCTTCCGCATCTTCCGTCTCAAGAATTCGAAAGTTTGATAATACTCTTCCACTGACAGAGAGACAACTTGTTATGTGGATCACTAAAGCTTCAAGGAAGCTATATTCTGGGGTTACTGAAACTCTATGGGATCAACACACTGAAGCTGCTGCCAGCTATGCTGATCTAAAGTCTGATGTGCTCACCTTCAATGCCAATATTGATGAATACAGGGATCTCATGTACCAACATCTACATAGACTGGATGAAAACCTGGTTAAATTTCTATAGCATCTTCAGGGTTGTGGGACAAAGATTGATGAAATCAGGGACTCGGTCAAAGAAGACCCAACACTCAACTCCAAAGTGTTGGAGGCTACTGAGGCTTACTTGAAAAATTCCTCAGCCTCACCGAACTTATCACCATGCTCAAACCGCCAATGTTTAGGGTCTTCAATCTTCGCCCGGCCTCTTCAGCTACACTAGGTTCTTTGGATGCTCAGTGACTACTTTAGCTAAGGCATCATCTTGGGCCTATAATGACCGCTTGGAACTCTCTCGAGCTAACTGGTAGAACAAGTCACCGGGTCTTCGTAAGGATACAACCGACATTAAGGCTATGGTCACGGAGATCTACCAAGCCTTCAAAGGTCAAGCAACACCAACTCCCCGGCCCAAGGAAACTCTTGCTCACCGACGCTGCAACAACAGCTGAGGGGAGAAGACCATCAAGAGACTCCTCTCACACCGAGGGGAGCCACCGACCACCGCAACACCAATATCATCAATCCCACCGGCCAAAGAACACCCTTATCATCATCCCACCAACAACAACAATCATGACAACAACACCACCCTTGGTAGCATCATCTTCCTCACCCAGAAAAGGAAAGGCCATAATGAAAACACATGAGCCTGAGAAGATCCCCTATATGATCGGCAACACTGAGTACCTGCTCACTCCACAACAGCTAAGTGCCTATCTTGCTAAGGAAGAAAGGAGGAGGAAACTAGCTGAGGAAGAAAGAAAGAGTAAAGAAGCACTAGTACAAGTCGTTCTTTCAAGAAGTCGGGAACATTGGAATTGATCCTAAGAAGCTTGAAAAGGGTCGCTAGATGAAGTTCAAGGATGCTCAGTCGCTAAAATGGTGAAATGAAAAGAAATTGGATGAAAAGAACAAAAGAGTCTGCGACCATCAGTAAGAAAGAATTGACCACCGTGAATCGGTCAATGACAAGCGTAAGGTCGCCTAAGAAAATCATCGATGTCGAATCATTCCCAAGTCCAAACCATCGCAATGAATGTCTCTGTGGGGATGATAAAGACACTTTGAAGTTCATGATCCCCTAAAATTTATCGACTTTGGGATCATTTGAACTCGATGAGCTTGGTCCGATCATTGAGAAGAAGCATAATGCGGTGGTTAGGAGTCGATGAAAATGCTTAGCAAAAGGTATGAAAGATCGAGGAAACACCCAAGAATACTGGGATTCATCATTTTAATCGCGCACCTCAAGGATCTCAATCTCAATCATCATGTGGTAAACGAAGAGGTTGAGTTCCACCGAGATCAAAGTGCCTCGGACCGTGAATGTAATAGGAGCTACCGAGGGGTGAAGTTTGTAAATTGTCTTATGATTGAAAAGCCTCGAAGAGGACCGTTTCTACATTGATGTCTATGGAAACCTAGCATTCCAAAGATGGAGTGACATTGATCAGCAGTGTGGCCGCAATGTCGAGTTACATACCTGGCCTCTCAAATTCAGACTCAAAGAAATGTCGTGTTCTCAGGTCGACTTAAATGCCAAGATAAATGAGCACCCTGACAAAGAAACACTCATCCCAAAGAAAGTCAAGCTTGAAGCACTGGGGATCCATCTTAAATGACATCATTATCTTTTATCTCTTGTACTTGTGATAGGAACCATGTAATTGATCAATAAATGATGTATGTTTTGTTAAAATATTTAGTGTTCCTTATAATGTTCATTAGTACATTCAGTGTAAGAAGAAGCCAATTGCTCACTTACACCGATCAAACACTTAGGCTATTTGTATATCCAAATAGGGAGACTGCTGGGTTCAAGAATACCCAAACCCCTTAAATCTAGGATTTGAATAGAAAATCCCTAAGTGTTTAGACCGTTAAACACTAATAGGTCACCGAGTGCATAGTCTCTCAAATGAGCCATCTTCGAGATACCAAGAAGAGACGAAGAAGAAGTCTCTCCACCGAGAAGGCGGAACTTAAAGGGTGAAGACCGAGTTAAAAGAAGATGGTGGATTCGGTGAGTGATGAAAATAACTCATCGAATCCCTAACCTCCTCACCAACTACTTACATCAAGACAAACCAAGTTGAAGATCAAGACAATGAAGATCAAGAATGAGCGGACAAGGCGGATAAGTTCGAATCGATAAGACGAAGTCTTTATCAACCAAAGTTAACTTTCCTAGAATGGCAAACTATTAGGCTCAAGGTCATCACCGACTTATGGAAAGTCGCTTGTCTCTTACATGATATAGTCTTTAGAAATGAGACAAAATACATCAAGATTTTGTCTTCTCGCAAAATGTCGCTTGTCACTTAAGATAGAGTTAAAACTCATACTTGTATAAATAGCATAAGAGATGGAGTGAAAGATTGCTTGTGAATTGTAAAATACACGCACACAAGCCATCTTTCACTCCTCCAAATACAACAGTCCGTGAGATAGCTCGGTGGTTCCATAGTAGTTGTGTTCAGACTTAGCTCGAACTTAGTGAGGAGTACCAACTTTGTCATTTCAATCCCAAGTACTATTCCGCAAGTACTTGGGTAATGTATTCTTTTTGATTGATTTCTAATAAAGAATATTATGTTGAAAATTTATCAGTGTGTTTTGCTTACATCTTACTTTAGTCATTGATTCACTAATATCTGTTTTTAATACTTAACTGTTTTTACGATAGTGAATAGGGAACAACATATTTTTTTATAAAGCTAAGGGTAAAATCTCGGGGTTTGGATTTGGGGGTTTGGTACTTCTACCGATTACTCTACTTATCTAATTATCTAAACTAAGGGGTAGTCTATGTCTATTTGATGTGTGCTCTTATGATGATTAAAAATGTGTCTACCTAGATACTATTACTCCCTAGTTATCTTTTACTGGTGGTTGAATTGTCATGTCCTTATTCTTAACGCGTTGTGTCTTCTAAGGTCGTAGGGTATGCTTTTATCCCTAACTCTTTGAGACTACCTTAAGGTTATTGCCTACGAAATCTATAGGATTCATAAACTAACACTAAGGTTATATTTGGATATTTAGTCTACAACTCCGGTAAGTGAATATAAACTAAGGTTGACAAAGATTACTCAAGCATTAAAAACACAACGATAGCCTAGTGCAATCCTAAGCCAATTACAATTATGATAAGGGACAACCAATCAATAATTAATAACTAGGTTTCATAGATCTAAGCAAACACACAAGAAATTTACCCGAACATGTTAAACATGCAAGCATACACACATACAATCGAAGACATAATGAAATCAATGAAGTAAATTACTTATCTTGATGTAAAATAGGTATGAGAACCCTAAGATATTGTCCAAACTGACCAAAATCATTTTAGGTATTTACTCCACAAGTCTACCCCTAAAATTCGAAAATTGCTTATATATAATTTTACAACCGCGACGCCACATTATAGTTGGGACACCGCCGATCGTCATTAGGGTTTCCGCCTTGGCCAAGTCATCATTGGGACGACGTCACGTTGTGGTTGTGACGCCGCCGCCTTTAGTAGTGACGCCGTCTCGAACTGGATCTAGGCCGTTCGAGAAGAAAGGTCTTCGTGACGCCTTACTCTTCAAAGCCCGACGCCATCGGTGTAAAATAGCAAAATCACATCGAGTCGTCACAAATTCAATTACATAAAGAGGTACGGCATCACCCTCTGTTTGGGACGCTCAGTGTAATTCCCAGCACTTGAGTGTCTTGATCTTGACTTAGCCATTTTCTTCATATATTCACCGCTTTTCATCCAAAATGCATCATTCCAAGATTTTGCTTCCAAGAGACCCAAAAGTGAAAAGGAACGAAATTAAGCAAAGAACGGATATAAAAGTGGGCGATTAAGGGCTTAAATGACCCCTTAGAAGTGTACGCTTTAAATACTTATCCAATATCCCTACACTTGGTATTTGCTTCTCCTCAAGCAAATGTGCTTTTGGCCAATCAATTTATAAGTTAGGGGGCATAAAACATTGATTTAACATAAATCACAACAAGTAAAAGCACCGCAATAGTCATAACAAGCACGTAAATTATATACTAGCACCTCACAAGTGGTGTTTGGATTCTCTCATCTCTCAGGTGTATATGAAATATATCAAATGGAAATGGAAGATAAACACTCATTAACCGATCATAGTACATAGATTACCATAGGCTTGAGACTAGATCAAACCTCCACCGCTTTGGCGTAAGCACCTAGGAACAACTATCTAAGAGGTATTTTAAAGGGTTGTAACGTTAGGCTTACGGTTAGGGAAACAAAGGGTTTGGTTGGATAGGCGATTTAGTGGTGGCAAGTCAAAAATCTTTATGTTACAAGCATGAGAAGAATGACGTTGCTAAGCCAAGACTCGACTCTCTAAACTGTAGATAACTTTGAAACAAACATACATAAATATAAAGATTGATGTAGGATGGTAACCGGTATGTTTTTTTTCATTTCATTTTTTTTCAACACTCTTTTTTTTCGATTATTTTATTTTTATTTATATTTTTATTTTTGCATACACTTTTACTCTACCATCCTCTAGATAACTTCAAAATATAAGGGATTTATAGGAGCATCCCTACACTTGAGTTTTTATTACTCTAACACTAATTTGAACCGAATTGAAAAGATCAAAACACGTGGAGTACATTATTACGTAAATAAAGGGAATTTGAATTTAACGTTCTTTCTCGTCACTCCATAAAATTTAACTTTACCCATGAGTCCCAATCATCCCAAAAATGAGTACAAAAGATATGACTCAACTTAGCAACCATGCAAGTAACTAGATAATTGAACTAAGGGTTTAGTATGATAACAATAATGCACTAAAACTGAGGGCATACAAGGTAGGCTAAGGCGATTTGGGTGTACATTTTGGGGTGGATTGTAAACAATGCTCTTCATTGATATTTCGGAAAACCGAAACATCACGAGAACCGCGAAAAGGATAGGCTCTGAGGGGTTAAATAGGGGTATCGTGTACTAAAGATGAGTACATAGCAAGGGTGTGGGGGAATTACTCAACCGATGTGGAAGAAGTAATTATAATACGGGTATCAAAAAAGGGTTATCCTAATGCCTCTTATCATTTAGTTATTCCTAACTACACAAGTGTAGTCTCACTAGCGATCCCGAAATGCATCACAAAACAAGTTCTAGAATCTATTATACTACCGGTATATTCTCGAAGCATTAAAGATGAATGCTTTAATTCCTATAGATCTAGGGCGAACCTCACATTTTTGGGGTGGAATTTGAGTGGTAAAGGGTTTTTGTGCTAGTCATATAATTCCTATCCATGAGACGCTTTATTAAGACTAAAGACCCACCCGCACATATCATGAAAATTTTAAATTTGGCGCTAAAATTGCCCTAACAAATATCTCTCATGGTTTATTACACAAATGAAATAGGACAAGACAAATAATCAAGGATAAGCATAGTTTCAAAGTTCCCATTTTATTCTCCCTCCCTACACTTAAACTGAACATTTTCCCCAATGTTCCCCGAAAGTATCAAAGTTATGATAATGGAAGGTAATTAAAAGAGAAAGAAACTAGTTGTGAAGATCGTTGTAAGCTCTTAGACGAGGTCTAATATTATATCTAGGAACACATAATAATGAAAGCGGAATATTCAAACATAGAATCAACATTATTATGAACAAGGTTTTTTATTATCATAAAGTAACTAACTAACTATAATAAAGATCAAAGACTTGATCTAATACTAACTAACTAAACCCTAGGCGCTTTTCCTACGCCTAGGTTCCCACACACACACCTTTAGACGCCTACATCTTGTACGCATTTTAAAACTAATGAACCTTTGTCTCTTTATATACTAGAGACATCTAGGGTTTACAAGAGGAATCATAATACAATTAGGAAACTAAATATTCTTTTAAGCATATATTCTAGAATCTTTCAAATCCTTCATCTTTTTGTAGTTTTCCTTCTTGTCACTTTTAGTCCTTCATGTTTCATTCTTCTTGTTTTGTATCATCAAATCTATAATAGACCCAACAATCTTCCCCTATTTGATGATGACAAAACAAACACGATTCTCGTACGAACTTCCCTAGATGAAGTAGCAAAAGTTGAGATAATTAAATCTCACCATGAATGAAACAATCTTGTCTTCCAAGCTTCCCCTTGACTTGAACATGTCACTCAAACATCTCTTCCCCTTTTTGTTATCAACAAATAGGGAACATATGCAAATAATGATCTTGACCACTACGAACCAATATCATACTTCCAATCTAAGACTTCCAATGCTTAAAATCGCCCACCATTATGCACCATAAGAAAAATGGATCCAAAACATTAGAAAACTTCAACTAGCAGTAGTAATAATGATCAACAATAGTAAAAATCAACCACTTCCCCTTGAGTGATGCATGTACATCAATGATTCTTCAAAATCAGAGGCTTTATGTAATGATCACTGTGAAGAAAACCGAGTATAATGAATTTGATGAAGAAGTAGAATTTCCCAAACTTGTGTCTTAAATCTTGTACTATCCACGGAACCCATACTTATACTGAACCAAATATAAGTAGACCGCAATCCCTTGACAAGAATCCTCAACTAGTATGAGACACCGACCACTACAATGTAACTTCTTCAAGTGATAGCCAATGTGTGCATAGAGCATCATAAGAAAAATCACACATTGCTAGATTTATCAAGCTATATGATAAGAACACAAACCTGTGAAACTCAACTACAACATCAAATAAATGATATTCAACCTTCTTCGTAATCAATTCTTCAATAAATCTCCGAACCGAGCCTTTTATTAATCCTTTTAAGAACAAATCACCAAACTCCTTGTGTGTGTGAACAATAACCTGTGTGTGTGTCTTCCAAAAACCATAACAATAATTATGCTCGACTTCCCCTTAACTCCAAATCTTTTCGTAATAAACCATTATACTTCCAATTCAAATAAGTTTTGCCATGCAAAACCTTGAGCAAGATTTGAGAAGAATCAGACCTTAGCAAGACTTTGAACATAAACAAGACTTTGAACAAAATAACCATCGGTTCATATAAATATCAAGACCTTCAATCAATAACCAATTCACCAAGATTTCATCAAACGTAAATATTTTCATCAAACAACAAGATTTTAAAACTCCAAGCAAGATTTTGCATCCAATGAGCAAGACTTTCGTGTCCAAGAGCAAGACTTTCAAATTCCAAGCAAGACTTTGCTTTGTAGGGGACCAATAACGCACAACAAGATTTTCAAAATACACAAAGAAGATTTTTAGCAAGATTTCACACAAAAGCTCGATGGAATATCCCTTCAAAGGAAAGTTAGATTGATATATAGAGAACATCCACCCATAATTTCACACGATCCAACGGTTAACTAAAAAGTTATGATCGTTTCAAAACATCCCCATGAAGCCTTACGGAAATTTCTCAAGCAATGACTTCAACAACTTATAACTTTTGATTGAGAGTCTGATTGACAATCCTTCGTGAGATTAAAGATAGATATACCAAGAAGCTCCAGCTCAAATTTTAGCTCGATCCAACGGTTCAATAAAAAGTTATGCCTTCCGAAAACAAGTCTTTAAGTATTACGAATTTTTGTGACTTCAATTTTTCTTCCTTCTTCTTCAAGAAAACCTTGTAGATCCTTAGATATCACGAGCCCTGTGCTCGATACCACATGTGAAGATCGTTGAAAGCTCTTAGACTAGGTCTAATATTATATCTAGGAACACATAATAATGAAAGCGGAATATTCAAACATAGAATCAACATTATTATGAACAAGGTTTTTTATTATCATAAAGTAACTAACTAACTATAATAAAGATCAAAGACTTGATCTAATACTAACTAACTAAACCCTAGGCGTTTTCCCTACGCCTAGGTTCCCACACACACACACCTTTAGACGTCTACATCTTGTACGTACTTTAAAACTAATGAACCTTTGTCTCTTTATATACTAGAGACATCTAGGGTTTACAAGAGGAATCATAATACAATTAGGAAACTAAATATTCTTTTAAGCATATCTTCTAGAATCTTCCAAATCCTTCATCTTTTTGTAGTTTTCCTTCTTGTCACTTTTAGTCCTTCATGTTTCATTCTTCTTGTTTTGTATCATCAAATCTATAATAGACCCAACAATCTTCCCTATTTGATGATGTCAAACAAACACGATTCTCGCATTTAACTTCCCTAGACGAGTAGCAAAAGTTGAGATAATTAAATCTCACCATGAATGAAACAATCTTGTCTTCCAAGCTTCCCCTTGACTTGAACATGTCACTCAAACATCTCTTCCCCTTTTTGTTATCAACAAATAGGGAACGTATGCAAATAATGATCTTGACCACTACGAACCAATATCATACTTCCAATCTAAGACTTTCAATGCTTAAAATCGCCCACCATTATGCACCATAAGAAAAATGGATCCAAAACATTAGAAAACTTCAACTAGCAGTAGTAATAATGATCAACAATAGTAAAAATCAACCACTTCCCCTTGAGTGATGCATGTACATCAATGATTTTTCAAAATCTGTAGGCTTTATGTAATGATCACTTGTGAAGAAAACCGAGTATAACGAATTTGATGAAGAAGTAGAATTTCCCAAACTTGTGTCTTAAATCTTGTACTATCCACGGAACTCCATACTTATACGAACCAAATATAAGTAGACCGCAATCCCTTGACAAGAATCCTCAACAAGTATGAGACACTGAGCACTACAATGTAACTTCTTCAAGTGATAGCCAATGTGTGCATAGAGCATCATAAGAAAAATCACACATTGCTAGATTTATCAAGCTATATGATAAGAACACAAACCTGTGAAACTCAACTACAACATCAAATAAATGATATTCAACCTTCTTCGTAATCAATTCTTCAATAAATCTCCAAACCGAGCCTTTTATTAATCCTTTTAAGAACAAATCACCAAACTCCTTGTGTGTGTGAACAATAACCTCTGTGTGTGTCGTCCAAAAATCATAACAATAATTATGCTCGACTTCCCCTTAACTCCAAATCTTCTCGTAATAAACCATTATAATGCCAATTCAAATAAGTTTTGCCATGCAAAAACCTTGAGCAAGATTTTGAGAAGAATCGACTTTAAGCAAGACTTTGAACATAAACAAGACTTTGAACAAAATAACCCATCGGTTCATATAAATATCAAGACCTTCAATCAATAACCAATTCACCAAGATTTCATCAAATGTAAATATTTTCATCAAACAACAAGATTTTAAAACTCCAAGCAAGACTTTGCATCCAATGAGCAAGACTTTCGTGTCCAAGAGCAAGACTTTCAAATTCCAAGCAAGATTTTGCTTGTAGGGGACCAATAACGCACAACAAGATTTCAAAATACACAAGAAGATTTTTCAAAGAAGATTTCACATAAAAGCTCGATGGAATATCCCTCAATGGAAAGTTAGATTGATATATGAGAACATCCACCCATAATTTCGCACGATCCAACAGTTAACGAAAAAGTTATAATCGCTTCAAAACAAATCATATGTAAGCTTTTACGCAAATTTCGCAATGACTTCAACAACTTATAACTTTTGATTGAGAGATCCGATTGACAATCCTTCGTGAGATTAAAGATAGATATACCAAGAAGCTCCAGCTCAAATTTTAGCTCGATCCAACGGCTCAATAAAAGTTATGCCTTATGGAAAACAAAGGTCTTTGTATATTATGAATTTTGATGACTTCAATTTTTCTTCCTTCTTCTTCAAGAAAACCTTGTAGATCCTTAGATATCACGAGCCCTGTGCTCGATACCACATGTGAAGATCGTTGAAAGCTCTTAGACTAGGTCTAATATTATATCTAGGAACACATAATAATGAAAGCGGAATATTCAAACATAGAATCAACATTATTATGAACAAGGTTTTTATTATCATAAAGTAACTAACTAACTATAATAAAGATCAAAGACTTGATCTAATACTAACTAACTAAACCCTAGGCGTTTTCCCTACGCCTAGGTTCCCACACACACACACCTTTAGACGTCTGCATCTTGTATGTACTTTAAAACTAATGACCCTATGTCTCTTTATATACTAGAGACATCTAGGGTTTACAAGAGGAATCATAATACAATTAGGAAACTAAATATTCTTTTAAGCATATCTTCTAGAATCTTCCAAATCCTTCATCTTTTTGTAGTTTTCCTTCTTGTCACTTTTAGTCCTTCATGTTTCATTCTTCTTGTTTTGTATCATCAAATCTATAATATACCCAACACTAGTACTCCCCTGATTAGCTTGGTAGGATCCGTGTGAAGTAGTGGTTAAATTCTTTCCAAGAAGAATGTATGCGTGAAAAGCTCCATCCAATGCTATGTTTCTTCTTCTTGAAAAATAAAACTTGCACACTTTAAGAAAATAGATGAAACCTTCACGTAAAATCGGCGGTAAAACTATATATAACTCTACTAAACTAGGATATAATGCTTGTGGAATGGATGATTGCAGATTTTCTAGAAAATTAAGACTAGAGAATTTCCAAAAATTTATAAGTAGCACAGAAAATGAGAGAAAGTAATAAGTTATTTCGCCTCCTCCCGACGCCGCTGTTGTAATCCCGACGCCACAAAGTTATCCCGACGTAAACCGGTCTGCTGCGTTTTTTCGAAAAATTCGGAAAAATTACACCTTTAAAACTGGAAAATTCTCGCAAAACATCCATTATGACTCGATACAAGCATTTGACTCTAACAAACAAACACATATATATCATTTTCAATAATCTTAGTTCTCATATTCACGTTCTTTTAAAAACGTCTGTAACCCTCCCTACATTTATCCTTTTTGTAAAATACCTTTATATGTAATTAAGACGAGGTTAAAGACAAAATAAAGCATTTTCACAAATTCAAACATGAGAACATACATTAATGAAAAGATATATGACACACAAACAAGCAAACAATTAAGCATGGGTTGCCTTCCACGAAGCGCTTTTCTTTAGTTATGAGTCTTGTAGCTAGACTCGAAGTCGTGCTCCTACGTTGTCTCGTTTTTCATCCTCAATGAAAACTCTATCATATTGACAAAATTCTCATCTACTCTATACCTAGGTTTAGGGTCAAGCAACCCCTATAGTAAAGCCTCCTTTTCTCCCACATGAAGTTCAAACCCTTTTCAACATCGTCTTCGCTCTTTTCCTCAAAGGCTCTAATGTTATCTCGCTCATAAAGGGATAAAGGGCCATATCCATTCAACTTCCAAGGCATCCTATAAGTGATCTCATCGTCTCCTTCCATAAACCTAACCGTTCCTTCGGATTTGTTATAGCTCATTTTAGACTTTTCAACAAACGGTTTTCCTAGCACAACTTGGGACAAGCTACAGTCAATGACATATCCTATGTCTTCTAGGACCATAAAATCAACTAAGTAGGTGAAATTTACTATAAAGACGTGTACATCCTTGACTCTTCCCACAAAATTGCAAACCCCACCTGGATACTTAGGGTCTCTCCTAATCTTAAGTCGTTCATTCATAATGTCATTGTAAACAATGATGACATCACATTAATGGAGATTCTCAGATCTATGTAGGCGTGTTCGACATTCCTATATCCAATCATACAAGGATTTTGATATTCCAAGGATTTCCTCTCCTAATCTTTGGGCATATCCTAATGATGGGTGATCGAGGATTGTCGATTATGTATTGGTGGTAAGCAACTTCTTCCTTAGTGGGGTAAAGATTGAAGTAAGCACTAGTATCCTCATTCACATTTTCATTCACTAAACCATTACCCGAACTACTGCTAATCATGGAGCCCACAACTGAGGCGTTAACTGCTTTTTCAACTGCATCCCTAATTGTACTATCAAATACCCTGTGTAAATCTTGAAGATCGTTGTTTCTACTAACATACTGGTTACGGTGATTGTTAGGGGGGTGTTGGTCAATGGGTTGTGGTTTGAGTGGAAGTGGTTTATTTGGTGGTGGGTTGTTGTTTGATGGGTTATCACCTTCTATGGTGAAAAGTGATGGGATTACTAACAAGGTCATGAAGAAGGGGGATAGACTACGAGGAAGCTAAAAATGGGAAAAAAACTTACTTGATAGGTATCAAGCAAGGAAACCTAAACGAGATGCAAATCTAACAAGCTATTCTATTCCCCTACAAGCGCCAAAACTTGATGCGCGTGTAACGCTGCTCGGGGTCAAAGGAAACTTCCTTTTGTTGAGCAAGTTTTCAATACCCTAGGCAAAGGAACCTAATCGTTGTAGTGTAGTATTGGGTAAGCCTCGGTATTGATATCGCTCTCTAGGGAATGGGAATGCTAGTGAGAGATGTACTACGTTAAGGTTTGAGGTTGAGGAAGATTATTTTTTTATCTTTTTATATTTTTTTATAAAGCTAAGGGTAAAATCTCGGGGTTTGGATTTGGGGGTTTGGTACTTTTACCGATTACTCTACTTATCTAATTATCTAAACTAAGGGGTAGTCTATGTCTATTTGATGTGTGCTCGTATGATGATTAAAAATGTATCTACCTAGATACTATTACTCCATAGTTATCTTTTATTGGTGGTTGAATTGTCATGTCCTTATTCTTAACACGTTGTATCTTCTAAGGTCATAGGGTATGCTTTTATCCCTAACTCTTTGAGACTACCTTAAGGTTATTGCGTACGAAATCTCTAGGATTCATAAACTAACACTAAGGTTATCTTTGGATATTTAGTCTACAACTCCGCTAAGTGAATATAAACTAAGGTTCACAAAGATTACTCAAGCATTAAAAACACAATGTTAGCCTAGTGCAATCCTAAGCCAATTACAATTAAGATAAGAGACAACCAATCAATAATTAATAACTAGGTTTTATAGATCTAAGCAAACACACAAGAAATTTAGCCAGACATGTTAAACATGCAAGCATACATACATATAATCGAAGACATAATGAAATCAATGAAGTAAATTACTTATCTTGATGTAAAATAGGGTATGAGAACCCTAAGATACTGTCCAAACCGGACCAAAATCGCTTTAGGTTTTTACTCCACAAGTCTACCCATAAAATTCGAAAATTTGATTTCTATATATAATTTACAAGCTATGACGGCGTCGACTTATAGTTGGGACGCCGCCGATCGTCATCATTAGGGTCGTCTTGGCCAAGTCATCATTGGGACGGTGTCATGTTATGGTTGTGACGCCGCCTTTAGTAGTGACGTCGTCGAACGGATCAAGGCCGCTCGAGAAGAAAAGTCTTCGTGACGCCCTTACTCTTCAAAGCCTAACGCCGTCGGTGTAAAATAGCAAAATCGCCATCGAGTCGTCACAAATTCAATTACATAAAGAGGGACGGCCGCCTCTCTTTGGGACGCCGTGTAATTCTAGCAATTGAGTGTCTTGATCTTGACTTGGCGCTTTCTTCAAATATTCACCCTTTTCGTCAAAAATACATCATTCCAAGATTTTGCTTCCAAGAGACCTAAAAAGTGAAAAGGAACAAAATTAAGCAGTAACGGATATAAAAGTGGGCGATTAAGGGCTTAAATGACCCTTTAAAATTGTACGTTTTAAATCCTTATCAATAACTTTGTGATTGCATTCATAGACGACATCCTAATCTACTCGAAAAGCAAAGACGAACACAAAGAACACTTGAGGCTTATTCTAAAGCTACTCAAGGAGGAGCAGCTTTATGAGAAATTCTCTAAGTGTGAATTTTGAATCTCGACCGTACAGTTTCTAGGTCATATGATTGATAGTCAGGGTATTCATGTAGATCCCGCCAAGGTTGAGTCCATTAGATACTGGGCCACTTTTACTACCCCGACTGAGATACATCAATTCTTAGGACTTGCTGGATATTATCGTATATTTATCGAGGGTTTCTCTAAGATAGCAAAGCCGTTAACCACATTGAATAAGAAAACGGTGAAGTACACTTGGGAAAAAGATGAGGAAGAAGCATTTCAGCTTCTGAAGGAAAAATTGTGTAGTGCACCTATATTGGCTCTGCCCGAAGGAAGCCAAGATTTTGAGGTGTACTGTGACGCCTCACATAAGGGTTTGGGAGTTGTATTGATGCAGAGGGAAAAGGTGATCGCCTATGCCTCTCGACAACTCAAAACCCATGAGAAGAACTATACAACCCATTATTTGGAGTTGGGAGCTGTCGTGTTTGCACTTAGAATTTGGAGGCATTACCTTTATGGCACAAAGTGTACCGTGTATACGGAGCATAAGATCCTTCATCATATTCTAGACCAGAAGGAGATGAACATGAGACAGCGTCGCTGGTTGGAACTGCTGAGCGATTACGATTGTGAAATACGCTATCATCCTGGTAAGGCAAATGTCGTTGCTGATGCTCTTAGATGAAAAGAGAGGGCGCAACCACTTAGAGTCAGAGCATTAGGAATGACCATCAATTCTCCGCTACCCGCTCAAATTCTTACGGCTCAAGCCGAAGCCATCAAGGAAGATAACCGACCTTACGAAAATCTCTACGATATGTTGGAAAGTGAAAATGGCTTCGTGAAACGTTCCGATGGAACTCTGTGTTTTAAATAAAGGAGTTGGATCCCGCAGTATGGAGGTATTCGTGAACTAATTATGCATGAATCGCATAAGTCAATCTATTCTATTCATCCTGGATCCGATAAGATGTACTACGATTTGAAGAAGTTGTACTGGTGGCCAAATATGAAGGCAGAGATTGCTACTTATGTTAGAAAATGCTTAACCTATGCCAAGGTTAAAGCCGAGCATCAAAGACCCTCTGGTCTACTTGTTCAACCCAAAATCCCTAAGTGGAAATGGGAACGCATAACCATGGATTTCATCACTAAGCTTCCGAAAACTTCTAGCGGTTATGACGCTATCTGGGTTATCGTTGATCATCTCACTAAATCAGCTCATTTCTTGCCAATCAAAGAAATGGATAATATGGATACCCTTTCTCGTCTGTATGTAAAAGAGATCGTTGCACGTCATGGAGTGCCGATTTCTATCATCTCTGACCGTGATAGTCGTTTTACTTCAAATTTCTGGCAATCACTTCAAAGAGCCCTAGGAACAGATCTGGATATGAGTACTGCATACCATCCCCAGACCGATGGCCAAAGTGAAAGGACCATTCAAACATTGGAAGACATGTTGTGTGCGCGTGTCATCTATTTCGGCAATGGTTGGGCTAGACACCTTCCGTTGGTTGAATTTTCTTACAACAAAAATTATCATGCTAGCATTAAGGTTGCACCATATGAAGCACTATATGGTCGTAAATGCCGATCACCAATCTGTTGGACAGAAGTTGGGGATTCACAACTTACTGGTCCCGAACTTATTCATGAAACCACTAAGAAGATTGTTCAGGTCAAGAGCAGACTGCAAGCTGCTCGCGATCATCAGAAAAGCTATGCCGATAAGTACAGGAAACCTCTGGAATTCCAAGTAGGAGACAAGGTCATGCTGAAAGTCTCGCCATAGAAAGGTGTAATTTGCTTCGGTAAGCATGGAAAGCTTAATCCTCGTTATATTGGTCTGTTAGAAATCCTTGCTAGGATTGGCCCGGTGGCTTACGAACTCGAGCTACCGCCAGAACTTAGTAGTGTCCACAACGTTTTTCACGTGTGCAATTTGAAGAAGTGTCTGGCAGATGAGGCCACTATCATTCCTCTGGAAGAAATCCAAATCGATGAGCGATTGAATTTTATCGAGGAACCTGTCGAGATCATGGACCGCGAAGTCAAACGGCTTAGGCAAAGTCGTATTCCCATTGTCAGAGTTCGTTGGAACTCCCGAAGAGGCCCTGAGTTCACGTGGGAACGTGAAGATGAATTCAAGCAAAAGTATCCTCATCTCTTTCTTGTCTCTATGAGTTATTCGAAGGGAAACCGGGGACGGGTTTCTTCTTAGGCGGGGTGACTGTGACAACTGGTAAATTTTTGAAAACTAATATTTATACCACATCATACTTGTGTCATTGTTTTGGTAATTTTGAATATTTTGAAAACTTAATTGGTTGGGAATCGTGTAAGATATTAGTTTTCACATACACATCAAACCATAACAACAAGGTGGCGAATAAGTGGAATTCTAGAGAGAGAAAGTTAGAGGTTTAGGGAACTTTAGTGAGAGAAAAGAAAATTATTATTATGAGCTCCAAATCTCTACCTTGGGAGGTAGAGAGTATTTATAATCTTACATAAATCGCCACACATCGGGTGTGGATCGCATACAGCTGGGTAAAGACCCGTCAGTCCTCCACGGTGTTACTAAACTAAATACTACTTAACTTAAAAGAACTACGACTACGAGCTTTCTAACGATTACAAATACTTGAGGTGACCGACTCTTTAATACCGGAATTTCTAATTCCTAACAATCTCCCTAAGGAGGTCACCTCAATCACGCACCAAAATTACATAGAATACAAATAGATATTACATTAACAATTGATCTTGCATTCTTGATGTAGTCCTTTACTCCTAAGCTCGTAGTCATAAATTCTTCATATTGCATGTTTGGTTACCCAAGTGGAGGTCTTTACCGATCCACGTGATAATAATTTTGACCCATCTTTTGAGATCATCACCAACAAAATCTCTAAGACATCCTTTGTGGTGTTGGTTTTATGTGATGTTGTGACTTTAGGACCGACATGCTCACTTTCTCGGATCATGATATCTTCTCATCGAGTAGCGAAGCTTTAGTTGATTCATGATATTGGCGCAGCAGAAGCGAAGTATGGAGTGAGAATATCGATTCATTGATGCACTAATCATGATTTCTTTAGAGATGAATGTGTTAAGTGAGCATGCGGCTATGGATTGACCGCTTCATTACGATCACCGCAAACGTCGGGTGTACGCATACAACAGATTAGCAATAAATCGCACGAAAGTGTCTTTGATCACTTTCGGAGAATTGAGGTACACGCCCACGGTTCCCGTTGATCAAGACATGTACCGCCTGTGATCGGTATAATTCAAGAATTTCCTTGATGTGGTTTCGCAATTTGTTCTAGCTGTTCTCAAACCGAACATCTCAAAGAAGACAACACGGAGTGAGTGAACCAAATAATTTTAAGTCCACCGATTGATGAAAAGAGATTTGAAAACAATCGTGTATTGTTTCAATAGAAATTGTTTTGCAATACAACGAAGGTTTTATTGAAAATCAATTATCAATCATAAAACACCTTTTGGTTTGAAAATGAGTACACGGTCGATGTGCTAAAGAAAAGAGTTGTTAAGCACAAAGACCGGTTTTCAAAGGTATCCGTCAATCCATAACTCGAACCAGATTGATTCAAGAGATTGAATCGCCCCATTGTTTCGCTCGGTTGTCACATGGTTGATCCATATAATAGATCTCACATGCCACCTACCGTGAGCTTGTTTGATGATGGCTCCGAAGGCTTTCCATCTTCATTGTGAATATGTATACACATCACTCGGATGTTCGCAATACCACAAGGATAATGCGTGGGACTCAAGATATAATCTCTCTTTCCACATTGTGTGAAACAGAGTCTTCATTGAAAGTGTCCTAATGAGATTTATTGATGATCTCGTGGCTCTAGACTCAATTTTGTGCATATTTGGATCTGTCTGGGAGACTAGGGAGAGGGTCTCTTCAATATCAACAATCTCTAAGAGAAAGTCAATAGATATGTCGGGCCCCGTGAGAATGAAACAAGTCCTTTAAGAGGAACTTGAGTGGTTTGAAAGTTGAAGTGCAAATGCGTCCACCGGGTCCATGACGCCTTGTCTTCAATACCGATGTTACCATCAAGAACGTATGAATTGAACCCGTTTCGCCTAAGGTTGAATAAATGGAGGGCTATTTGTTTTCACCCTTTCTCATTCAATTCTTTTAATTCTTCAACCCTTCAAGGCTTACCGAGACTTCATTGCAAGAACCTTGTTGGGTTTACTTGCTCTGTCTCTCTCCCCGCACACTTCCCATATCTCACTTTTCTCCTTTTAGCATCATACCTAAGGACTTCTACACTAACTAGTGGATTGTCTCGGTAGATCCTCCCGCTCGCGGATCACGGGAACCAATACCTAACCTTATCATCCTTATATCACCGTACATAAAGTAAAGTTGGTCGGTCTATTTGGTATTGTTCATCCGCCATTGGAACCAATTGAAAACCATTTGAAAATCAATTCGGATACTTGTGATATATTATCAAAACATTTTGTACCGAATTGTTTTGATATTTTTAGAATAAGTGCTCCCCTCAACATGTGCATCAAATGTTTGAAATCGTTTTGCACACGGAGGCAAGAGGAAAAATTGCTTCTTTGATTACCATTTTCTAAAAATATCACCATCACTTCCTTGATCAAATCAAGTAGATAAAGCATTTCCGTGAAGGATGAGGTTTTCATAATTTGCTCCCCTCAATATGTGCCTCGAGGTTTGAAAAGAGTTTTGCACATACTAGAGGAACCTCGCACATGAGATAAATGATCACGCTTCAAATCATAGGTTTAAGATAGATGCTCCCCTCAACATGTGCATTGAAAATTTGAAATCGTTTGTCACATGTGGGAAGGATAGCATGTACATCCTTATAAAACCATTTCACGAATTATCGCTTTAAACCGATTTAAATCACACATTCTCCCCAATCACAATTATCAAATCATTTGAGATTTGTGATCTCTTATTGATTTAAATTGATTTTGAAAGCTTTTAAGGGGAATTGTGACTTGATTATGAAAGCGTTTTAACTGATAAGGATCGGATTTTAAGACTTTAAAACTCCATTGATAAAACATGGATGTACATCTTTTGAAAACAATTTAATGCCAAATAACTTTTTAATTTGATTGAAATCATTCTCCCCCTCAATCAATGACATAGGTTGTTGATTGAGAAATAGAGATTTTGACAAATAAGTCCTATTGATTATCAAAAATAGAGACCGAGTTATTTTTCAAAGCGATTAGTTTTCAAGCGAGATAAATGGTTATAGAATCGAGCATTGAATTTTGAAAACATGATAAAGTATGTCTCTGTTTTTCTTTTTAAAACCGGTTATTGCACGAAAATGACAATAAACCATTGTTTCTCTTTCTCCCAAAAATATTTTTGATTTTTTTTTTTAAATTCGAACAATATCTAAAGTCCTGTGTCATTCTTTGAATGACAGCACAAAGACCGTAGATATTATCGAATCGAGAAAGACATGACAAAAATGACAATAATTTTTGAAGATTTTTCGAATTTTTCAAATTTTTATGGATTTTGAAGGTTTTTATATTTTCTATTTGATTTTTGAGGATTTTATAATTTTGTATTTTGTTTTTCGAATAAATATTTACAAGAGATAGATGAAGATAGACCTTTACTCCTCGTCTTCCTCCTGAAGACGTTTGAGTGTTTCTGATTGTAGGCTTTTCAAGCCAAGTCGTGGAAGAATAAACTCAAAGCGTTCTCTGGAAGAGCTTTGATGAAGATGTCTCGCTAACCGATATTCGAGACATCACAAAATAGAGTTCCACCACACCTTTTCCACTTGTTCCCCGATGAAATGATGTCGAATGTCGATATGCTTTGCTCTTGAGTGTTGAACATTGTTGCATGAGAGAGCAATAGCACTTTTATTATCACAAGACAGAGGAATTTTGTTGAATTCAAAGCCATAGTCGATAATTGAGATCTCATCCATAAGATTTGAGCACAACAGATGACATGGCTATGTATTCAGCCTCTCTGTAGAGGAAATAGAAGTACTCATTTGCTTCTTTGAAGACCGACCACAAGCTTATCACCCAAAAATCGAAAGCACCTCCGCACGTATTTCGACGTGTATCTTGACAACTCGCATGATCAAGATCTGCATAGGCCGTTAGTGACATACCGGTGTCCTTCGGTACCAAAGACCCATATTGATGGTTCCTTGAGATACCGAAGACCCGCTTAATCGCTTCAAGGTGCTTTTAGTAGGCTTAGCCCGGTATCTAGCACACATGCAAACAAATGAACAAGATGTCCGGTCTACTAGCAAAGTGAGGTACATCCGGATCCAATCATGCTACGATATTTCGCTTGGTCAATCATGATCCCCGAGTGGTCCTCATCTAGTTTGGTTCGATCAATCATGGGGTGTCAACAGGTCACTTGAATCAAATCCAAATTTCTTTAAGATTTCATTGCATATTTAGATTGATTTATGAAAATGCCTCCGGACTTTGTGAAATTTGTAATCCCAAGAAAAATGACATTTGTCCCATCATTGACATTTGAAATTTTGAACTCATTTCATTAGAAAACGATCACATTCCATTGGGTCCGCTGAGGCAAAATAATATCATCAACATAAATTTGAACATGAGTTAAATGTTTGCACGACTTCACGGTGAACGTTGTAGGATCAATCGCTCCTTTGCTAAATCCGGTAGATAGAAGAAACTTTGATGTTGTATCATACCATGCCCTTGGAGCTTGCTTTAAACCGTAAAGAGCCTTCTTCAAACGATAAACGTGAGTAGGATGCTCTTGATTCCCAAATCCTTCAGTTACCGACGAGACGACTTCTTTAAGATCTCCGCTCGTAAATGCCGTCTTTACATCCATCCGATAGACTACCATGTTTTTACTAGCAAGATTAGCGTAAAGATTACGATTGCCTCGATTCGAGCAACCGGAGCAAAAGATTCTTCAAAGTCAATACCCTCCTCTTGACGGTATCCTTTAGCAACTAATCGAGCCTTGTTCTTCAACACATCACCATGCTCATCAAGTTTCACTTTGAAGATCCATTTAAGAGCAATAATCATAGCACGCCCTGAGCGGTACTAACTCCCATACATCAAGTCGATCAAACTCATGAATTTCATCTTGCATGGCATTGAACCAACTATCTTCATTCATGGCGGTTTTAACATCTTTTGGTTCGATCTTAGATAGTACGGAGTTGAAGAAGCACCATAAGGCATCGGTTGCGAGTTGTTTCCGTGTTGATACAGGACGAGAGGGATTTCTAATGATGTTGTCTAGTGGATGATCGTGAGTCCATCTTTTAAGGTGTTCATGTGGCAGTTGTTGAGGGACTGAGGTAGCAGAGTCGATGTCTTCTGAAGAAGATGGTTTTGATGATGATTCAGGAGAAAATATGTTTTCAAATGGAGCATCTTCGTGGAGTGGCAAAGGATTAACTTCATCATTGATGCTAGAAACAGTTCCATGATGTACATTTGAAGAATGATGATTTGTTGATGAAACGGAAGGATCAGCAGTAGGTGCTTCTTGACTTAACGACATTGAGACCGAGGATTGACTTCATTCACGGGAATATGAGCATCCTCCGTTGTAGGGATCAACACCTCATTAGTACTTGAATCATAAAGTTCATCAAACATAGGATCAAATAATTTCTTTAAATCATCTTCGATGGAGGTACATATGGAGTTTCTTGAGAGGAGTTTGGAATAAGTGGATGAACCAATGGACTGCTTTGAAGTGCGGGTCCCGAGTGGAGTGTCCAGAGCCATTTGACCGGTCACTCATCAAACGAACGTGAATTGTTTCCATGATATTTCGGGTTCTTTTGTTGTAGATTCGTATCCCTTTTGTTTGGTGCATATCCTACAAATACTCCAATGTCGACTTTAGCCCTAAGTTTGCCTAAGTCTTGCCCTCATTAGTTGGATAACACAATGCACCAAACACACGAAGGAAAGAGATTAGGTTTTCGTTGTGGACAAGTTCATATGGAGTTTTTCCATGAACAGTGTGAATCGTGGAACGATTTTGTGTAGCATGCAGTGGCAATTGCTTCACCAGAGAAACATTGGAACCTTTGAGTAAATCAAGATTGTTCTAGCGGCTTCAACATGAGTTCGATTCGCTTTCAACTACACCGCTCGTTGAGGAGTTCGTGGAACACTTCTTTGATGGTCGATTCCAATGCTTTCATAGAATTCACTAAGTTGTTTGTTGACAAACCCGCCCATTATCTCGCTCGATAATTCGACGGTTTTGTTAAGTCGAACTCGCAATTGTTTGATGAGTTTGATGATGATATCGAGTTTCATCCTTTGTCCTTAAGAACTTGACCCTGTGAATCTAGAGTAATCATCAACCACAACTAACACATATTTCTTCCCAAAGATATTCTCGCACCCTCATTGGTCCACATAAATCCATATGAATCATATGAAGAACTTCGTGATGAGTTAGTAGGTTTGGGTTTATGGGCATACTTCTTGCTTTTTCCCAATTGACATGTCGAACAAAGATGATCCTTTTCATACTTGAGTCTAGGTAAACCTACAACTAAGTCCTTTCTCGTGAGATCATTGATGGTACCAAGTTCGTGTGATTGAGACGACGATGCCATAACCATGACTTTGTTTTAGAAGCCTTTGACAAAGAAGCAAATTGGAGAAGACTTCATCATATCTTCGATGGAGATGGTGTATAAATTTGAACCTCGTGAACCTCTTAAAAGTTCCTTACCATCAAGATCTCTAACAAAGGTGTATGTTTTTCAAGGCTACTTTAGATCGTAATCACGTAATTGACCAACAGAGAAGATTATGACCTGCACCTTCCACATAGTATACTCTAGAGATGACACTATCACCAACAACGTAATCTCCATAACCCATGATTGCACCGAAATGATCATTACCGAATCTAATAGCCCCGATGAATTTGCTCACGGTTCATGAGCCGCGACCGGTCTCCAATATATGCTTGGAACAACTGAGTCCGTGTACCACGTAATCGATTTGAACGATCCGCAGTTGAGCATACCAAGAATGGATAATCGATAATTGGGATCCCCATGCAAGAATGGGTTCCATTTGGTTAGTAACAAAGGTTGGAACACCCACATCGTAAATAGAAGCATTCATATCGTAGTGAGGCAATGGAATCATTGTGAATAGATGCAAGACTAGTGTCTCAGATAGCCTGCTCACAGTGTGATCACTTCTTAAGGGAATAGTTCTACCAGTGGGCATCCATTTTCTAGTGGGCATTATCGATTAGTCTTATGACCAATGTATCCAATAAAAGCCTATTTTATTGAATGTTCTTCCTGCTGGGTTTCCACCGTTTTTAACTTTCTTTCATTTTTGCCTTTTAGCCTTCTTAGCATGAATTTTAGCATTAACAATATTAATCGGACAATTAACATCATTAGCGTAACATTAACACCACATTCATGATTAGAAATGTAATTCAAGCGGACATCAAGACAAGGTTTGCAAATAGTATCGAATTTGAATTAATTACAAGACGCCTATGGCTAATACTAGAATCAACATGATTCGCTTTATTCGATTCAAGCTTAAAGTTCCTAGATTGTTCTTCTACTCTCTTCCAAAGGTACATTCTTAGCTTGAGAGGTCCTATCATTCCTTGTATTGTCTTGAGACTTTGACCGCTCCCTTTAATGTCACCGACACTCCTCGTAGAGGAATGGGAACATTAGTTGGTTTTGCTACTCTTTGCATCACCTGCTTAGATGTGTCGGGATCGAACTACATGCAGCACACTAAGGTTCACTTTCTTGAAACTAGAAGTCTTGATATTTGAATTCCTCCTAGAAGGTACACTTGAGTTCTCTTCTTAGCATTGATGATCCGAATCGAACTACTTAAAGGCACACTACGGTTCATATTCAAAGCACTAGGAATCAAATGAATATCATACTTGGCATTGGGCATCGAGCATGGAATCAAAGGATTAACTCTCTCACCTAATGACTTTGGGCATATTGTGATCAAGCATTCTAAGATTTCTTGAGATCGTTTGGCATATAAGCATGCATGTCCAATTGCATTATCATGAGGTTTCTCTAACTTATCCTCTTCAACAATCTCACGCAGACATTCTAAGCAATCCTTAAGGGATGAGAAGTATGTTTGAACAAAGAAGTTTGTTTTTCCCGAGATGAGGAGGACATACTTCACGCATAACGATATTTATTACAAGAGTGAACCTTTGATACACCATTCTCCCCATTGGTCATAGGCATTTTCCTTTTACCCGACTCTTCGATTCTCAATTTCCTTTTGCAATGAAGCTATTTGTTCGTTATTTTTGTTACGAGTGACCTTTATTGATTCAAATAACTCATTGAAATGACGTTTAACTTTTCATTTTCTTCTAGAAAACTTTCATTTTCCTTTTGTAATGCATTTACTAGGTTTTGAAGATGAAACGTTTGAGAAATCGAGAATCTAAAGGAGGAGGCATTTGGAAGCTTTGTCATATTGTTCGCTTGACCCTTTAATTGAGAGATTTGGGTTTTCAATTTTCTAATCGTGTTGCAATGAGCTTGAATCTGCTCATCACGCTTGTTAATTTGAAAACCGCATCAAACTCTGGAGCATCCGAGGATGTCTTGATATTTGAAGTTTTGACATTTTCTTTAAGATGTTGATATTTTAGTTGTAAATTAAAATGCTCAACCTCTAGTTTAGAAAATGTTTAACCAAATTGTCGTGATCATCCAGCTCAATTTTCTCGCTTAGTTTAGAATTAGTTTTTCAAGCTCAATGACACGATCATGAGAGACTTTCAAGGCAACAGATAGTTCATGAAATTGGGAAGCATTGATAGAGCAATTTGACGCAGATGAAAACACATCTTGAGCAACACATTCAAGAATAAGAGTCTCATTTAATGTATGCAAGTTCTTCCTCTCAATCTCATTATATTTTAGTGCACGCTCATAGTTACTAACTTCAAGAATCATTGCATCAAATTCCTTTTCCATTCCCTTAATATCGTTTCTATCCCTTTTAAGACTCTCAAAGTGACCTTTAGAAGTTTAAAGAAAGGCATGACCTCGCTTAAATAACATTCTTTCATTTGTTCAAACCCTTTCTCCTTCGCTATACCAATGGGTGTGATCCTTTTCTTGCAAGTTTTCTCAAAATCAACAAATAGTTGAAATATAACATATTGGCTAATTAAGGTCTTGCTTTTAGTGGCAATTGTTCTCGGAACGAGATGCATTGATGTATTAGGAGGATACACGTCGCTCTAGGCATTTTCCAAAGGGAGGGTTTGTTTCAACAATATTTTCACTTTTCGCTTATCTAAATCCATTTTCCGTAAAACTTGTTCGGAGTCAAGAATGTCCGAGGCTTAAACTTGTTCAAGGAAATCCAGTTTTCCTTCTTGTAGTCATGAGGAGTGATAATAATTTTTTTCTTTGCATTTAGGATCATTTAGTTTCTTATTCATCTTCCCTAGTGATTTCATCTAGTTTCTTATCATCCTCGATGCACTCAACGCAACTAGGTTTTTGTCTAGGTTTAAGAATCTCATAGCCATCATAGATCACACTTTGAGTCGCTTTTGCTATCTTCCGTACTGTGGTTGGGTTTATCTATAATGGGAACACTATGCTTATCGCTTAGAACTCTATGTTTAGTGACCATGTGAGCAATCGAATGGTGTTTCCTTGTATGTACAACTTGTTTTCAAGTTTGTTTTCAAAGTTTTCAGATTAGAAAAGTCTCTCAAGAGTTTTGATTCCTTTGCATTAAATTCTTGCTAAGCATTTTCACATTTTCTTGAAGTTCTTGTTTTTGCTTATTTGCTTTAGAAAGCTTTTCTTGCAAGGAATTTAATTCTTGTTTCAATACTTTTCTCTAAAATTAATTTTCTAATGACCAGACGCACTTGGTCATCCATTTCCGCTTCACGAGTGGTCAACTCAAATTTCGTGACGTTGTTCATAAATAGCAACACGCTCTTTATAGGCATTTAGTTCGTAAATTACAGTAATCATCGGGGCACATGCAAAGTGTATTCATCAAAAACATAGTCATTGTTGATCGCAGAAGATGCATCACTTGGTACAACTTCACTTTCACTTTGTTTCACGTATTGATCATACGGACAATATCGATATTACCCATATTTTCAACATTTGATTCAATAGTTTTGCTTAATTGTACTTTGTCATGCATCATTGCACATCAAGATCATCGATAGTTTTAGTACCTCCGAGATGAGTTTGTCTTTGGATGGGCCACTTGTGGTGAAGAAGAGACCTTGGGAGAAACCATTGGAGAAATGCTAGCCATAAAATTGTGTGTGCCGAGGTCCATCATCCACATCGTAGTCGTATGCATCACAATCACCGACTTGAAAGGCATTTTGATTATTGTGACCTATCTCCGAATAGGCCGCTCATCCACATCTCGCATCATAGGTCTTGGCATTACCTCGCCTAGAAACAAGAATTCCTCTTCATCCAGAAAGCACCATTGTCCCGAGCTTGTACAAGCAAAGATCTTATCTCAAGTAATCAAAGATTCGTGGACGCTTTGGAGATGTGCGCTTGCAATGTGTCCCTCTCCACCACGCTTATAACATTTGATCGGCTTAGCTTGACCTTGGTTACCATTCCTTCCTCGATTTCGTTACCAACATAACCTCTACCAAAGACCACCTCTTCCCCGATCATACCGTCTTTCCCGAATCAAGGTTGCACCACGATCCTTCCATCTTTAACGGTAGCTTGATTGTGTGGGTTAGATGTCGCTCGAGGTTGTTGTTGGTTTGTGGAGAGAATTCATGTTTTGACTAATCGTAAGAGCTAGTTGATTAATGAAGTTACCCACGTGTGCATCAACATCGCCTTGTTTGAACATAGGATCGGGAATGAGTTTGTGATTACCATTACCCAAGGGTATGACTTGTGAAGCTTTGGTTGTGATTCCGATGTTTGAGTAGAAGGCGCTTGAGTCATTGGACGAGCTTGTCTCTCCTCGGTTGGTTTTGAACCGATTGAGAACCAATTTTTCAAACATAGCATGTCTCTCATTCTCAAGGAGGAAGGCATAGAGTTGCTCATAGTTTGTATTCTTCAATCCTTTAGTGAGCTTCACAGAGGTGACAAACTTGTGCCATTCGGGATTCATGTTGTTCACAAATTTTGAGTTCGGTGAATGTTGGGCATAGTCATTCGATGTTCCTCATGTCATTCACCAACTTATGAAATCTCACATAGTACTCATAGACACTATCATCCGGCTTCATCTTGAAGTGTTCAAATTCGTCATAGAGTTGTGATCACGCCTTCCATAGTTAATTTCAACCCGAGAGAAGCATCTTGACATTATCCCATACCGCTTTGCATCGGTGTTGTGATTGATCGCCTTGTAGATGTCTTTAGGAAGACCTTGAAGAACAATGTTAGAAGCCCCGATATCTCGTGATCGAATCTCTTTTCTCCTTATCATCAAGCTCATCATACATTTTAGGTCCGCCCATTCCGTAAATAGGAGTTCCATCTTCATTAGTGTCAAGTATATCTCCGGTCGCCTCAACTCGATACGGTCCTTCATCAATGGATTTGAGAATGTTGACACCATTTTCCTTTCCAAGGCAAGATAACTGATTTGTTGAGCCCAAGAATCGTAGTCGATTCGTCTGCAAGGGTGGTCGAGTATCGAGCCACCGCTTGAACATCCTCGACAACAAAGGGAGAGGATAGTAGGAACGTTGGTAGACATGTTAACAGATTATACGGGATTTTATAACTCTTTGATTAAACCGAAATAGATTCTTTCACGGATTTTACTAAATCAAGAGAAAACCGTAAAAATCACCCAAGTCGCTAGAAGAAAATACACCAAGTCGCTAACACCTAATTCGCTACACTCCCAAGTCGCTAAAGTCCCAAGTCGCTAGACAAATGCAAGTCGCTAAGTAGTAACTCGCTAAGCCTTAAGTCGCTAGCAAAATTTTGGCAAAGACTTAAGCCACTCAAGTCGCTAAAGATACAAGTCGCTAAATAGCAACTCGCTATGCACCAAGTCGCCACTGTGGTGGAAAGTCCACTACTTGTATCTTGAAGTCGCTAGTTCTAAGTCGCTAGGTCTAAAACAAGAACTCGCTACAAATTTGTAAAGCAAGTCGCTACGAAGAAAGAATTCCGTGTGTTAAGTCGCTAGCAAGAAAAACTCATAAACATCACTTTTCAATCCAAAACAACCCAACCAAGATGATTCAAGCTTACCAAATGAAAACCTAAACACTTGTGAAGATTCTAAACATAAAAGTACTAACAAAATCCAAACTTTAACACAAGAAATCAACCAAATGATGCACAAACCACTAAACTTTTCAAACTCAAAACCACCTAAAAACCACTAAAATCCAAAGATGTGCAAGATATGATCTAACCATGGCTCTTGATACCAATTGTAAGATATTAGTTTTCACATACACATCAAACCATAACAACAAGGTGGCGAATAAGTGTAATTCTAGAGAGAAAGTTAGAGGTTTAGGGAACTTTAGTGAGAGAAAAGAAAATTTTATTATGAGCTCCAACTCTCTACCTTGGGAGGTAGAGAGTATTTATAGTCTTACATAAATCGCCACACATCGGGTCATGGATCGAGGCATACGGTGGGTAAAGACCCGTCTGGTCCTCCACGGTGTTACTAAACTAAATACTACTTAACTTAAAAGAACTACGACTACGAGCTTTTAACGATTACAAATACATGAGGTGACCGACTCTTTAATACCTGGAATTTCTAATTCCTAACAAATCGAGAGGTCATCTCGGAACATATGAGATATTAGCACAACGCGGACCGGCACGAGCTTATTTTATATTATATATATATATTTATCAACTTATCAAGAATAGTCGCATTTATAGTCATTCTGAGTGGAAAAACAATTTTAAGACTAACAGTGTAACTTTCGTAAAATTTCGACAACGTTTGAGGGTCGAAACGAGCTCGAGAAGCGTTATCGTGGAAGTTTGGGAAAAAGGCGCAACTGGCCCCCTCGCAAATAATACCAAACGCACCCTTATTTTTTGGAATATTGCACATTTGGTCCCTCCTGGGGTATAACCCCCCCCACACACACTCTCACTTTTACACACACATTTCTCTCTCCCTCCTCTCTCTAAATTTCCGGCGACCGGAAAACTTCTCCGGCCACCCGCCACCGGAACTTTACACTGCATATACCAAACGATAGATTGTGAGAAGGTGATCTATTTGACATAGGGCACGCGCGGTATCTCTCACCGACGCGCCCTAGATCTAAGTTTTTAGATTTGGTTCTTTTGGGTTTTTGTCATGCATGTACTATCGTGGCTACCCATGCGTAGACCCATGCTCGTCTTGTGTTTGTATGGTTTTTAGCCATGGTTTTCATGGTGTTTTGCTTGGGTCCTTGTGGAACGGTTGAGTCTTGATACTTGTGGTGTTGTTTTGGGTCGTACACCGTACGGCAGTGGTGGTGTTGGTTGTTTGTTTGAGTAGCCGATACGGTAACCGAGGTGACCATGCCTCGGTTTGATGTTGTTGTTGGTGTTTTTGAGGCTTAAATGTCTCCTTGGGTTAATTTTTGCTTATGGTGATGTTTTGTTGCCTTTTTGGCTGCGGATGTCTAAACCATCGCCACCACCACCCTCGAGTGGTGGTGCGGCTGTGGTATACATTGGCTTGTATCTTGATTGGTTTTTGAGACCGGGACACATTTGTGTCGTGGCATGACTCGTGTTAAGGTATCCGCAGCCGAGGGTAACCTCGGCAAGGCGGTTATCACACGAAAGGGGGTCCATTGAAATCGAGACCATATGGTCTCGGCTAGTGAGGGAGATTTGGTATCCGAATGGTTGGTTGACTTCGGCCAATCTTTGATATAAATTGTACTAAAAATTATTTTACTTTACTCGTGGGATGGTGGGCTTGACGTATGTGTTGATCTGACGGGGTCTTCGCCCTTGAAGCAAACTGGTATGGTTGATTTTGAGCCCGGTCGTGCGGTGACTGAAGCCGCACAACGTAAACGCGTCAAGTACGAGGCTAAATGCGCAGATATTGGATATGGGTTTCTTCCCTTTTCATTCTCTTCTTTTGGGGAACTTGAGAAGAATGTGGTTACCTTACTAAAGCGTATCCGAAGATTCTCGGTGACTCAAGACATTGGAGCACGTACTGCTGCTCATATTTTTAGTAGGATTAGCTTCGCTATAGCTTCACTATAGCTAGAGGAGTGGGGCCAGTTAGTATCTCGGCTCCCTACTAATTTCTTGTAAATCCTATAATTTTCTAATAAAGTGATGTTTTATAAAATAATAATAATAATAATAATAATAATAATAATAATAATAATAATAATAATAATAATAATAATAATAATAATAATAAATGTGTATGTCGTTATGATAATGTCGTGGAATTGAGTCGTGATGTTTCAACACTTCGCGAGTCATCCGAGACCTCATGGTTCGGATTGGCCGCGAGTAGCCGATATGGACTATATGAGTATGTGGACAATGTGGACTATATTACTATTATTATTAGACTATGACCCGAAATAGATACTTGACTTGGGAAACGGACTTGGGTTTAGATGGGCTCGAGCAATTATCATTGACTCGAGAAGGGTTGACTCGAAATGATAGGTCGAATGAGTTAATTGTACTACGTTTTGAAACAATGAATATTGAATGATACAATTAAACGATAGTTTAATTGTATGAGTTTGATAAAGTAAACGCTTTTCTTAAAAAGAAATAATAAGTAACAAAAAGGTAATATGTTAGGATTTAGAAAATCCGGTAGTTAAAGAGTCGCTCACCTCAAGTACTTATATTCGTTAGAAAGCTCGTAGTCGTAGTCATTTAGTGTTAGTAAGTAGTTTGTTAAGAAACACCGTGGAGGACGGACGGGTCTTTACCCACTGTATGTCTGATCCATAGCCCGTAGGAGGCGTGTCTTGTAACTAACTATAAATATCCTTTGCCTAGCAAAGCAAAGGGTTGGAGCTTTCATAATATCATTTTTCTTTGTCTCACTAAAGTTCCCAACACTCTTCACTTTCTCTCTCTAAACCTCATATTATACACTACTTATGTGTTTGTGTGTTTATGAAAACCAATATGTCACAAATGGTATCAGAGCCATGGTTTGATCACTCATCTTTCATGTTCTTGGATTTCTAGTGGTTTTCAAAAGGTTTTGGGTTTGAATGAGTTTAGAGTAGTTTTCTTCATTTGGATCATTTCTAGTATTAAAGTTTAAATTTTGATAGTACTTTTGTGTTTAGAATCATTATAAGTGTCTAGGTTTTGGTTTGGAAGGCTTGAATCATCGTGGTTGGATTGTTTTTGGATTGAAAAGTGTTGTTTTTTGAAAGTTTCATTGAAGCGGTTTGACCCTCGAATAGGATTTCTTTGAAGCGGTTTGTCTTGAAAATCATGCGATTTGTCTCTCGGGTGAATGCTTTCTGAAGCGGTTTGTCACTATTTTTATGCGGTTTGTCCTATTTTTGTGAAGCGGTTTGTCAAAGAAGCGGTTTGTCTATTGAGACAAAACGACAAGAAAGGACAAAGTAGTGGAAGTAGTGGGTGTACTTGTGTACTAAGCGATTTGTCAGTTTATGCGGTTTGAGTGTTATGCGTTTTGTCTGTTAAGCATTTTGTCAACTTAAGCGATTTGTCTCTTAAGCGATTTATTAATCAAGAGTTTTGACTCTTAAGCGATTTGTCAAGTAAGCGGTTTGACACTTAAGCGTGTTGACTCTTAAGCGATTTGTCAGGTAAGCGGTTTGACACTTAAGCGTTTTGACACTTAAACGATTTCTCTAGAAAGCGATTTGAGTAGGAAGCGAGTTGACTGAAGCTGTTTGTCAAGGGTGCGGTTTGTCTTGAGTGCGATTTGTCTATTGAGACTTATCATTCTTGTGATACATTTTACGGTTTTCTCTTGATTTATTATAATCCCGTGAAAGAATCTATTTCCCGGTTTAATCATAGAGTAGTAAAATCCCGTGGAATCTGTATTCATGTCTACAATCACCTCTTCCGTTGCTGATGACGTTCAAGCTGCAGGATCCGATACTCGTCCTCCCATGCTTGATAGAACTGACTATGACTCTTGGGCTCAAAGAATCAGACGGTATTGCTTAGGAAAGGAAAATGGGGTTAACATACCTAAGTCAATTGATGAAGGACCATATCAAATTGAAACTACTAGAGATATTCTTGAAACCGTTGTTGATGGTTCAGTTGTATTGGGATTGGATAGACCAAAGATGTATGATGAGCTTGATGATAAGGAGAAAAAGAGATACGATGCAAACATCAGAGCTTCAAACATTATACTTCAAGGTTTACCTAAAGACATTTACAAGTTGATCAATCACAACACTGAAGCTAATGCAGTATGAGATAATGTTAAGATGCTTCTCTCTGATTCATAACTGACTAAGGAAGATAGGGAGTCTCAACTGTATGATGACTTTGAGAACTTTAAAAGGAAACCAGGGGGAAGTGTTACTGAATATTATGTGAGATTCCACAAGCTTGTGAATGATATGAGGAATATCAAAATGACAATGCCAAATATCTAGCTAAACTCAAAGTTTGTGAACAACATGAATCCCGAATGGCACAAATTTGTCACTGCAGTCAAACTGAACAAAGGATTGAGGAACACCAATTACGAGCAATTGTATGCTTATTTGCTCCAAAATGAGAAGCATGTTGCATTTGAACGAATGGTCATGGAAAAGTTTAATACCAGTACTGGTGATTCAAGTTCTTCAAATGACTCAACTACATTCTACACTAATGTGGGAATAACCACCAAAGCATCACAAGTCATACCTCGGGATGGTAATCACAAACTCATTCGGATCCAAGTTATAAGCCTCCGACTCATTCATGGAACAACTTGTCAATCAAGCGGCTCTAATGGTTAAGCAAAACTCGAACTTTACCCCACATACCAACAATCATCTCAGAACTGCTTCTAACCTTCACAATCATGCTACGGTTAAGGATGGAAGGGTAGTTGTGCAAAAGGTGCAGGGAAGGCATAATGCTTATCTTCCACATAATGAACAAGGAAATGTTGGGGTTGGTGCTGGTTATGGAAATGCTGGTATAGGTAGAGGATATGTGGGTAATCAGAATCATGGAAGGAGCATGGCCCAGGGTTAAGGAAAGCCTATCAAGTGCTACAACTGTGGTGGAGAAGGACACATCGCAAGGAACCGCACTCTTCCAAAACGTCCATAAAATGCAGAGTACTTCAAGGACAAAATGCTACTGGTGCAAGCTCAAGATAGTGGAGCTGTGTTGAATAAGGAAGAATTGCTATTCCTAGCTGAGGGAAATGCCAAAACTTATGATGCTGATGTGAATGAACAACCAATGAAGGGTATGGGTCAGAACAATCCCAATGCATTTCAAGTTGCAGATTGTGATGCATTTGACTCGGATGTTGATGATGAACCAACTGCACAGACCATCTTTATGGCTAGTATCTCACCAATGGTTTCTCCAAAGGTTCCTTCACCACAACAAAGCGATCCTCCAAGGAATCGATCATATCAGAGGTATTAAAATTATACGATGAGATTGATGGGCAAACAATTCACGACAAAGTACAATCAACTGAAATTATTGAATCAAATATTGAAAATATGGGTAATAGCAATGTTGTCCCATATGATCAATATGTGAAACAAGATGAAAGTGAAATTGTACCAAGTGATGCATCTTCTGCAGTCAATGATGACTATATTTTTGATGAATGTACTGCATGTGCTCCTGATGATTCCATATCCTCTGAACTAAATGCCTATAACGAACAAGTTTCCATATATGAACAGCGTGCTAAATTTGAACTGACTACCCCTGAGCAGGAGATGGATAACCAAATACGCACAGTTATAAGAAAAAGTAATTTTAGGGAAGAAATGTTAAAACAAGAGTTAAACTCCTTACAAGAAAAGCTTAATAAAACTGTTAAGAAAAAGCAAGAACTTCAAGAAAATGTAAAAGTGCTTAAATAGGAATTCAATGCTAAGGAATCAAAACTTTTAAATGAGTTTTCCAACCTAAAAACTTTGAAGAACAAACTTGAAAACAAGTTGTACATACAAGGGAACACCATTCAGACTGCTCACATGATCACTAAGCATAGAGTCTTAAGCGATAAGCATAGTATTCCCCTTGTAGAGGATCCCAATCCTACTTATGGTGATAAAGCACTATTTGCTCAAAAGGTGATTTATGATGGTAATGAAATACTTAAGCCTAGACAAACACCATCATGTATAGAAGACACTGAAGAGGATAGAAAGTTAGAAGATGCCTCGAAAGAAAAAATGGCAAAGAAACTAAAAGATCCTTGGTGTATAAAGAATAATATAACGCTTAAATCCCATGATTACACTAAGGAAAATTGGATTGCCTTGAATAAGTTTAAACCTCAAACTCAATTGACCCCTGAACAAGTGTTCTAGAAGAAAGATTTGGATAAGCAAAAAGCTGATAATCTTATTGAGAAGAATCGCCCTTGTAGGAAATTTCCTCCAGCCACCGTGTATCCTCCAAATACACCTATGCATTTATTGCATAGAACTCTTCCCACTCAAAGCAAAACCTTAGTTAGCTTATATGTAGTTTATCAACTATTTGTTGACTTTGAGAAAACATGTAAGAAGAGAATCACTCCAACGGAATTCTTGAAGGGAAAGGGGTTTGAGCAAACAAAGAATGTTATGGCGAGGTCATGCCTTTCTTTAAACAACTAAAAGAACAATTTGAATCTCTCCAAAAGGCCATAGATCTTGAGGTTAAAGATATGAAATGAATATTTAATGAAATGGAAAACGAAGTTAGAGATTATGAACGTGAGCCCAAAGGAAATGAATTTGGGAGGAAGAATCTTCACATTCTAAATGATAAGTTGATTTCTAGATGTATTGCTCAAGATGTGTTTTACACTGTTACAAATTATTCTATTACTGCTTCTCAATTTCATGAATTATCTGTTGCCTGGAAAGTTTCCCATGATCGTGTCATTGAGCTTGAAACAATGTATTCAAAATTGCATGATAAAATTGAAAGGGATGATCATGATAACATGGTCAAAAAATATTCTAAATTGGAAGTTGAATATCTTGCTTTGCAATTAAAATATCAACATCTCAAAGAAAATGTTAAAACCTCGAATTCCAAGACATCTTCGGATGCTCCTGAATTTGATACAGTTTTTGAATTAAACAAACGAGATGAACAGATTCGAGCTCAGTGCAACACGGTCAAAAGGTTGAAAGCCTAAATTTCCCAATTAAAGGGAGATAAGAATGATGTGACTGGCTCCTATATGCCTCCTCCCTTTGATTCCCAGAAATCTCAGAATTTTCATCTTCAAAACATTATTAATGTATTACAACATGAAAATGAGTGCTTTCTAGCAGAAAATGAAAAGGTTAATCTGCATTTCAAAGAGTTATATGAATCAATTAAAGTCACTCGTGACAAGCACAATGAAAAGATAACTTCTTTGCAAAATGAAATTGAGAATCTGAAGAGTCAGGTAAAAGGGAAAATGCCAATCACCAGTGATGAGAATATTGCACCAAAGGTGCCTGCTTGTGCTAAATATGCTATGAGTGTGAAGTATATTCCCCTTCATCTTAGAAATAATGAACTTGCACGTCAAACATATTTTTCATACCTTAAGAATAGTCTAGAATGTCTCCATGAGATTGTTGAAAAGGATAAGATGGATAAACCACTCGATAGTGCGATTAGGGATGCATGCTTATATGCCAAACGATCTTAGGAACTTTTAGAATGCATAATAACTATATGTCCTAAATCTGGTACTAAGAAAGATAGAGTCGTTATGCCTTGCCTATGTCCAAAGTCAAGCATGTGACCTCGACATGCCTTGTTCCATGTCGAAATTCAAACAAGTGACCTTGATGTGTCTCCTAGTACTTCGATCCCAAAGACTTCTAGACCAGAATGCGTAAAGTAGTGAAACCAACTAATGTTCCCATCGTTCCCTTTCCAGAGTAATCGGTGACACTAAGGCAAGGTGTCAAAGCCTCCTGTAATACAAAGCAAGATAGGACCTCGCAAGCTATGAGTGATCAAGGGAAGAAAGTAGAAGACCACCCTAGGAACAATAAGTTTAAGGTTAATAAGACGAATCGTGTTGATTCTAGTATTAGCTATAAGCATACTGTAATTAATTTGAATTCTGCTACAATTTGCAAAACATGTAATGAATGTTTGGTTTCTGGTATTTATCATGAATGTGCTATGAATGAATTAAAATATGTTGCTAAGTCTCTATTTAAAATTGTTAGAATTGCTAAACAGGTTAAGGATGTCAGAAAACCAAGGTGGAAAAAAGTTATAAAACATTGGAAACCAATAGGAAGAAAATTTAGTAATGTAGGTTATCAATGGATACCTACTGGTCGTAAATTCAATCTAAATGAATTGTGCCCTAAATTATCTAGATCAATGCCCATTAGGAAATGGATGCCCACTGGTAGAATCATACCTTTAAGAAGTGAACACACTTTGAATAGATCAACGGTCACTACAAGTCCTGCATCTACCTCCTATGATATCATTGATTCTGCTTCTGATGTGGGTGTTCCAATCTCGTTTACTAACCAAATGGAACCCATTATAGCATGGGGATCCAAATTGTCCAGTCATCCATACTTGTGCGTGTTCAACCGCAGTCGCATAAATCGATTACGTGGTATCGGACTCAGTTGTTCCAAGCATATGAGTTGGAGATCGCTCATGACTCATGAACTTCGTGAGCAAATTCATCGGGACCGTTAGATTCGGAACGACCACTTTGGGGCAATTATGGGTTCTGGAGATTATGTTGTTGGTGTGATGTAATTTCCGTGGTCTATTATGTTGAAGGTCTTGGTCATAATTTGTTCTCTGTTGGTCAATTCTGTGACTCTGATCTAGAAGTGGCCTTTAGAAAATATACTTGCTTCATTAGAGAACTAGATGGTGTTGAACTTTTAAAGGGAACACGTGGAACCAATCTATACACCATCTCTATCGAAGACATGATGAAGTCCTCTCCAATCTGCTTGTTGTCAAAGGCTTCGAAAACAAAGTCATGGTTATGGCATCCTCGTCTCAATCATTTGAACTTCGGAACCATAAATGATCTTTCTAGAAAGGACCTTGTAAGAGGTTTGCCTAGATTAAAATATGAGAAAGATCATCTTTGTTCAGCATGCCAATTGGGAAAAAGCATGTTAGGAATTAGAAATTCCATAGTGAAGAGTCGGTCACCCAAATATTATCTAGCATAGGTTAGCTCATAGACATAATGTTATTTACGTCTTTATTAGCTTAGTTATTAGTTTAGAGTATCACCGTGGAGGAAGGACGGGTCTTTACCCATCAGATGCCCGATCCACGGTCCAAGGAGGACGGTAGTATGTAACTATAAATACCCTCACCTCCCAAGTAGAGGTTGGACCTTCACTCAATCTAACCTTCTTTCTTTTGTTTACTTTCTCTTTCTAGAAAGGCTCCCATTCTACTTTCTCTCTCTAAACTCTCTACCTCATTCGATCCATACTAGTGTTTGTTATGTGTCTATGAAATCCAATATGTTACAATTGGTATCAAGAGCCATGGTTTGATCACTCATCTTTCATGTTCTTGGATTTCTAGTGGTTTTCATAAGTTTTTGGGTTTGAATGAGTTTAGAGTAGCTTGCATCATTTGAATCATTTCTAGTGTTAAAGTTTGGATTTTGGTTATACTTTTGTATTTAGAATCATTATAAGTGTTTAGGTTTTGAGTTAGAAGGCTTGAATCATCGTGGTTGGGTTGTTTTTAGATTGAAAAGTGGTGTTTTTTGAATGTTTGTTGGAAGCGAGTTGAGCCACGGTGTGCATTTCTTGGATGCGAGTTGTCCCGTATTTGATGCGAGTTGTTAGCTTGCTTATTGAAGCGAGTTGTCTTATGCGAGTTGTCAGTTAAGCGAGTTGTCTGCTTGCTTATTGAAGCGAGTTGTGTTTTATGCGAGTTGTCTTGGAAGCGAGTTGTCATCTTATGCGAGTTGTGCCTTAAAAGAGTTATCGTTTAAGCGAGTTGTCTTGGAATCGAGTTGTCCTGGATGCGAGTTGATTGAAGCGGTTTGACCAAAAGTTGACTTTTTACGTCAAAACTTCAAACGGCCATAACTTTTGAACTGTAACTCCATTTTCAGCGAAATACCAATCAAAACGAGCGGAACAGCCTGAATATGGTGAGCTAAAAATTTAATGTTATTTCATCTATCAAGTCCGTTTGTACAAAATACCAGTCAAAACGAGCGGAACAGCCTGAATATTGAAGCGAAATACCAGTCAAACGGCCATAAAATATTTTCAATCGATATTTCATCTATCAAGTCCGTTTGTACAAAATAAGTGGTGACCTAAAAATTTAATGTTATGTCATGGTATGATTTTTCTTTTGAATCAAGATCTTTCAAAATGAAATTTTTTCTATTCTTGTTTGATTGTGATTTTATTTTAACTTAAAGATCTCTTAAAACTATCATACCTGACACTAACAATCTTTAACATTTTTAATTGGTCCATATCAGTCATTTTTCATAATTAAATCTGGCCACGTCTTTCCCCAAATGTTTCTAAATGATTTAAATCAATCGGGATCCAAAATCTCAATTGGTTTGAAATTTTTGATCGGGGGAGAGATCGTGATTTAAATCTCAAATCGGTTTTAAAGGGTGATTGTTTCAAAAGCACTCATTTCCTTCATGTGCCAAACGATTTCAAATACATGATGCACATGATTGAGGAGGAGCATTTAACCAAAACCCAAACTATTTCATAGAGACACTTATCCATCTCATGGATAATGTGGAGAAGTATATTGAGGAAGTTACTCAGAAAGATGAAAAAGTGGATGAAAGTCTGGTGCAATTGGGAGATAGTTGTGATGAGTCGGGTAATGCATTAGTTGAAAGGTCGAGTGTTGCTGAATGCATAATATCATAGACAACAAAGAATGATGTAACCAATTTTCAAGAACTCTCCGTCACGAGAAGAAGTGGATGTTGTAATCGAAAGGTGAATGAATGTCGGTACAATCAATAAATTGTAGTGTTGAGACCAAGAAGGCATCGGGTGATGGATCGATTAACACCGAATCTGAGGCTCGTATCGAGATAAGCTTAAAATAACCGATGGTTCGGTGACTCTTGTTACACATGATGTGGATGCAAATATTAGACCGACAAATGAGCAGGTGTCATGTGATGAGGTACCTTAAGCTGCTCAACATAGTGCATATGCTAATGTACCTAAACAAACCGATCTTAATATCGAACATGATTTCGATAAATGTTCCTTGGTTGAGGTTGAGACTAATAAATTCAAAACAAATGATATTGTTGATAAAAAGGCTTTTGATGAACTTTCAAACAAATTCTCAAAACTTGAAAAGATTGCATTTCTCTTGAAATTGCAATACAAAGAAAGGAGGAAAGTTTTCAAAATAAGAAACCATATAAAAATCCGAATTTCACGAATTTCGTGAATTTTTGAAATAAACGATTTAAAAGCTCGACTTCAAGCCAAAACTTCGACTATCAACAATTTGAAGAAACATATTTACGGTATACATGTGAAAAGTGATTTGGTTACAAGTAATCCTGATGTTAATGCTATTTATGATATTCAAATTAGAAATGATGAATTAGCAGTTTGTGTGGCCAAATTACTAAAGGAAAATGAGTCTTTGAGAAAGCATCATATAGAACTAAGTGACTCTGTCAAAGAAGATAGAACTAAGTCAATGGAACAAACAAATTCTTCGATAGCAAAATTGATGAACTCAAAGCTCAACATCGTGAAAAGAGTTTCGCTATTGTTTCCTTAAAATGAGCTTAGGAAAATCAGAGGGAAAAGTGTGAACACTAAGTTTACAAAACCATCAACCTTGGGAAACCGGTTCTCATCCCATTAGAAACCGGTCCGTTGTTAGCACCCTCATGCATTTATATCCGAAGACCAAAATTTTCAAAACACGGTTTGCCTCCCAAGTTGATGAGAAACAAGTTTTGTCAAAATCGGTCACTTCACCGAGTTGCCTAAGAATTATGCTTCTAGTTCCTCTAAACCGCAACAAGCGACTACTTCTACTCCCGGCACCTCTAGGATTAGTTCAAAACAAATGTCAAAACCAACCATTAAAACCCATAATTCATATGATATGAATGACTTGTGGAAGAACTATTATCTAGAAGAAGCTAGGAAAAGGCATGATTCGAAAAGACGGAATTTTAGGTGCAAGACCTAGGGGTGTCAATTCCACGAGATTTCAATGCACTACTAGTAGTAGTAAACCATTACCTAGGAACACTCAAAAGACTAGGGGTTGGCTTACATCTAAGAGTAGATAAATGAAAAAGAATGCTAAGCATGTTGAAAATGAAACTAGAAATTCTGAGTCTTTTCGAATAAGAAACATTTTCCTAATTCACATGCTAAGGTACAATCCACTAAGACTGCTAACATGGCTAAGGTTCAACATGTTATGACGCAAAACAAACCTAAAATTTCGCCTAGATGGATTCCAACTGCTAAATCTTTGGAGTCTAGGAATAACGATAAGTCTTCCACTTGTGCATAAGAATATCAACAATGCTAGACCTTGCCATAAGTGGATACCGTCGGTAGAATGTTTAAGGATGTTGGACTTAGGTGGATACCCACGGAAAGTCGTTTTCGATGGCAAAATCAAGGTTGACCGTGAAACCCCAAAGGGTTTGGATACTAATGTCACTAACCAATATATATGAAATCAAGCTTGTAATGTTAGTGCAGTAGTCCTTACTCATTCAGAGATACTTAGATCCTTCAATACATGGACGGCTTAAAGTATGGATAACACAAGGATTGATATCCCATAACTCACGGGTTCAAGTAACTCAACCTTGATATTCAATCGGCAATGACGCCTGCTCACATCGATTCGGGCCTTGTACTTCAACACTATGGCGTCATGAGATAACACTTCAGCCCCGTTCTTCAAAGAAAAGAAAAGTGTGCGCCTCGAAGGCGCTTTATCTTCGAGAAGAGAAATATTCATTTTATGACCATTCTCATCGACATTCTTCATCAACAAGCTTCATGTTTTTCCATGCTCATTCAATCCTCAAGTGGATCTCCGTTCATTGGTATATATTCTTATTCACTTGCTCAATCAAAAATGGCAAACTTCATTTGCAATTTTTGAGGGGGAGAAGAGTGAATATAATACATGTTGATGGATGCTTGAGTTATGGTCATACGACTCTCCAACGCCTAATGTCTTCACTCACTAAGGATAACTGGGATTTACTATTTGGGATTCACTGTTTTTCAAGATATGTTTGATGAATACTTCCAACCTCCAACGAATGTTGATCATCCAGTTTCTGAAGCTCATGCTCCGGTTCATACTGACTCAAATGGTTCATCATCTAAGAAGTACTTCTCAGAATTCTCAAGAAACCTTATCTCCAGTTATTTCACAAGGCGTTGATAATGACTATCACGATATTGTAGTTGCACTAATGAATAATGATCCGCTCTTTGGTATTCCTTTGCCAAATCTTCACGGATCATTGTTCCTCTCATTGTGCACGCTATAAATCAACTACATGAACATTAAGGAAAATGACTACCTCATCCACTCGAAGACATTATTGGTGAATCTTCCAGATCAGTCTCTACATGTATACCTTTAGGAAGAATGCATTAATGTTGAGGAATCATTTGTTCCGGTTCATTCAGTGGGTCAATGTACATCTGATTGTATGTTTATTCACGTGTTAGGCATTTGACACAAGTTGATTACTTCAGAGTTAATCATTTATCACTTATTTGAGATTAAAGTTGACTTTCACAAAGGTGAGTTCTTATTTTATAACTTGCTCGGGCTTAAGAATTTGAGTTGAAGACTTGGTTTATCTAGTTACCAGTTGTCGGGGTAGATGGTTGAAGACCTGGTTAACTATCACTATTAGGAGTTACGTTGTTTTACTCAGTGTCACACGTAGATTACATTGTGGATAATCGCAAGAGGTGTTAATGTCTCATACTTTGTTTGAGTATTGAGTACTTAGAGATTTTCTTGGAGCGTAAATTCTCGACACCATTCTTCTAACATTAGTGCAAGATTAAGATGCAAATGCGGGGAACTCTTCTTCGGTTTCAAGTTTGGTATATCAAGTTTTCTTCATTAGTGATCACTTCAAATTGTCTACATATGGGTTGATAAAGATATTCAGAGAGAGTTTGTGTAGCAGTTGATTCTCACAGGATTCAGTTGAGCTAATTGTTTGTTCCTCTCTATTTCAAGAGTATTTGGCATTTACAATGTGTTGTTGATTCTGAGGTATCAAAACCAGCAAGGGGGAAGGAGATATACATCTAAACACACAACGAGTACACGTGATGAACTTAATACTTCTTCTCTATTGAAGTAATCCTGGGAAAGACAAATGTCATAACCGCAGAGAAACTCTGTGTTTAACTCGTAGCCTTTGGTGTGTTATTCCAACTATTTGGGAGAAGGATGTATTATTCCAACTATTTGGGGGAAGGATATATTATTCCAACTATTTGGGGGAAGGATGAATTATTCCAACCATATGGGGGAAGTGGTGTCTGGATACTTTTGGTATGTGTTAACTCGACTTTCGAGGGAAGAAATATGAGAAGAATATGTAGGCGTGAGATGATATTGCTTATCGACATCTTCTATATGATTTATGGTAGTGCTTCCGGTTATTTCTTCATGTACACATTGTTATGATGATTCCGATGAGATCGCAACCATCATGGGGGAGAGATATGTGTACATTAGGAATGCACAACATGTTCACTTGATCGAGCTTAATCAGTTACTCTGGAGTTGACATCCGCAGAGATGATTAGTGACTCACATGTTACATGGATGTCATCGTCTCTACTCTTGTTGGCTACATGTGTACATTATGGGCTAATTGGTTATATGTTAGATAACTGGAATGCATTTGGTGAAATGAAGATGTTGATATATTGTTCTCCCGAATAGACAACTGCTCAAACTCGAAGAGTAATGTGTACATCGAGGACGCACAACAGGATCATGTGATCAGGCTTAATCATTTCTTTCGGGGGTTTGATAACCGCAGAAATGATCCGTGTTAACTTGTTACTTCGTTGTTATCGTCTTCTTCGGGTTCTTGAGCTTCATACAAATTAGACGGTTTGCTTCACCTCTTCTTCTTGGGGGAAATGGTCTTTTTACGAGGATTGTCGGTTTGGGGGGAAGCGGCCAAAGATTCACTTTTAGAAGAGTCAAGTTCTTGCGACGATTCAAGAGCCTCGAATGCTTTGGTGGTGAAAGTTTAAGAGATGATGACTTCTATCTTCTACAAAGTGCTGAACGATTACCTTATCTCGGTACTCGTATCATCATCCTCTTAAACTATTTCTCTATCTTTGTAAATATTTATCAAAAAACCAAAATATAAAAATATAAAACCAGAAAAAAAATAAAGAAAATAGAAAAATATAAAATCTACAAAAATCCATAAAAATAAGAAAATTTGTAAAAATAAATAAATAAAATAAAATAAAAAGAAAAATTCCAAAATATTGTCATTTTGTCATGTTTTTTTTATTCGATATCATCTACGGACTTTGTGTTGACATTCAAAGAATGTCACGGGTTTTTAGATGTTCTTCAAATGTACATAAATTGCTTAAAAAATGTTGTTTTCTAAGGCATGTCTTCTGGTATTGATAACATCTACGGTCTTAGAAATGTCATTCAATAATGGCACGGGACTTTAGATGAAGTTCGAGCAGGAGGTGTAAATATTTTTTTTTTCAAATCATGTCTCACACTATGGCTTGCGATTACTTCGATCGTAACTGCTGCTTAAACCATGGTTTGCTATTATTTCAGATAGCAACCCGTTCTTCAAGAAAGGAAAGTGCTACGCTAAACCAATTTTCAAATATTTCGTACACTTATCCTAAAAAAAATGAGGAAAGTATGTCAAAGGACTGCTGTTCCTACTCAAATATTTTTCCTTCTATAAATTCTTCAGAGAAATATTTGTTGTTTCCAAAATGGTGGTAAATGAGTTGCTTGTAAATCAATCAGATCCAGAGTTTTCGTAAAAATTGAAAACTCAATCAATGACTTCAGCTCTTTTAAAACTTTTCAGAAAATGAGTCATTGATTGAGGGGGAGAATGTTTTTCAAATTTATATCATCTATCGGGCTTATCTAATTATCCTATATGCTTAACTGAAAATGATGTTAACCTACGTTGAAGGACTAGGTGCCTAGGGTATGATTGTTAGGATTAGATGATTAGAGTTTGATGAACACATCATTCCTATGCCTTTACATGATCTGATTGATATGTTGAATTGACTTTTATTAGTCGATTGCTGTTTGGGTGTTGTCGACCACCATATATCTGTTTGTATGTCCACTAACATATGCAAATAAGATGGCTATAAGAATGTTCCCGATCCGGATCCCACAATAGAAGATTATTGGATGCCGAAAGGAAAGGGTAACTATATCTTGGGTTGACAAATGAAGAAACAGAGCTTAATTTGACTTCTATGGAAAGTTGGCATGAAAAATGAAACGTAAGAGGTCTCACTGCATCAGAAGATGGTTTTTTCATCATCAAATAAAGAAACGGAGCTTAATTTGACCTCTATGGAGAGTTGGCATGATAAAATGCAACGTAAGAAGTCTCACTGCATCAGCAGATGGTTTTCTTCCAAACCTACAACAAAAACAACAAAAGCAGCTCAACCACCTAACGTATCTTTGTGCAGGACAAGTAGTGGATGATAACATTTTTAAACAATTTTTGAATAATATTGTTTTGAAAAAATGGAAAAATATTGTTTTGAAAATATATTGGACTAAATTTTGAAAATCACCGGACTTCATTTTATCAAAACCTAAGTCACTCAATCAACGACTTTGGTCATCGATTGAGGGGGAGAGTGATTTAAAATAAAGGGATTGAGTCGTAGAATAGCAACGTACTTTTCCAAATGTCTCATTCTGGTACGTGTACTTTTTTTAAGATGTAGAATAGCAATGTACTTTCTATAAGTGTCCTGTTCTAGTACGTGTATTTTTTTTAAGTTGTAGAATAGCAATGTACTTTCCATAAGTGTTCCAATTTGGTACGTCCTACTTCCATAAGTGTTCCAATTTGGTACGTCATCCCACATACTAAATTGGAACACTTATAGAAAGTACATTGCTATTCTACGACTTAAAAAGTACACGCACTAGAACGGACACTTATGGAAAGTACATTGCTATTCTGACTTTAAAAAGTACACGTGCTGAATGGGACACTTGGAAAAGTACGTTGCTATTCTATGAATCAATCCCTAAAATAAAATATTTTCAATCGATATTTCATCTATTAAGTCCGTTTGTACAAAATAAGTGGTGACCTAAAAATTTAATGTTATGTCATGGTATGATTTTTCTTTTGAATCAAGATCTTTCAAAAGCACTCCTTTCCTTCATGTGCCAAACGATTTCAAATACATGATGCACATGATTGAGGAGGAGCATTTAACCAAAACCCAAACTATTTCATAGAGACACTTATCCATCTCATGGATAATGTGGAGAAGTATATTGAGGAAGTTACTCAGAAAGATGAAAAAGTGGATGAAAGTCTGGTGCAATTGGGAGATAGTTGTGATGAGTCGGGTAATGCATTAGTTGAAAGGTCGAGTGTTGCTGAATGCATAATATCAGAGACAACAAAGAACGATGTAACCAGCTACTCAGTCACTCCTGTCACACAAGAAGTGGATGTTGTAATCAGAAAGGTGAATGAATGTCGGGTACAATCAATAAATTGTAGTATTGAGACCGAGAAGGCATCGAGTGATGGATCGATTAACACCGAATCTGAGGCTCGGATCTGGATAAGCTTAAACAACCAAAGAGTTCAATGACTCTTGTTACACATGATGTGGATGCAAATATCGTAATCGACAAATGAGCAGTGTCATGTGATGAGGTACCTTAACTGCTCAACATAAAGCATCGCTAATGTACCTAAACAAGCTGATCTTAATACTGAACATGATTATGATAAATGTTCCTTGGTTGTGGCTCAGACTAATAAATTCAAAACAAATGATATTGTTGATAAAAAGGCTTTTAATGAACTTTCAAACAAATTCTCAAAACTTGAAAAAGATTGCATTTCTCTTGAAATTGCAATACAAAGAAAGGAGGAAAGTTTTCAAAATAAGAAACCATATAAAAATCCGGAATTTCCTGAATTTCGTGAATTTTTTGAAATAAACGATTTAAAAGCTCAGCTTCAAGCCAAAAACTCGACTATCAACAATTTGAAGAAACATATTTCTGGTATGCATGTGAAAAGAGATTTGGTTACAAGTAATCCTGATGTTAATGCTATTTATGATATTCAAATTAGAAATGATGAATTAGCAGTTTGTGTGGCCAAATTACTAAAGGAAAATGAGTCTTTGAAAGCATCATATAGAACTAAGTGACTCTGTCAAAGAAGCTAGAACTAAGTCAATGGAACAAACAAATTCTTCGTTAGCAAAATTGATGAACTCAAAGCTCAACTTCGTGAAAAGAGTTTCGCTATTGTTTCCTTAAAATGAGCTTAGGAAAAGCGTAGGAAAAGTGTGAACACTAAGTTTACAAAACCATCAACCTTGGGGAAACCGTTTCTCATCCCATTAGAAACCGGTCCGTTATTAGGCAGCCTACTGCATTTATATCTGAAAGGCCAAAATTTTCAAAAACACGGTTTGCCTCCCAAGTTGATGAGAAACAAGTTTTGTCAAAATCAGTCACTTCACCTGAGTTGCCTAAGAATTATGCTTCTAGTTCCTTTAAACCGCAACAAGCAGCTACTTCTACTCCCAGCACCTCTAGGATTAGTTCGAAAACAGTGTCAAAACCAACCATTAAAACCCATAATTCATATGATATGAATGGCTTGTGGAAGAACTATTATCTAGAAGAAGCTAGGAAAAAGGCACAGATTCGAAAAGACGGAATTTTAGGTGCAAGACCTAGGGTGCTGAATTCCACGAGATTTCAATGCACTACTAGTAGTAGTAAACCATTACCTAGGAACACTCAAAAGACTAGGGGTTGGCTTACATCTAAGAGTAGATAAATGAAAAAGAATGCTAAGCATGTTGAAAATGAAACTAGAAATTATGAGTCTTTTCTGAATAAGAAACATTTTCCTAATTCACATGCTAAGGTACAATCCACTAAGACTGCTAACATGGCTAAGGTTCAACATGTTATGACGCAAAAAAACCTAAAATTTCGCCTAGATGGATTCCAACTGCTAAATCTTTGGAGTCTAGGAATAACGATAAGTCTTCCACTGTGCATATATGCAAATAAGATGGCTACAAGAATGTTCCTGATCCGGATCCCACAATAGAAGATGATTGGATGCCGAAAGGAAAGGGTAACTATATCTTGGGTTGACAAATGAAGAAACGGAGCTTAATTTGACTTCTATGGAAAGTTGGCATGAAAAATGAAACGTAAGAGGTCTCACTGCATCAGCAGATGGTTTTTTCATCATCAAATAAAGAAACGGAGCTTAATTTGACCTCTATGGAGAGTTGGCATGATAAAATGCAACGTAAGAAGTCTCACTGCATCAGCAGATGGTTTTCTTCCAAACCTACAACAAAAACAACAAAAGCAGCTCAACCACCTAACGTATCTTTGTGCAGGACAAGTAGTGGATGATAACATTTTTAAACAATTTTTGAATAATATTGTTTTAAAAAAATGGAAAAATATTGTTTTGAAAATATATTGGACTAAATTTTGAAAATCACCGGACTTCATTTTATCAAAACCTAAGTCACTCAATCAACGACTTTGGTCATCAATTGAGGGGGAGAGTGATTTAAAATAAAATATTTTCAATCGATATTTCATCTATCAAGTCCGTTTGTACAAAATAAGTGGTGACCTAAAAATTTAATGTTATGCCATGGTATGATTTTTCTTTTGAATCAAGATCTTTCAAAATGAAATTTTTTCTTTTCTTGTTTGATTGTGAAATTGTTTTATTTTAACTCAAAGATCTCTTAAAACTATCATACCTGACACTAACAATCTTTAACATTTTTAATTGGTCCATATCAGTCATTTTTCATAATTAAATCTGGCCACGTCTTTCCCTAAATTTTTCTAAATGATTTAAATCAATCGGGATCCAAAATCTCAATTGGTTTGAAATTTTTGATCGGGGGAGAGATCGTGATTTAAATCTCAAATCGGTTTTAAAGGGCGATTGTTTCAAAAGCACTCCTTTCCTTCATGTGCCAAACGATTTCAAATACATAATGCACATGATTGAGGAGGAGCATTTAACCAACACCCAAAAGAGTATTTAATCAAAGCCACATATTCTCTCATGTTTTCCAAACCTTATTAAATCACTTGGGATCCAAAATCTCAAAGGGTTTGATATTTTTGATCGGGGGAGAATTTGTGATCTAATATGAAATTTGATAAAAGATGATCGTTTTGCTTTAAAGTGCAAGTTCTCTCTAATATGTGCTAAAATCTTTCGTATATCGATGCGCATATTGAGGGGGAGTGAATGGTTACTATCGGCAATCGTGAAAAGTACTTCAAAAACCTCTTGCCTCTATGTGCAAAATGACTTTCAAATATCCAACGCACATATTGAGGGGGAGAATTTACCAAGAAATTCAAATGGATTTTTCTACGGAAATTGTGATCAAGAATATTGTGGAAAACTAGAAGGGGGGGTTGAATAGTTTTACCGATTTTAAGTTGATTTCAAAAACTTTAGATTCGATATTATGTGAAATCGTATAGATGTTGAGAATGTATAGATCTAATGATAATGAAAGCAAATAAATAAAGGTAAGGGATAGAAATGACACAACTGATTTATAGTGGTTTGGCTACAAGGACACCTTCCTTGCCTACTCCACTCCCCGAGTCACCTACTCGAGCGCTCAAACACTATGTCAACAAACTCCTTCACTTGGCGGAGAAGCCTTCACAACGTTGCTTACACTTTATCCGTACAAAGCTAGATACCGAGTCCGTAGCACGGTGGACCAAACCAACACAACTATTACACAACAAATATGTGAAATATCAAATACAAGATCTTTGCTACGTAAATCTTATGGTAACAAATCAATCAAGGACCCCTTGCTTGGATGACTTGTAGAATGCTCGTGATCTCGCCTTAGAAGGACCTATATGAGGATCACAAATAGAAAGAAAGAAGAACAACTCTAGATCAAGTGATCTATATGTTAGAAGAGAATGAGAGTGTATATGAGATTTAGTAAGAAAAGGGTGAGTTAGAATGAAGAAATGGCTCTCTATTTATAGGCAAATTTCCTCACTGTTCTCATGGATCCCACGGATCCTTCCACTTGGGATCCGCTAGCACAAAGCTAGGGATCCGTGGAACGCCTCTTTGCCCATGGGTTTTTGGTTATGGGTCATGGGTTGGTCCATGGGTTATATCTAGATTCAATGTATCTAAGTATACATTGTATCAAGTCTCTTTGGGTATGGGTTAAGATCCATGGGTTGTGATTTTTACCCATCCTAATTGACTATTACAACAAATGCTTTAGTTACTACATTTTTTTATTTAAAAGATTATATGTAAATGCTTTACAAAAATAACATGTATCTTTATAATTATACTTAATACAACATTATATATGTTATCAACAAAACACAAAGAGATCGCAAAATATTAATAAACGTTTTACGGTTTATTTGTATTAACAATCTCCCTTTTGTTGATGACAAAATATAATGTTATGATGAGTAAAACTTAAGAATAGATGTAAGTTTTGAAAGCTCCTAAGTTTTACTTCTTCTCCCTTTTTGTCGAAACTAAAAGTTTACCCTTGGAGGAAAAGTAGTCTCACGATTTCTTACTCCCCTGACGGTAGCTCCCCTAGTTTGGGCGCCAAGAGAAGAAAAAAAATCCTACAAAAAGAGTTAGTAACATGCTTAAATGATATTGTGGTTGTCGAGAATCAAGATAGGAGCCAAGGTATGTAAACAAGGCCTTGTAATAAAACGACAAATTGTAGTGGTAGTTAAGCCAGTTACAAGCATGTAAAAATAAGAACAAGACTTGTTCTTGAAAATGACAAAATATATATATATATATATATTAAAGTGAAAAAAATAGTAGTAGAGATTCTTTCCATGCTTGCATAAGGTTATGGATGGAGGTTTGGATGAGTAATGGTATTGATGCGATCAAGGATGAGGTTGAGTATGAAACGCACTTCTTCCCTAACTTCTATTGCAATTTCCCTAGTGGATTGGCAATGTTCACAATGTAAATGATGTGAGTAATGAGTGCGGAAGTTTTCTGGGTTGTTTTGATTTGAGTTATGCGGAAGTTGTGGTGGAAAAATAGGAAAATATGGATCAAAATCCGGAATGTTTGTACGTGGTGGTGGAAAAGAACCTAGATGTTCTTGTAATGTGATGGGAGCTAGAGGTGGAGATGTTTCAAGATCTTGAAAGATAGTATTTGGTGATGTGGGGGGTGTTGAAAAGACTATTTCTTTTTCTTTAGATTGGGTAGATCTTGTTGGAGTCCTAAGGAGTTCCAAAAGAGTTATTTTAGGTGGTGATGAAGTTGGTGTACTTGTTGGTGATGAGGGTGGTGCTATAATGGAAGCATCTTGTGGTGAGTTATTTGTTGAGGATGAATCATTTGAGGTTGGTTTTGCTAAACAACAAGATCGGATACTAATTCGTGCGGATATCCTAGCATTTGATTGCGGTATTTTGGATGGTGGAAGTATAAAGGTTTGGATATCATGATTGTTTGTACTAGATGATTTTCCTAAAGGGTTTTTGAATGACATGATGAAGTGTGTTTGTGAGAAGGAGATGGAGTATGCAAGCATTTTGGGAGTTATATATATAGAAAAACAACACATTGTAATGAATGCTTGACCCAAAATGTGGATTAAAATCTAATGATTAGATATGAATTCAAGGCATGTGATCATGAGAACACAAGCATTAAAGAGCATACTCCCAAAAATAAAACAAATGTGGATTTTTCATCCAAAATGACAAAAATAGAAGTTGAAAATGTTGGGATATGAAAGTCAAGATATCAAAGCATCAAGATATGGAAATCAGAAGTACAAAAATCTTGGAAGAAGTCAAATAGTCAAAGTACTACTAAAAAGTCAAAGTATCTTGCAAGATAAAGTCAAAAAGAACAAAAGAAGCGTTATATTCGTTTATGGAAAGTATTGTATTCCATGTTTAGATTACTTGTCGTACAAGGTTATCAATTGTAAACCGACTAGGATATCCTTGAGCCTATAAAAGGACTCCTAGATTGGCATTAGATGTACGATTTGGAAAAAGAGTTTTAGAGTTTACGAATTAGTGTTTTAGAGAAAAGTTCAATTATCTTAGAGTTGTATTAGAGTATCTCCATAATAAGCGATTTAGAGTTTATAATAAAGTTATTCTTCTTAGCTTTGTTAAGTAAATTCGCGCACTTGATAAAGATTGCTCGGTGTTTCTTTGTTAATAACTTAGGATTTATCCGAGGTTATTAAACCTTAACAAGCTAGTTAAGTTAGTTTGATTAAAGTATATCGATCCAACAAGTGGTATCGAGCTTGTGTGGAAACTCGACTAGGAAGAAACCCTACTTCAACAATATTCAAGATGTCGATCAAGTCGTTCCACCACCCTCAATCACCTCACTCGTAATTCCAATAATCAAGAAGGAGAATATGATCTCGGTGCATGAAGATGAGGCAAGATATTGGCATTACAGACCATGCTTTATGGAATGTAATTGTTAATGGAATGAAGTAGTTTCGATTCCATTGTTGTTCCTGGACAACCTACTGACACCAAAGGCGGTCTTACCAAGAAGAACCATAAGGAATCAAGAGAAGGCTCTAAACATTCTCTTGTCCGCCATTCCGATGGTCATCTTCTCAAGTTTCATGATGCTAAAGATGCTAAGCGACTGGGCTGCTCTCAAGACCAGATTGGAGGAATGAAGCCTCTAAGAAGATGCACGTAAACTTCTTTGAACCAACAGTTTGTAACTTTCACAGTGGGAGAAAGAGAGTCTTGATCTCGCATATGATAGGTTTTTAATCTCCTCAACATGTTGGAGTTATACAAGGCACAAGTATCGGTTGAGGATGCTAATTTGAAGTTTCTAAGGAGTTTGCCATCTACATGGCATGTGATTGCTACTATGATAAGAGGACAACAAGGATTGGATGTTATGGACTTTGATGATCTCTATCATCAAGCGAAGGTGTATGAACATGAGATGAGTGGTCAATCCAATTCCAAATCTCACAAGATTGCTTTTCTATCATCTCGAAAGAAGAGCGAGACTTCAAAAGTCTCGCTTCTCCTCAAAGTCTTGTTTCTCAAATCTGCTGTTTACAATCCCCATCATATGCTCAAGAGCCTCACCATCTTTGCACTCGGATGAAGTTGTGTGTTCCTTCTTTGCACAACAAGCAAGCTTACACGTCACTTATGAAGAGGATCTAGCATGTTGAAGAAGATGCACTTGAAGAAATTGATATCGGTGGCAAGTTGCTATGATCACCGCAAGGATCAAAAGTACATGAGGAAGACAGCAAAAATATTGATTTTAAACCAAAACAAGGAATAACTTTTGATAAATCTAAAATTGAATGCTTCAATTGTCAAAAGCCTAGTCACTTTGCAAGGAGTGCGGGTTTGCTAAGTATCAAGCAAAGAACATCCGAGAAGCCTAAACTTGAGCTCAAAGAAATTCCAATAATGAAACAAAGGCTTTGGTTGCTCAAGAGAAGTTATCCAAGTTGATTGGAGTGAAGAGTTTGATGATGAACCGGTAACTTATCGTATGGTAGCGATGGAAGATACGATTGAAGACACGGTGGAAGCATTGAATTTGAACCTTTGCGTTTGATGAAGAATTGAACATGTTGCTTTGGAATCGATGATGGCTTTGGAGGATTTGATTGGAGCAAAGAAGATGATCTGTTCTTCTTGCTATGGTGGCTACTTCATCAACTCGTCTCCTATCTCGAGGTATGCTCAAACTGTTATGAGTTTTATCAAAATTACTTAACATTATGTGATTGAAAGAGATAATTGTATTAGGGCTAGGTCCGAGGTAGCAAGTTACCAAATTACTTTAGAGTCTATGGAAGCTAAAATCATAACACATGAAAATAATGAAATGGTCAATGAAAAGTATGAACAACAGGATTACCAATTAAAACTTAGTGAATGGAAACTAAACTATAAAATTGCTGAAATTGAGACATTAACTAAGGAAAGAGATGATTTGTTAGCTAAGTTTCTTTGCTTGGGGAGAGTCCGCTTGTCCCATGTTGCTTATGTTGAAAAACAGAGAAGGGCTTACATTAGAACAGGCTTAGGATTTGGAATGGACTTTAGTAACATAGATGAAAACCAACCTAGTGATCGGGATGATGGTGTTTTGAGGATATTACCACTAGTGATGATGAGCTTATTAACTATGTAGATTCATCTAGTAATGAGGGCTCGATAAGTGAACCACCTCACGAATATAAGAAAGACAATGGTTATCATGTCGTTCCTCATCCCATTAGTCATCAACCCTCTAGGCCCGATGTTTCTCGTTATGGTGTAGATAGTCTAGAGTTTAGGAAGAAGCTTGTTGCTCAATCTAGGTCCGAGAAACCCAAAGAAACTGTTGAAAATAATGTTCAACATCAAGCGGTGCCTTTAAACCAAAGTCTTGCTCAACAAGCGATACCTTCGCAAAACCTTTTCAAAACAAGATCGCTAAACCTTTTGGGATAATTTTGCTCAAAACAGATTTTATCGGTCATCAAGAAGGCAAAATAATTTTGGGCATAGACATAAAAGAAATCACTTTGGTCATATGGGTCAAAAGCGTATTTTGTGTGTTATAGTCCTACTCACTTAATCAGAGATTGTGACAAACACTTAGAATATCTAAGCAAGTTTTCAAGAAATAAGTCTACCAATCGAGACCTAGAGAGCACAAACCAGTTTGGACTAATTCAAATAGGGTTAATCACGAAACTTCACACCGGATCATAGATACCCACATCGGAGAAGACCTTCAAGATCTCACGTACTTTCCAAAGCACGCTCATAAACAAGATAATCGATAACCCTACTTGGGATAGAAATTCTAGGAGATCTCACTATCAACCTAGAAGGTATCACAATTCATATAGGGATCTAGATCACGTGAACCACTTGTTAAAACCGAATGGGTAAAAGGAAAGCATGGCGAGAGACATACAAGACGCTCAACAAAAAGTGAATCGATGTTTTGTGACACAAGAAAATGCTAAAAATCGGTGAAAGAGATTTATGTTGAAAACCGAGAGTTTTGAAAATCCACATGCTAAAAATCATAAGATAATTTTGGATCATCATTTGAAAGATAGTGGAATTACATACTCAAAGAATTTGAGTTTGTAACTCCTCGAGGAACACAAGTCAAGAATGGCTTGGGTTCCTAAAAGTTTCTAACTCTTTTCTTTGTGTGCGTGGCAACCCGTAAGAGGAGCTTAAAGATCATCTTATTGTGGATAGTGGTTGCTCGGAAGTATGACAAAGCGATAAAGAGATCCTGTCGATTTTAGAAATATTAGTGGAGGAAAAGTTGCATTTGGGAATGATCCCAATGGAGGAAGGATTCTGGGAAAGGAACAATTAAAGTCGGAAGAATCGATTTTGAGAATGTCGATATGTGAAGGAGCTAAAGTTCAACTTGTTGTCGGTTTCTCAAATTTGTGATAAAAAGCATCCCGTGTTATTCACCCACACGAATGTCTCATCCTTTCTTCGACTTCAAACCTGTTGATGATGACTTGGTAGTACTTAGAGTACCAAGAACAAATGATGTGTATAGTTTAGACATGAAGAGTCTACATTCCTATGGAAGAGCTACATGTTTGGTGGCTAAAGCAACATCCGAGGAGGCACATCAATGGCATAGAAGATTGGGCCATGTTAATTTCAAGAACATCAACAAACCGGTCAAAGGCAATTTAGTTAGAGGTTTACCTTCAAAGACTTACAAGAATGATCAATCATGTTTGGCATGCAAGAAGGGTAAACAACACAAAGCTTCCGCAAGAAGCTTGAGGAAAGAACTATTAGAGAACCATTGGAGCTGTTACATATGGATTTATTTGGACTGTCTCTATGGCAAGTTTAAATAAGAAAAAGTAATGTTTGGTTATTCTTGATGATTGTAGTAGATTCATTGGGTTTTCTTTTGGGCTTTAAAGATGATACCTTTGATGCTATTCGGACTCTAATAATAGCACTTGAAACCAATTAAGACTCAAGGTTGGGGTATTAGATGTGACAATGGAACCGAATTCAAGAACAAACCTATGGATGACTTTTGTGCAAATAAAGGCATAAAGAGGGAGTTTAGTATTGCTAGAACACCACAAAGAAATGGTGTTGCGAGAGAGGAAGAATAGGACCTTGATTGAAGCATCAAGGACTATGTTAGCGATTCTCATCTCCTATTCAATTTTGGGCGAAGTCGTAAGGCATCGCATGCTATGTACTCAACAGGTCTCGTCACCAAACCACAAATGAAGACACCCTATGAATTGTCGATGGGCAATAAACCCAACATTCGCTTTATGAAGCCTTTTGGATGCCCTCTTACTATTTTGAACACCATTGATAACTGGGAAGTTTGATGGCAAGTCCGAAGAAGGTTACTTATTGGGATATTGCACTAACAAGAAAGGCTTTAGAGTATACAATGAGTTACTAAGAAGATTCAAGATTGTCTTCATGTTGAGTTTTAGAGGATCAAGACAATGAGAAAGGAAAGGGTCCCGATTGGATGTTTGATCTTGAGATTTTATCTCCTTCAATGAATTATGTTCTGTTAGAGAAGAAAATCAACCTTTGCACAATGAAGAAGATATCCAATATGTTGTTCATGATGTTCATATTAGACCGATGTCGTTCCAAAACAAAGCATCATTGTTCCTAAGCAAAGTATCGATTCTCCAAAACACAATCTTGTTGCACCACAATCCTCATTATCTCACGAGGATCAATCTATTCAAGAGGAACTTAATCGATGCTTCTTCAAGATGTTTTAGCACATTCTTACACCGATGAACAAAGGAGAGCTTATGAAGAGGCAAAGAAGAAGAACAAGGCAGAGTACTCTCACAAGACTTTGATAGTACTTTTGATCAAAGTATTCTTTGCACTGCTGATGATGACTTTAGATGATTTAGATGATTCTACCATGCCCGGGTTAGAAGAAAGCGATGATGAGCTTGAAGATGAAGGTATTTTCACGATTCCAATGAAGGTGCCGATTATACTAACTTAGATGCTACATATGAAGTTCCACGCCTCCTATTTTACGGATTCATAAGAATCATCCAACCGATCAAATCATTGGTCCTTCTACTTACGGAGTTATGACAAGACACAAAGCTAAGGGTTTCATAAAACCTCACAATGCTTTACTTAGCTTTGTGTATAAACAAAACAAAGTGAACCATAAGGACCATCAAACCGCTTATTTACTGCTTTATCTCTCAAGAGGAACCCAAGAATATTGCTCAAGCTTTGACTAAAGAAAGTTGGGTTGAAGCTATGCAGAAGAACTTCTTCAATTTAAACTTCAAGAAGTTTGGGTTTTATGTGATCTTCCGATGGGAAGAGAGTTATTGGAACCGATGGGTTTTAGAGTCAAACGAGATGAAAGAGGCAATGTTATCAAAAACAAGGCAAGGTTAGTTGCTCGGGGTTATAGGCAGGAGGAAGGGTAGATTATGATGAGGTATTTTCTCCTATAGCAAGGATTGAAGCAATTAGAATCTTTCTTGCTTTTGCTTCTTATATGGGTTTTCAAGTCTATCGATGGATGTCAAGAGTGCATTTCTTTATGGCACTATTACGTAAGAGGTGTATGTGAAACAACCTCCAAGTTTTGAAGATCCTAAACATCCAAACAAAGTCTATAAGGTGGTTAAGGCTCTTTATGGCCTTCATCGTGCACCTAGAGCTTGGTATGAGAGGCTCTCTACATTTTATTACAACATGGATACAGGAGGGAGCTATTGACAAGACTTTGTTTATCAGAGAGACAAGAAAGATATCATGTTAGTTCAAGTTTATGTGGATGATATCATCTTTGGGGCTACCAAACAGTCCATGGTTAAGGAGTTTGAGCGGTGATGCGAAGGAATTTCAAATGAGTTCAATGGGAGAGTTAACATTCTTTTAGGACTTGTGTTAAGCGGTCCAAGGAAGGAATTTTCATTAGCCAAGACAAGTATGTTACAAACATACTTAAGAAGTTTAATTTTGATGATATGAAGGTCACATACTACACCTATTAAATCTATCAATTCATTGGGCAAAGATGAAGATGGATGACTGTTGAAGTCAAGTTATACAGATCTATGATTGGCTCTCTTATGTATCTTACTGCATCCGGGCCCGATATCATGTTTGCGGTTTGTCTATGTGCATGATATCAAGTCTCACCAAAGATCTCTCACTTGAATGCAGTAAAAGAATTTTCTCATTATTTGAAACAACAACCTAAGTTGGGGTTGTGGTATCCTAAAGAGTCACCTTTTCACTTAGAAGCTTTTTCGAGATAGTGACTATGCGGTGATAATTATGATAGAAGATCCACAACCGGTGGATGCCAATATCTTGGGAGAAGGTTAGTCTCCGGCAATGCAAAAGTAGACAATTGCTGAGCAACATCATCTCTCAAGTTGAATATGTAGTCTGCTGCAAGTTGTTGTGGTCAAGTTTTATGGATGCAAAATCAACTCTTGGACTATGGGTTCAATTTTAAGAATACTCCTATCAATATTGATAATGAGAGTACTATTTGTATTGTGAAGAATCCTGTGTATCATTCCAAGACAAAGCATATTCAGATTAGGCATCATTTTATCCGAGATTGCTATGAGCATAGGCTCATTAATGTGGTTAAAGTTCACACAGATGACAATGTAGCTGATTTACTCACAAAAGGTTTTGATGTGTCACGATTCAATCATTTGGTCGTGAGCATTGGAATGATTAACTACTAAGCTATGTTTAAGGGGAGGACTATAAGGTGTTAGGTATAGTCCTGTGTATTGCTTGAGGGGAGGATGCTTGTTTGTACTTAGTTTATATGAAGGTATTTGGCAAAGTATGTTTTTCCGAAAGTCTTGCTTGGAAAGTCTTGCTTGGGAAAATCTCGCTTATGTGGAAAGTCTTGTTTGTCGTATTAAAATCTTGTTCCAACGGTAATATTGATGGGTAATTGGTAGTAACGGTAACTTTGTTATTTAGGTGTGATTTTCAAATCCCACCTATAAATAACTACTTTCCGATTTTCCTCTCATATTATTACTTTACATCTTTTCCATACTTATCTTCCAATTACCATCTCTTTATTATTCGATACAATCTTTATTGTGCTCACTTTTTCAACAATGGTGAATCGTTTAAGCTTTCAAGCACAATATGGTGGCTAATTTGGACAAGACCGAGGCGAATGTGGCTTTCTATGATATAATTGATTATCTTCTTGGGTCGCTTATTAGTTATGCTCTTTAGTTGAGCTTGATGTTATTGAACCATGGATTCAAGAATTTTGGGCTAATGCTAGAGATAACATGGAGGAGGATGAATATTATATTAGATCAACAGATTTGATGGACGGACTATCAAGATAATGTAAGCCTCTATTCGAGAAGATTTATTATTTGATGATGAAGATGGGGCTATTCGATTTGACAAGCAACCGATTTGGGATACTTTAGGAATCTTGGTTATGAAGGATCTTTGGTGAACAAACGTTCAAGAAAGCATTATTTTGTCCTCAATGGAAGTTCTTGATTCATGTACCGCTCCATTGCATAAGTTCTAAAAGTACTTCTTGGGAGCAGTTTGGGTCAAATATAGCATCTGCAGTGGTTGGTTTAGCTACGACATAATGTTTAATTTTTCAAGGCTTATTTTGGATGGGATGCTATCACATATCTCCTCCGGGTCAAAATGGTTGATGTACCCAAGGTTTGTCTACAGTTTTCTTAAACAAGCAATTGGTCGATGTTCCAAAACCCGCCGCTTTATTACATGTTATTGTTCAACAAGCCAAAATCTTTACATTCATGGCTAGGCGTAGTGATTTGTTCAGAGGTGGAGATATTCCATTAACTACTACAATGATGGAAGTTGTTCAAGTCGTGCGTGATGAAGTTGGAGAGGATGAAGAGAGTGAAGGTACCGATTACGCACAAGGTCTCGCTTCACAAAGTCTCGCTTCACAAGGTATTGCATCTGCAATCGCTTCTATTGCAGCTGCATCTGCAAGTACTACTTCTATTGCAGTCTTGCATCTTTCTGTGGTGATGTTTCTCCAAGCCCCGAGGTTCAAGCAGAGATTGAGAGAACACCTACTCCATCTCCTCAACGCTTTTGTTCTGTTTGGAGGAACATTCACAATTTTAAGGTGATGATCATACTATACCTCGTAAAGGTTTGACTTTGGATAATTATGCTTTGACAAGGGAGCTTGTTAGGTTGAACAAGACTGTTGAGCGTCAAGCTAAAGCACTTAGGAAGTTAAAGCGTAACTATTTCTGGTTGAATAATTTTATTAAACCCTATATTCAAGGGTTCAACTTATGGGTTAAAGAGGAAAATAAACGTCGTAAAGCACTTCGAAAGGAATTAAAACAAAAGAAGGTTCCTAAATCATCTTACATCAACTTGGGGAGGAATTTAGACAAGGAAAATTTGAAAGAAGATGTTACAAAGAAGAAAGAATCAGTAAATCTTGAAGAAAAGATTATTTCGATTCGAGGAACAAGAAGAGGAAGTACAAGTTCAAAGTATCGATGATCAAGGTCTTGAACATCAAAGTCTTGATTTTCATGATACATCTAGGCAAGAAGTAATAACACCAATAACTCCAAGGGTATTGAATTTTGAAGAAGAAGTTGGTCCTTCTACAACTGTTATAGAAGAAGAGGAGGAAGCTACATTCAAACCTATTCATTCTCATGAGTGATGATGAAGTAATTGCTACAATATTAGATTTGTCACAACCAAGAGGAGGAGTTACTATTCGAGATGTACAAGAAGAAGAACAACCAAGAGCTTCGAACCTACAATTGATCCTAAAGACAAAGGAAAAGGCATTCGGTTGAAACTAAGAAAAGAAACTCACTTTGGCGTAACTTAGAGCATTTGAAGTTGCTAGGAATGAAGCTGCGACTAGAAAAGTTCAAGAAGAGATAGATGCTAAAGATAGAGAAGAACAAGAAGCTCAAGAAGCTCGAATAGAGAAGCGACTCAAAGGTGCAAGATGAATTGGATGTTGAAACTCACGAACCATTACGAGACTCCTACACCGTTAGATTTATGTCAAGAAGACCTAATTTAGCTAAAGAAAGGAATGCAATGATGGCATATTTAAAAGCATAGGATATAAAGGACTGAAGCTAAATTATGTTGATATGAAAAGACTCTATGATGCTAAAATAGAAGCTTATAAGAAAAGTGTTGCGACATTAAAGACTTTAGAAGAAGCTCATTGGATTTGAAGTTGAAAGGAAGAAGAGCTTAAAGAGAAAAAGAAAAGCGAAATTTAGATGTTCAATTTTCAAAGAAAGAAAAGGTTGAATTAAGATCCGAGACTAGTGATGAATTGAAGAATTATCTCGAGTGGTAGATTTTGATTATACAAAGGAAGATAATGACATGAAGATGAACAGATCAAAGATTAGTGTTTTCAAAGTTGTGAAATCTAAGAATGGAGATTACATGGTTTTTCATAAAGAAGATGAAAGCTTCAAAGTTTTCAAAAGGCTATGGGATTTCTTGCATATTATAGATAGAGTAGACCTATTCTACTTATATCATGTTGTGAAGACTTATTTTGAAGATAATCCATTAGAAGGATTGGTTTGGTTTTACATGGTGATCTCATAACTATGTGGGAAATCAAGAAGAGAGAATCGATGATATCCGGAAGAATCAAGAAAACGGGAAATAGTTTCTTGGAGATTCTTTGAAGAACTGGAGTTCATGTTTTGGAGCTAGAAAATGGAACAATGATACATATGTTTGCGAAAGAAGATACCCTCTTACAGCTTGAGCTCATGAGAAGAATGTTAGAGCATGGATTGGAAGTAGAAGAGGATAATGAAACCGCTTGCATGGTTATCAATTTGTTTATCAACCGGACTACCATTCTTGAGAATGATTTATAACCGGTATGAATTTTATTTGAATAAATACTTTTGATATATCGATACTTTTATTCAAAGTATCACGATCGACAAGACTTTCATCAAAAATCGCTTATTGAACTAAACCGCTTAAATAAATTTTAGAAGAAACCTTTTGCTAAGTAATAAATATTTTGAAATAAAGGTTAAATAAATGGTTTTGTGATGATAACATCAATAGGTTATCAATCCACCATGGTTACAAAAGGATTGACTAATCCATGAGCAAACGGCTCGTAAAGATATATCAAACCGCTTTTAGTTGACAACTTGCTAATAAGTTGGATGGTAATCAACTCACCATATCGAGAATGTGAAGAGTTGGCTAGCCCACAAGAAAATGGCTTGTGGTAAAGGCGTGGAAAACCATTATTGGTAATTAGTTCACCATTAGATAGAAGAACTAACTAGTCCGTAAGGTACAACTTTTGGTAAAGACAAAACAAATATGTTGATAGTGGTGGTTTGCTAAAATCATATGGTTATCAATGTACCATGGTCTTACACACCAAAACATTTGGCTACTCCGAGATAATGGCTTTGGTAAAGAGATCTAAATCCATTAAATTTTCAATGATTCACTTGGAAGTGATGAGAATAGTATGCAACTTAAATTGAATTAATGTACAATTTGTCATATGTTGTCGTGTTCTTTGAAAAGATGGAGCTTCTTTGAATGATGTGTAAAGAGAACAATTCTAAGAGATACTTTGACAAGCACGAGATATTACGAGATATAATCTAAAGACTAAGGAACAATCCGTTTTAAAGATGAAGTTGTTAAAGATATATTCATAAAGGAACTTGAAGTCAAGCAAGTAGAATTCAAGTTGGGGAGGATTGTTGGGATATGAAAGTGTGAAGATATCAAAGTACTAAAGATATGGAAGTACTATAAGTCGCAAAATCTTGGAAGAAGTCAAATAGTCAAAGTAATCGCTAAAGACAGAGTCAAAGTAATTGCAAGATAAAGTCAAAGTCTTGCTAGAACAAAAGAACTGTTATATTCGTTTATGGAAAGTATTGTATTCCATGTTTAGATTACTTGTCGTACAAGGTTATCAATTGTAAACCGACTAGGATATCCTTGAGCCTATAAAAGGACTCCTAGATTGGCATTAGATGTACGATTTCGGAAAAAGAGTTTTAGAGTTTACGAATTAGTGTTTTAGAGAAAAGTTCGATTATCTTAGAGTTGTATTAGAGTATCGCATAATAAGCGATTTAGAGTTTATAATAAAGTTATTCTTCTTAGCTTTGTTAAGTAAATTCGCGTACTTGATAAAGATTGCTCGGTGTTTCTTTGTTAATAACTTAGGATTTATCCGAGGTTATTAAACCTTAACAAGCTAGTTAAGTTAGTTTGATTAAAGTATATCGATTAAATGGATCCCACGGATCCTTCCTCGAGGGATCGATCCCGTGATTCGTGCAAAGACAAAATTTTTCTTTTGAAACATTTTTGCCTATTGTGTGCCTATATGCAAACTATTTGGAGTTTCGGTTTTCTCGACCTCTAAAAAGAAAAGGAAAATAACTAGAGAAAGATAAATCCTAATTGAGATAACCCGAAAACACACATTTGGTACATAAGTACGTAATATAGTGTTATCAATGCTCCTAATTCATTTTTGCTTAAATGAATGTACCCGAAAACACATATTAGTTATATGTTCTCTTTAGCATTCAAAAGTCATGAGATGCAATGAAAACGGGTTTTTACTTTGTATTAATAATGAAAAAGCGATTTGTCCTAGACGTGAGAAATTGCTTTTGTGAAATTGATACGGGAAGGTATCATTCTTTTAGAAAACATTGTGAAAGTAGGTTTTCTTTGAAAATGTGTATATAAAAGAGTAGGAAAGCTATAAGTAGAAAAAAAAAACTTATCTTTGGGTTTTGAAAATTCCCGTATTGTTTGTGAGTTGTGCGTGAAATAGGAATCCTAGACTCAGAAAGAAGAAGGCTAGTGTTTACATACCTTGTAGAGTCAATTAAGTTATGACGCTTGTTCCATTAGGCCAAGACCAAGACGAAGAAGGTTGAATTGTTCTCGCTTCAACGGCTTGGTGAGGACGTCGACTATGTTGTCTTGGATGCAACCTTCTCAATAGAGATGTTCCCTTTTGAACATTGTCTCTTAGGAAGTGATGACGAATCTCTATATGCTTAGTGCGAGAATGTAATACAGATTCTTGCTTAAGTCGATTGCACCTTTGTTGTCACAAAGAATGGCTATGTCACTTAGATGGATGTCGTAGTCTACTAACGCTTGTTTCATCCATAGTGCTTGTTGGCATGCTTTGCGGCTGAGACGTACTCGGCTTCGGTTGTTGATATTGAAAGTGCCGGTTTGTTTCTTAGAGAACCATGATGTTAAACAACATCCCATAAAAGTACATACCCCACTTGTACTTTTTCTATCAACGTAATCACCGCATGGTCGAATCGCATATACAATTGTTTCTACCCCGTGCCCTTAGGATACCATAAACCTAATATTGTTGTACCTTAATATATCTAAATATTCTTTTACGGCTTCTAGGTGTGATATTTTAGGTCTTCTTGAAACCTAGCACACAAGCAAACACTAAACATGATATCCGGCCTACTTGTCGTGAGGTAGAGAAGGCTACCTATCATGACACGATATTTAGTATTATCAACGGATTCTCCGTCCTCGTCTTTTGTGAGTTTGGTGTCGGATGACATTGAAGTCCTAATTGGTTTTGACTCTTCTAGACCGAATTTCTTTAACATCTCCTTGATGTATTTAGATTGATTAAAGAAGATACCATCTTCTACTTGTTTTATTTGTAGACCAAGAAAGAAACTAAGTTCTCCCATCATACTCATCTCGAACTCGTCATGCATGATTTTAGAGAAATCATCACACATGTCTTGACAAGTGGATCCGAATATAATATCATCTACATATATTTCTACTATGATTATATGTGACTCTCTTTTCTTAGTAAAAAGTGTGTTGTCAACTAACCCCATGGTGTAGTTGTGTTTAACTAGAAATGACTTTAGTCTATCATACCAAGCTTTTGGAGCTTGTTTTAGACCGTAAAGGGCTTTCTTTAATTTATACACATGTTTGGGTTTTTCAAAATCAATGAAGCCCGGAGGTTGAGCTACATATACTTCTTCATTTATGACACCATTTAGAAAAGCACTTTTGACATCCATTTGATAAAGCTTTAGATCATTAGCACAAGCATACGCAAGAAGTATTCTTATAGACTCTAATCTAGCCAAGGGGGCATAGGTCTCATCAAAGTCTATTCCCTCTTGTTGGTTATACCCTTGAGCAACGAGTCTAGCCTTGTTCCTAGACACTACTCCGTTTGCATCTAATTTGTTTTTATAAACCCATTTGGTTCCTATTATGGTTGATTACTATGTTGAGGGACAAGTGTCCAAACATCATTAGAAACAAATTGATTTAGTTCTTCTTGCATAGCCATTACCCAACTTTCATCTTTTATGGCTTCTTGTGTATTCTTAGGTTCTAAGGTTGAAACGAAACAAAACAAGCTACTTTGGTTTTGAACTTGAGACCTTAATGTTCGCTCGCTTAGCTTTCCTATGACTTTATCTACGGGTGATCTTTGGACTCTTTAATGTTTACTATTTTATCACTTAGAGGTTCTTCTTCTTTACTTATCTTTTCTTTATTACTATGGCTTCACTTTCTATAATCTCGTCATTGACAAGAGGTGGAGAGGGTTTGGGTGGACTTTCATCAAATTTTATATTTAATGACTCTTCTACCTTCATTGATTCTTTGTTTAATATGACGTAAGCCTTGCTATTTGGCTTAATAACCTAAAAGATACCTTCGGTTGATTTAGGATCAAATTTTGTAAGGTAATCTTTAGTGTTAAGAATAAAACATTTACTACCAAAGACTCTAAGGTGATTTAACGTAGGCTTTTTTCCTCGAAATAACTCGTATGGAGTTTTTCCTAAGATTGGTCTAATCAAGACTCGATTGAGTATATACGTTGAAGTATCAACGACATTACACCAAAACTTTTGAGGTATGGGTTGTTCATTAAGCATGGTTCGACTCATTTCTTGTAGAGTTCTATTCTTTCTTTCTACTACCCCATTCGATTATGGAGTGCGTGGAGCCGAGAAGTTGTGAGTAATACCATTAGCGCCACAAAAGCTCCGAATTGCACTTCATTATCGAATTCCTACCATGATCCGTCCTAATAGACACTATGGGTTTTCCTAGTTGTCTTTGGATCTTTTGCTTAATATTTCAAAATAGTTAAAGTTTTCCGTTTTGTTCTTTAAAAATTTTGTCCAAGTATACCTAGAGTAGTCATCCACTACTACCAAAGTATAGTAGTTGCCTCCATAACTTTGGATAGCGGATGGACCAAATAAATCCATATGTAGTAATTCTAGACACTTAGTTGTGGACACCATGTTTTTAGCTTTATGACTCGAATGAGCTTGTTTTCCTATATTACAAGCATCACAAAAATGATGTTCATATTTTAACTTAGGTAGATCTCTTATTAGATCTTTGGATGATAGCGATTGAAGAAGTCGCATGTTGGCGTGACCCAATCTTCGATGCCATAAGGTCGAAGTATCATCCATAGAGGTAAGACATAGTTTGTCTTTAGGTTCATTACCGATTTTAATGACATAGACTCCATGTTTCCTAATTCCTCTTCCTATGGTTAAGCCATTTTTAAGTATCTTACTACTGGTTTCGGTAAAAAGTACATTGCACTTTCTATCACATATTTGACCTATACTTAAGAGATTAAAGTTTAGGTTTCTACGTGACACACATCGTTAATGGTTAGAGATTTGTTAGAAATCGTACCTTTGCCGATGATTCTACTTTTGCTATTTCCAAACACCACATTACCTCCATTAAAGGATTCGTACGTGGAGAATAGATCCCTATTGCCGGTCATGTGCCTCGTGCACCCGCTATCCTTGACCCATTCATCGGTGTCTAGGTCGACCTTTAAGCACACCTAAAACAATAATAAACTCAAAAGTTTGGTCCCCATTTGTTCATGGGTCCATTAGTGTTAAACATTCCATTCATGTTAGACATGTATGGATAAGATGAGTATGCATTCCATGGAGCAAAGTTTTGAAAAGAGAAACCGTTTTGCATATTAGGGTTCCATCCCATTTGATGGTTACTTCTTGGATAAACGTTATTAGGTCTCCTAGGTGCATTATGTTTTTGAAAAGATGGTGCTTTGTTTCTTGCAAAAGTATGATTATATTTTGGAGGTGGATGTCTAGTGGTGACATGAGTTGGTTTCTTCCTATTTACGATAACGCACTCGGTTCTAGATGAAGAGGCTATGTTATTACCATTAGTTGTCACAGCAGATCCACGGATCCCAGTTTGTACACTAGCCGGTTTCCTTTTTAGGGGATCCGTGGGATCCACCACAACAGTGGCTGGTTTTTCTAATTCTCTAACAAATTTTGTTTCTTTATTTTCACTAGTTGATGGATCAAGTTGTTGTATACCTAGACCCTTTTGGTTGTTCGGTTTTAACACCATCGAGTATTGTATCTAAGGTGTTTGTACTAATTCTAGCAATTTTAGAATCTAATGATCAACTAGTGTTTGAAGTTGAACACAAAGTTCACATTCACCACTTGCTATTTTACCCTTTCCGACGCTTTAGTTTTGCTTTTAATTCTATGACTTCTTTATCTAAACGTTGGTTTTGACTCTTTAAAAGCTTGTTTTTGTTAATTAGTTTTAAGCTAATATTGCATAGTTTATCATATTCATTATGCAATGAGTCGTCATCAAGTGATGAGCTACTATAGTATTCGTGACATACCTCGCCGTTTGCCATGAGGCAAATTTCTTCGCCTTCCTCGTCGCTCATTCCCCATGTTCCGCTTATTTAACGCTTTTGATCATCCCGCTTGGGACACTTACTAATAAAGTGGTTTGGGTCCCACATTTAAAGCAAGTACGATCATCCTTTGGCTTTCGTCCTCTTTGCTTTTCCGAAAGCCTTCTTATCGTTATACGGTTGTTTGACGATCTACCCTTTCTTCTAAAGAACTTTTAAAGTCCTCATCGCCATAGCGTACTCTTCGTCGTCACTACTCAAGATGAGTTCTCCTCATCGGTCGAAGCCTTTTGGCTTTAAGGTCAAGAGATTTGTGTTTTCTTTCACCTTTGAGGCTTGGAATCTTTAGCAAGGACAAGCTCGTAGACTTTTAGGTTGCCTATGAGTTCATCGAGAAGTAGAGTTGTCAAATTTTTGACTCTTCGATCGTCACCTTAGATCTCCACTCGATGGAAGTGCCCTTAGATATCTTCTAACATGGTTACTGCTAGAGAAAGATTCATCAAGTGCTTGTAAAGATGTAATAATAGTATTAAAGTTAGCAAATGAATGATCTATAGTTTCCTCATCCGATATTGAAAATTGTTCATATTGTTGAACAAATAAATCAATTTTATTATTTTAACTTGTTCGTTGCCTTGATGAGTTACAACTAAAGAATTCCAAATTTCTTTAGAGGTTTTGAGTAAGGAAATTCTTTCAAATTCCTTTTTCGGTAAAGCATTATATAAAACCATTTTGCTTCACTATTTTTGAAAGCTTTTCTTCATTTCATCATTTAGTTTATCATGAGGTATGTTAACTAAATTTCCTTATCATCATTTGAGGTAGCCTCAAAATCACCTTCAACAATAATGTACCAAAGATCAATATCTTTAGACTTCACATATGTTTGAATCTATTTTCCAATATATAAAACCATTAGTTTCAAGTAGTGGTGGTCGTTGCATAGATTGCCCTTCCTTATAATTTTCGTAACCCATAGTGATCGAAAAGTTTTAAAATACAATTTTATTTTAAAACTTTTATAAACTTAGCTCTTGATGCCAATTGTGGAAAACTAGAAGGGGGGTTGAATAGTTTTACCGATTTTAAGTTGATTTCAAAACTTTAGATTCGATATTATGTGAAATCGTATGGACGTTGAGAACGATAGATCTAATGATAATGCAAGCAAATAAATAAAGGTAAGGGATAGAAATGACACAACCGATTTATAGTGGTTCGCCACAAGGACACCTTCCTTGCCCTACTCCACCCCCGAGTCACCTACTCGAGAGTTCAAGCACTATGTCAACAAACTCCTTCACTTGGCGGAGAAGCCTTCACAACGTTGCTTACACTTTATCCGCACAAAGCTAGATACCGAGTCCGTAGCACGGTGGACCAAACCAACACAACTATTACACAACAAATATGTGAAATATCAAATACAAGATCTTTGCTACGTAAATCTTGGAGTGACAAATCAATCGAGGACCCCTTGCTTGGATGACTTGTAGAATGCTCGTGATCTCGCCTTAGAGAAGGACCTATATGAGGATCACAAATAGAAAGAAAGAAGAACAACTCTCTAGATCAAGTGATCTATATGTTAGAAGAGAATGAGAGTGTATATGAGATTTAGTAAGAAGAGGGTGAGTTAGAATGAAGAAATGGCTCTCATTTATAGGCAAATTTCCTCATCGTTCTCACGGATCCCATGGATCCTTCCACTTGGGATCCGACTAGCACAAAGCTAGGGATCCGTGGAACGCCTCTTTGCCCATGGGTTTTTGGTTATGGGTCATGGGTTGGTCCATGGGTTATATCTAGATTCAATGTATCTAAGTATACATTGTATCAAGTCTCTTTGGTATGGGTTAAGATCCATGGGTTGTGATTTTACCCATCCTAATTAACTATTACAACAAATGCTTTAGTTACTACATTTTGTATTTAAAAGATTATATGTAAATGCTTTACAAAAATAACATGTATCTTTATAATTATACTTAAGACAACATTATATATGTTATCAACAAAACACAAAGAGATCGCAAAATATTAATAAACGTTTTTACGGTTTATTTGTATTAACAAATATATTTCAAAGAACTCTTGCCTCCATGTGCCAAACAATTTCAATATCATATGCACATGTTGAGGGGGAGCATTTCTAAATGATCAAAACAATTAAGGTACAAAATGCTTTGATTTTATATCACAAGTACCTTGATTGATTTTCCAAATGATTTTTCAATTGGTTTCAAGAAGGAAAGAACAATACCAAAAGACCGACCAATTTACTTTATGCATGATGTTATAAGGATGGTTAGGTTAGGTATTTGTTCCCACGATCCAGCCAGAGCCGGATGGATCTACTCAGGGACAATCTACTAGATAGTGTAGAGTCCTTAGGTATGATGAAAAAAGGAGAAAAGTGAGATATGGGAAGAGTGCGGACTGAGATAGAGCTAGAACTGAAATAAACCCAACAAGGTTCTAGTTATGAAGTCTCAGTAAGCACTAAAAGGGTTGAAGAATGAAAAGAAATGAATGTGAAAGGGTGAAAAGAAATAGCCTCCAATAATTCAACCTTAGGGCGTAAACCGGTTCAATACATATGCTCTGGTGGTTACCAAGGTAACGCCGGTATTGAAGACAAGACGTCATGGACCCAAAGGACGACCGCACCTAACTTCCCAAGCTACTCAAGTTCCTCTTAAAAGGGCTTGTTTCATTCTCACGGGCAACCTACATAATCTATCAACTTTCTCCTGAGATTGTTGATATTGAAGGAGACCCTCTCCCTAGTCTCCAAAGATAGGAACCAAATGTGCACAATTGAGTCTAGAGCCAAGAGATCATCCACAATATCTCTTTAGGACACTAAATTAATGAAGACTTGTTGCTTCACACAATGTGGAAAGTAAGAATATATTAAGAGTCCCACGATTATCCTTGTGGTATTGCCGAACATCCGAGTGATACGTAAAAATATTCACTATGAAGATGGAAATCCTTCTAGAGCCAACATCAAACAAGCTCTTGGTGGGTGACATGTGAGATCTTTCCAAAAGATCAAACTTGTGACAACCGGATAGAAACAATGGGAGATTCACTTGTGAATCAACCTTGGTCCAGAAATGAATTGGCGAATACTTTTGGAAAACCGCTCAATGTGCAAATCTTCTTTCTCTAGCACATCGAATGAGTATTCATTTTCAAACACAAAAGTATCTCGATTGAAAAATACTTGTGGAAAACCGTTCGATGTGCAAATCTCTTCTTTCTCTAGCACATCGAATGTGTATTCTTTTCAAATACAAAGGTATTTTTGATTGAAAATTGATCTTTCTCATAAAACCTTCATCGTATTGCAAAACTCTTTCTTCTAAGCAATACGCGATTGTTTTCAAATCAATTTTTCATCAATCGCTGAATCTCAATTCATTGGTTCACTCACTCCGTGTTGTCTTCTTTGAGACGCTCCGGTTTGAGAACAATTGCGAAACCCGTCAAGGAGAGTCTTCGAATTATACCGATCACAGCAAAAGACTTGTACCGATCAACGGGAACCGTGGGCCATGTACCTCAATTCAATGAAAGTGATCAAAGACACTTTCGTGTGTTTTATTGCTTAATCGTTGTTTGCGGTACATTTGACGGTTGCGGTGATCGAATTGAGAAGTCAATCCAAAGCCGCATGCTCACAAAGATCCACACTTAATTGAAGAAATCATGACTTGTGCATATCTACGTAACTCGGCTCGATATTTATATACGATGTTTTCGCTACGCCGCAAATATCATGAACCAAGAAAGCTCGCTACTCGATGGAAAGATGTCATGATCCAAAAGGTGTGAGCATGTCGGTCCAAAAGTCACAACATCACATGAAGGCAACACAATAAAGGGTGATCCGAGATTTATCGGGGTGATGATCTCGATGAAAGCTCAAGATCATCAAAGATGTGGATCAGTTCAAAGGCCTCCACTGAAAGTACAAAGCAGTCAGACTTTGAAGAATCACTGCTAAAGCACAAAGAAAGCGGAACTTGAAGAATTAAAGTCTACGAGCTCAAGACTGAAGATAAAATAGGATGCTAGGATTCGAAATGTAAAACATGGGGTGACCTCCCTTAGGGGGAGATTGTTAAGAATTAGAAATTCCATAGTGAAGAGTCGGTCACCCCAAATATTATCTAGCATAGGTTAGCTCGTAGACATAACGTTATTTACGTGTTTATTAGCTTAGTTATTAGTTTAGAGTATCACCGTGGAGGAAGGACGGGTCTTTACCCACTGTATGCCTGATCCACAGTCTGAAGGAGGACGTGTAGTATGTAACTATAAATACCCTCTACTTCCCAAGGTAGAGGGTTGGACCTTTCACTCAATCTAACCTTCTTTCTTTTGTTTACTTTATCTTTCTAGAAAGGCTCCCATTCTACTTTCTCTCTCTAAACTCTCTACCTCATTCGATCCATACTAGTTGTGGACATATGGTCCGGACTGGGCCAGGAATGGGTCAGGCCCGGATGACAGCGGCCCACTCTACGCCTAAACCCTAATCCATGCCTATATATACATGGCTGGATCTCCTCATTAATGGTATGATCTCTAACCCTAAGATATATTGGCTACATCACGCCGATACTAACTTGACCGTCGGAGGTGGACCCCGGGGCTACGGCTCCGGGTCCACTCCTAACGGGTTCTTTTTGTTGACAGGTCTACTTAGGGCTCGAGAAGACGGCGAACGGCCAAGGTGAGTCGTCGAATCCAGCCCGCGCCAGATTATGCTTCAACAAGTTGGCGTCATCCGTGGGACCACGAATAAACAAGTTTCGTGTTCTCATATTACCGATAAGCAGAGATAAATTCCTAGAGTCGGTAACCCTAAAACTTTGCATTCTACCATGTGTAGAACTTGCTTTATCATAATTGATTGCCATATATCATTCGCAATAAATATTTGCAACTTTGATTCGCAATTAATTTAAAATATCATTCGCAGTCAACAATAATCGATTGCCATATATTATTATAATCGATTGCGTTAAACTATTTTATATAATTGGATACAGAATATTCGCTTGGTATAATATTCGCACATGCATTATATTTTACATTCTCATGATCATACAAGTATAATAATCATGATATTTCTTTTACATATAAAATAAAGAGTCCGCACGATCGGACCTATTTTAAAAAATATATCCGCACGATCGGACCTATTTTTCTCTCTTGCCTATGTGGCGTGCATGCACTACAATAAACCCACGATGGTAAAAGGATAAGTTAACCTACTAAACAACTTGTTGAGTAAGAGGGTTGCAAACCCATCAACACCGGATCACGTATCCTTGTTAAACACCTTATTCTCGAGACGTTGGAATAAGTTTTGTGCGCATCCCACGACGGGTGCGCAACATCGCATATGGTGCACGTTTAACAACTTTGGAACCAAGACACTTGATTCCTTAAATGATATTTACAATACGCTGCATATCATCACATACACGAGTATGACTAAACACAAAAACAATTAATTATTTCGTCGGTACGCATCCCACGACGGGTGCGCACTGCCAATTTTCTTATATGCTATGTGCTATATATATTTTTTTTATGCTATGTGCTATATATTGCTTAATTTTATTTTTTATTTGCTGCGATTCGCGGCATATACTTTTAATCTTTGCATTGAGTGTTTTCATAGATTAAATAAGTTTAATGCTCCTACATGAGTAGCACCATCAAACTTGGGGGCTACTGTGGTATACGCTACCACTTTTTTTTGACGCAGTGTATTTGGAAGCGATCAAGACAATTTAAATATTCACACCAACTTGCCGTAGGGAGACGTCCTCTGTCGGTTGTAAAGACATGCGCGCAAGCACGCCTTCGTCGCACATCTTTAGCGCAGACCTGCGCGCAGAAGCACGCCTTCGTCGCACCTCTTTGTCGCCAAGACAGCGCACCTATGCTATGTAAGCACGCCTTCGTCGCACCTCTTTGTCGCCAAGACAACAAGACACTTATGCGCAGAAGCACGCCTTCGTCGCACATCTTTGTCGCGCACAACGCGCACTGCTACGTAAGCACGCCTTCCGTCGCACCATGTTGTGTCGCCATCGGTACAAAAGGTACGCCTACCCCGGATGCGACATGCGGGTTCCACTTTCACCCACGCTGCCATAAGAACTTAAGTCTAGCATAACATAGCCATGCGCTATCTCATACTAGACTTGGGGGCTTGTGGACGTATGGTCCGGACGGGCCAGAATGGGTCGGGCCCTGATGACGATGCCCACTTCACGCTTAAACCCTAATCCATGCCTATATATACATGGTGGATCTCCTCATTAATGGTATGATCTCTAACCCTAAGATATATTGGCTACATCACCGACACTAACTTGACTGTCGGAGGTGGACCCCGGGCTACGGCTCCGGTCCACTCCTAACGGTTCTTTTGTTGACAGGTCTACTTAGGGCTCGAGAAGACGACGAACGGCCAAGGAGAGTCGTCGAATCCAGCCCGCGCCAGATTATGCTTCAACACTAGTGTTTGTTATGTGTTGATGAAATACAATATGTTACAAAGCAAGAAATACGCCCATAAACCCAAACCTGCAAACTCAATTATGGAAGTTCTTCATACTCTTCGTATGGATTTGTGCGGACCCATGAGAGTGCAAACCATAAACGGAAGAAATATGTACTAGTCGTGGTTCTCGACTATTCTCGGTTTACTTGGGTTAAGTTTTGAGGTCAAAGGATGAAACCCGGATGTCATCATCAAACTTATTAAACAATTGCGAGTTCGACTTAATAAAATGGTCGGATTATCCGAATGCACAATGGAACCGAGTTTGTTAACAAAGAATTAAGCCGCTTACGAAAAGCATTGAATCACCATCAAAGAAGTGTCCCACGACTCCTCAATGTAATGGTGTAGTTGAAAGACTAAATCGGACTCTTGTTTAAGCTGCAAGGACTATGCCGATTTACTCAAAGGTTCTAATGTTTCTCCGGGTGGAAGCCATTGCCACCGCATGCTACACCCAAAACCGCTTCCTTATTCACACCACTCAAGGAAAAACTCCTTACGAACTTGTCCACAACCGAAACCGGATCTCTTTCCTTCGTATTCCGTGCTTTATGCTATCCAACAAATGATGGTCAAGATTTAGGAAAGTTAAGAGCTAAGGTGGACATTGGAGTTTTTGTTGGTTATGCACCAAATCGGAAGGGTTACCGAATCTACAATAAAAGAACCCGAGATATCATGGAAATTATTCACGTCACGTTCGATGAGCTGTCTGAGCAAATGGCTCCTGGACAATCCAGTTCTGGACCCGCATTTCAACATTCATTAAGTAGTCCCATTCGTTCTTCTCTTGTAAAGAATCCCTCACCTACAGTTCCATATGTACCTCCATCGGGAGAAGATTTGAAGAAATTGTTTGATCCAATGTTTGATGAATACTATGAACCTCTTGATAATGCTCATTATACACCATCAACAGTGGATGCTCCTAATCCAATCAACGCAGATAACCCAATTGTTTTTGTATCTCTATCTCAAGAAGCACTCGTCATCCTCAAATCTTCAATCCTCGAGTGTACATCAAGGAAATGTTACTGCAAACTTTGATGGAGATAATCCCTTTGCCACTCCAGAAGATGAACCGTTTGAAAATATATTCGCCCCTGAACCAACACCTGAATCATCTTCATCAGGGGATCCAAATTCTGCTACTTCAGTCCCTCATAATCAACCACGTGAACATCTCAGAAAATGGACACATGATCATCCATTGGACAACATTATTGGATTTATCCACTCGTAAACAAAGATGCCTTATGGTGCTTCTTCAATTTCAGTATCAAAGATCGAACCTAAAGATGTCAAACCTCCGAGGACAATCGGTTTAGTGCTATGCAAGAAGAAATCCATGAGTTTGATCGTCTTGATGTATGGGAATTAGTACCAGCTCCAGATTATGCTATGATCATTGCTCTTAAGTGGATCTTTAAAGTAAAACTTGATGAGCACGGTGATGTTGTTAGGATTTAGAAAATCCAGTTGTTAAAGTGTCGGTCACCTCAAGTATATGTAATCTTTAGAAAGCTTGTAGTCGTAGTTATTTATTGTTAGTTAGTATTTAGTTAAATAACACCGTGGAGGACGGACGGGTCTTTACCCACTGTATGCCTGATCCACAGCCCGTAGGAGGCGTATTTTGTAAGATACTATAAATACCCTCTACCTCCCAAGGTAGAGGGTTGGAGCTCATAATAAGATTTTTCTTTCTCTCACTAAGTTCCCTAAACCTCTAAAATTTCTCTCTCTAAAACCCTTAAGTCATACGCCTATATACATCATGGTTTGATATGTTTATGAAATCCAATATGTTACAATTGGTATCAAGAGCCATGGTTTGATCATCCTTCTTACATGTTCTTGGATTTCTAGTGGTTTTATATGGTTTTTGGGTGTGAAAAAGTTTAGTGGTATTTGCATCATTTGGACCATTTCTAGTGTTATAGTTTGGATTTTGATTGTACGTTTGTGTTTAGAATCATCATAAGTGTTTAGGTTTTGATTTGGAAGGCTTGAATCATCGTGGTTGCGCTGTTTTTGAATTGAAAAGTGGTGGTTTTTGAATATTAGTACGAAGCGAGTTGCGTCTCGGTGTACTTTTCTTGGTTGCGAGTTAGCTTGTTCTTTGAAGCGAGTTGTCACTTAAGCGAGTTGTAGCCTAAGTAAGTTGCTTTGGAAGTGAGTTATCTGCTTCGGCGAGTTATCATTTAAGCGAGTTATAACTTAAGCGAGTTGTGTTCTAAGCGAGTTGCTGAAGAAGCGAGTTGGTTTTATGCGACTTGTCTATTGAGCGAGTTGTCTCTTTATGCGACTTGTGTTCCATGCGACTTGTCTATTAAGCGAGTTGTCCACAAAGCGAGTTGATCAGGGTGCATCTTGTCTAATACACTACTTGTCTATTGAGACTTGTCACTTCTTAGTGTTACATTTTACGGTTTTCTCTTGATTTAGTAAAATCCCGTGAAAGAATCTATTTCCCGGTTTAATCAAATAGTTATAAAATCACGTAGAATCTGTAATCATGTCTACCAACGTGCCTACAATCATCTCTTTTGTAGCTGAGGACGTTCAAGCAGCAGGATCGATACTCGCCCACCCATGTTAGATAGGACCGATTATGACTCATGGGCTCAACGAATCAGGTTGTACCGCTTGAGTAAGGAAAATGGGGTTAACATTCTCAAATCAATTGATGAAGGACCATACAAAGTTGAGACTACCAGATACATACTTGAAACTGTCGCCGATGGCTCAAAGGACATTAGGATTGGATAGACCAAAGACATATGATGAACTTATCGATAAGGAGAAAAGAGATATGATGTCGATATTAGGGCCTCAAACATTGTACTTGTGGTCTACCAAAGGACATCTACAAGCTAATCAATCACAAGCCAAAGTAGTTTGGGACAATGTCAAGATGCTTCTCTTGGTTCGTAATTAACTAAAGAAGACAGAGAGTCTCAACCGTATGATGATTTTGAGAACTTTAAGATGAACCTGGGAAAATGTCATCGAATACTATGTGAGGTTCCACAAACTCATGAATGACATGAGGAATATCAAAATGACAATGCCAAATATCCAACTAAATTCAAAGTTTGTGAACAACATGAATCCGAATGGCACAAATTTGTCACTGCACCAAACTTAACAAAGGATTGAGGAACACCAATTATGAGCAATTGGATGCTTATTTACTACAAAATGAGAAACATGTTGCGTTTGAGCGAATGATCATGGAAAAGTTCAAGACCAATTATGGAGATGCAAGCTCTTCAAATGACTCAACCAGCATTCTACACCAATGTAGGGATTACTACCAAAGCATCACAAGTCATACCCACTGGAAATGGTAACCACAAGCTCATTCCGATCCAGGTATAAGCCTCGATGCCGAAGTAGTCATGGAACACTTTGTCAATCAACGGCTCTTATGGTCAAGCAAAACTTGAATCTCACCCACACACCAACAATCATCTCGTAACTACGCCAAATCTTCACAATCATGCTACCGTTAAAGAAGGAAAGATAGTGGTACAAATGTGCAAGGAAGACAAAATGCATACCTTCCACATAATGAGCAAGGAAACGTTAGAGTCGGATATGGGAATGTTGGAGCCGGATATGGGAATCTTTGGTGCTAGATATGGGAATGTGGAGGTGGTGGTGGATATATGGGTAATCAGAATCATGGAAGGAACATGGCTCAATGTCCAGTAAAGCCCATTAAATGTTACAACTGTGGTGGAGAAGGACACATCGCAAGGAATTGCACTCTTCCAAAACGTCCACAAAATGCATAGTACTTCAGGGATAAGATGTTGTTGGTCCAAGCTCAAGACAGTGGAGCAATGTTGAATGAGGAAGAATTGCTATTTCTTGTCGAGGAAATGCCGAACTTATGATGTCGATGTGGATGAACAACCAAGGTGGTATGGGTTAGAACAATCCCAATGCATTTCAAGTCGCAGATCGTGATGCATTTGATTCATATGTTGATGATGAACCAACCGCCTGCACCATCTTCATGGCTAATATCTCACCAATGGTAACTACAAGGGCTTCTTCACCTAAACAGCCACTCCTTCCGTGGAATCTATCATCTCGAGGTATTAAAACTATACAATGATGTTGATGTGCAAAAGATGCACGACAAAGTACAATCAATCGAAATTATTGAATCGATATTAAAAATATGGGTAATAACAATGTTGTCCCATATGAGCAATATGTGAAACAAAATGAAAATGAAATTGTACCAAGTAATGCATCTTCGCATCAATGATGACTATATTTTGATGAATTCACCGCATGTGCCTCGATGATTCTATTATTTCTAAACTAAACGCCTATAAAGAACAAGTTGCTATATATGAACAACGTGCTAAGTTCGAATTGACCACCGTGAGCAGGAGATGGATAACCAAATACGCATGATATTAGAAAAAGTAATTTTAGAGAAGAAACGTTAAAACAAGAGTTAAACTCCTTACAAGAAAAGCTTACAAAACTCATAAGCAAAAGCAAGAACTTCAAGAAAATGTTAAAGTGCTTAAACAAGAATTTAATGCTAAGGAATCAAAACTTTTGAATGACTTTTCCAAATTAAAAACGTTGAAAAATAAACTTGAAAACAAATTGTACGTATAAGGGAACACCATTCGATCGCTCACATGATCACTAAGCATATAGTCTTAAGCGATAAGCATAGTATTCCCTAGTACAGAGCCAAATCCCGAGTACTATAAAAGGCTAAAGCTTACCATACGATTGTATATGATGGTAATGAGATCCTCAAGCCTAGGAAAACACCATCATGTATTGGAAGCACGGAAGAGGATAGAAAATTAGAAGATGCCTCTAGGGAGAAAATGGATAAGAAACTAAAAGATCCTCAGAGTAAAAATCAAAACATAACGGTCAAACCCCATGATTACACTAAAGAAAATTGGATTTCTCTGAACAAGTTTAAGCCTCAAACTCAATTAACCCCGAACAAGTTTTTGGAAAAAGACATGGATAAGCAAAAGAAAATGTACTTGTTGAAACAAACACTCCCTTAGGAAAGTGCCTCCATCATCGTGTATCCTCCAAATACACCAATGCATTTAGTTCCTAGAACTCTTCCCACTAAGAGCAAGACCTTAATCAACATGTATGTTGTTTATCAACTATTCATTGATTTTGAGAAGACATGTAAGAAGAGAATCACACCTACATGGATAATCAAGGGAAAGGGTTTTGAGCAAACTAAAGAATGCTATTTAACCGAGGTCATGCCTTCCTTTAAACAATTAAAAAATCAATTTGAGAGTCTTCAAAAGGGGATAGACTCAGAGATTAAATAAATGGAAAAGGAATTTGATGAAATGATAGTTGAGGTCAATAATTATGAATGGGAACTCAAATATAATGAAATTGAAAGGAAAAATCTGCATATCTTAAATGAGAATTTGATATCGAGTTGTGTGGTTCAAGATGTGTTTTATACTGTTACTAAGTATTCTATTACTGCTTCTCAATTTTATGAATTATCTGTTGCTTTGAAAGTTTCCCATGATCGTGTCATTGAGCTTGAAAACAAAAACTAAAAACTAAATGAGAAAATTGACCAGGATGATCACGATAATTTGGTAAAACACTTTTCTAAGCTGGAAGTTGAACATTTTGATTTGCAACTAAAATATCAACATCTCAAAGAAAATGTTAAAACCTCAAACATCAAGATATCCTCGGATGTTCCCGAGTTTGATGTAGTTTTGAAATAAACAAACGTGACGAATGATTCGAGCTCACCGTAACACGATCATAAAGTTGAAAACCCAAATTTCACAATTAAAGGGTGAAAAGAACAATGTGAATGGCTCCCAAATGCCTCCTCCTTTAGATTCTCAAGATTTTCAAAACTTTCATCTTCAAAACATCATTAACGTATTACAACAAGAAAATGAGAGTTTTCTAGAAGAAAATGAAAAGGTCAAACGACACTTCAAAGAGTTATATGATTCAATGAAAGTCACTCGTGACAAGAACAATGAACAAATAACTTCGTTACAAAAGGAAATTGAGAATCTGAAGAGTCAGGTAAAAGGGAAAATGCCAATTGTCTTTAATGAGAATGTTGCATCAAAGACATCTGCAGATTCTAAATATAATGTGACTATTAAATACATTCCTCCTCATCTTAGAAATAACGAACTTGTGTTTCATGACTATTTCTGTCACCTTAAGGATAGTCTAGAATGTCTTCGTGAGATTGTAGAAGAGGATCGCATAAATAAGCCACTTGATAGTGAAATTAGGTATGCATGCTTATATGCCAAACGATCTCAGGAGCTGTTAGAATGTTTAAGAGCAACATGCCCTAAATCCTTATGTGAGAAAGATAAAGTTGTGATGCCTTGTTCTATGCCTAGTGCTAAGTATGCAACCCTTTCTATGCCTTGTTCTATGCCTAGTGCTAAGTATGCAACCCATTTTGTGCCTTATTCTATGCCGAAAGTCAAGCATGTGAGCTTTGATGTACCTATAAGTACTTCAGATCCCAAAGACTTCTAGATCGTGAATGCAAAAGTAGCAAAACCAACTAATGTTCCCATCATTCCTCTACATGAGTAATCATGGTACAAAAGCAAGCGGGTCAAAGCCTCCAGCAATACAAAGCAAGATAGGACCTCGCAAGCTAAGAGTGATCAATGGAAAGAGTAGAAGACCACCCTAGGAACATTAAGTTTGATTTGAATAAAACGAATCGTGTTGATTCTAGTATTAGCTATAAGCGTATCGTAATTAATTCAATTCGCTACTATTTGCAAAACATGTAATGAATGCTTGATTTCGGTATTAATCATGAATGTGTTGTGAATGAGATGAGTAATTTCGCAAAATTTCTGTTAAAATGGTTAACACTAGACAACAGGATAAAAAGGCCAAGACCAAGGAGGAAGAGGGCTAGAAAACATTGGAAACCAACAGGAAGAAAATTTAGTAATGTAGGTTATCATTGGATACCTACTGGCCGTAAATTCAATCTTAATGAGTTGTGCCCTAAATTATCTAGATCAATGCCCATTAGGAAATGGATGCCCACTGGTAGAACTATACCTTTAAGAAGTGAACATACTTTGAATAGATCTATTGTTTCTACTAGCCCGACATCTACCTCTAATGATTGTATTGACTCTGTTTCTGATGTGGATGTTCCAATCTTGTTTTCTAACCAAGTGGAACCCATTCTTGCATGGGGATCCTAATTTTCTAGTTATCCATTCTTGTCGTGTTCAACCGCAAGTCGTTCAAATCATTTCGTGGTACCGGACTCAGTTGTTCCAAGCATATGACTGGAGATCGCCATGCTCATGAACTTCGTGAGTAAATTTATTGGGACCGTTAGATTCGAGAACGACCATTTTGGGGCAATTATGGGTTATGGAGGTTATGTGGTTGGTGATAGTGTAATTTCCGGTATACTATGTTGAAGGTCTTGGTCATAATTTGTTTTCGTCGGTCAATTCTGCGATTTCGATTTAGAAGTGGCTTTAGAAAACATACTTGTTTCGTTAGAGAACTTGATGGTGTGGAACTTTAAGAGGTACACGTGGTACAAACTTATACACCATCTCTATCGAAGATATGATGAAGTCTTCTCCAATCGCTTGTTGTCAAAGGCTTCAAAACAAAGTCATGGTTATGGCATCGCGCCTCAATCACTTGAACTTTGGCACCATTAATGACCTTTCCGGATAGACCTAGTAAGAGGCTTACCAAGATTAAAGTATGAAAAGATCATCTTTGTTCAACATGCCAATTGGGAAAAAGCAAGAAATATGCCCACAAACCCAAACCCGCAAACTCGCTTATGGAAGTTCTTCACACTCTTCATATGGATGCATGCGGACCCATGAGAGTGCAAACGATAAATGGGAAGAAATATGTATTAGTCGTTGTTGATGACTACTCGATTTACTTGGGTTAAGGTTTTGAGGACAAAAGATGAAACCCGATGTCATCATCAAACTTATCAAACAATGCAGTTCGACTTAACAAGACTGTTAGAATTGTTCGAATGCAGACAATGGCACGGAGTTCGTTAACAAAGACTTAAGTCAATTTTATGAAAGCATTGGAATCACCATCAAAGAAGTGTTCCACGACGCCTCAACGAACGGTGTAGTTGAAAGACGAAATCGGACCCTTGTTGAAGCTTCAAGAACAATGCTAATTTACTCAAAGGTTCCAATGTTTCTTTGGGCTTAAGCCATTGCCACCGCTTGCTACACCCAAAATCGCTCCTCATACACACCACTCATGGAAAAACTCCATACGAACTTGTCCATAAACGAAAACCCGATCTCTCCTACCTTCGTGTATTCGTGCTTTGTGCTATCCAACGAATGATGGTCAAGATTTAGGTAAATTAAAAGCTAAGGCGAACATTGGAGTTTTGTGGTTATACACCTAACAAGAAGGGTTACCGAATCTACAACAAAAGAACTCGAGATATCATGGAAACTATTCACGCCACGCTCGATGAGTTTACGGGCAAATGGCTCCAAAGACAATCAAGTTCGGACCCGCATCTCAACTTTTGATTAGTAGTCCTATTAGTTCTTCTCTTGTACAAAATCCTCACCAAGAATTCCATATGTACCCCTTCGAAGATGATTTAAAGAAATTGTTTGATCCAATGTTTGATGAACACTATGAGCCTATTGCTAATGATCGACAAATCCATCAACAGAGGTGCCCCTAACCCACCAACGAGATAACCCTTCGTTTCTATGTCATTAAGTCAAGAAGCGCCTACGCGGATCACTCATCCTCATCATCAAATCCTCAATCATCGAGTGTACATCATGGAAATGTTTCGCACTTATGATGGAGATAACCCTTTGCTACTCCCAAGATGCTCCATTTGAGAACATATTTTCTCCTCGAACCAACTTCGTAACCATCTTCATCGGAGATCCAAACTCGCTACTTGGTTCCTCAACAACAATCACACGAACACCTTAGAAAATGGACACATGACCATCCATTGGACAACATCATTGGAAACCCTTCTCGTCCAAAGATCCACTGTAAACAACTTGCAACCGATGCCTTATGGTGCTTCTTCAACTCGTACTATCTAAGGTCGAACCAAAAGACGTTAAAACCGCCATGATCGAAGACACCGGTTCAATGCCATGCAAGAAGAAATTCATGAGTTTGATCGACTAGATGTATGGGAATTAGTACCGCTCCCGATCGTGCTATGATCATTGCTCTAAAATGGATCTTCAAAGTAAAACTTGATGAGCATGGTGATGTGCTAAAGAACAAGGCTCGATTGGTTGCAAAAGGATACCGTCAAGAGGAGGGTATTGACTTTGAAGAATCATTTGCTCCTATTGCACATATCGAGGCAATCGAATCTTCCCGCTAACGCGCAAGAAGAACATGGTAGTCTATCGATGGATGTAAAAATGCTTTTCTTAACGGAGATCTAAAAGAAGTAGTATACGCCACCAACCGAAGGTTTTGTGAATCCGAGCATCCTACTCATGTCTATCGCTTGAAGAAGGCCCTTTATGGCTTGAAGCAAGCTCCAAGGGCATGGTACGACACGCCATCGAAGTTTCTTGTATCTAATGGATTCAAAGAAAGGAGCATTTGATCCGACATTGTTCACCAAAAATCGTGCAAACACTTAATTCATGTTCAAATCTATGTTGATGATATTATTTTTGCCTCTACCGACCCCAATGAATGTGACCGTTTTCTAAGGAGATGGGCTCCAAATTTCAAATGTCAATGATGGGACAAATGTCATTTTCTTAGGATTACAAATTTCACAAAGTCCTAGAGGCATTTTTATCAATCAATCTAAATATGCTAATGAAATCTTAAAGAAATTTAGATTTGATTCTTGTGACCGCTGACACTCCCATGGTGGAGCGTACTAAACCGGATGAGGACCACTCGGGGATCATGGTTGACCAAACTAAATATCGAGTATGATTGGGTCCCCGATGTACCCATCGCCAAGAGACCAGACATTCTGCTCATTGTATGCATGTGTGCTAGATACCGTGCTTAGCCTACCAAAAGCACCTTGAAGCGGTTAAACGGGTCTTTGGTATCTCCAAGGAACCATCAACATGGGACTTTGGTATCCAAAGGACACCGGTATGTCACTAATGACCCTATGCAGATGTCGACCATGCGGTGTCAAGATACACGTCAAGCACGCCAGAGGTGCTTAGTTTTTGGGTGATAAGCTTGTAAGTTGGTCTTCAAAGAAACAAATGAGTACTTCTATATCCTCTACAGAGGCAGAATACTTAGCCATGTCATCTTGTTGTGCTCAAATCCTATGGATGAGATCCCAATTATCCGACTATGGCTTTGAATTCAACAAAATCCTCTCAGATTGTGATAACAAGAGTGCCATTGCTCTCTCATGCAACAACGCTCAACATTCAAGAGCAAAGCATATCGACATTCGACATCACTTCATCGTGGAGCAAGTGGAGAACGGTGTGGTGGAACTATATTTTGTGAAGACCGAATATCGCTTAGCGAGACATCTTCACCAAAGCTCTTCCTAGAGAACGGTTTGAGTTTATCCTTCCACGACTTGGTCTAAAGAGTCTACAACCGAACACTCAAACGCCTTCAAGAGGAAGACGAGGAGTAAAAGTTTTTCTTCATCCATCTCTTGTAAATATTTATTAAATACAAAATTATACTCTATAAAAATCGTAAAAATAATAAAATAAAATAAAAATAAATAAATTCTTCGATAACATCTACGGTCTTTGATTTGATAAGAATGACAAAGATGAAGTTGGTTTATTGTGAAAATGTGGTTTATTGTCATTTCAGGCAATAACCTATTTTCAAATAAAGAACAGAGCCATGCTTTATCTTACTTTTCAAATTTCATGCTCTGATTCTAAAAACAAATGTTTGTCACCAAAAAGACAAATGTTCACTTCACAAATATTTTTCCTTCTATAAATTCTTCTGAAGAATATTTGTCATCTAATGAAAACTAAATAGCTTTGATAAATAACTCGAACTTAATTTTTGAAAATCATCTAGACTTGTCATTTGTCAAAATCTCTATCTCTCAATCAACAACTTGTGTCATTGATTGATGGGGAGAATGATTTCAATCAAATCAAAAAGGTTATTTGTCAAACAATAGCAATGTCCTATACAATTGGTTCAAGACCTTGGCTAATGTTATGTTTTCATAAGATACTTAAGCATGCTTGAACATTGGAGTTTAAAGTCTCAAAATCTGATCCTTATCAGTTAAAATGTTTTTCAAAAGCAAGTCACAATTCTCCTCCAAAGTTTTCAAAATTAATTTAAATCAATAGAGATCACAAATCTCAATGGATTTGAAAATTGTGATCGGGGGAGAATTTGTGATTTAAATTGGATTTAAACTGATAATTCGATAAATGGTTTTGTAAGTGATTAGCAAGCTCTCCTCCCTACATGTGCCAAACGATTTCAAATTTTCCATGCACATGTTAAAGGGGAGCATCTGTATCAAACAAAAAAGGATTGAAATGTGATTGATTTGTCTCTAAGTGCAGGTTCTCCCTGAATGTGCAAAATACTTTCAAATCTCGATGCACATATTGAGGGGGAGCAACTTTTTGAAAACCACATCCTTTCCCAAAATTATCTTTAACAAAGTATTTAAAATACTAATTTTGATCGGGAAAGTGATGTCGATATTTTAGAAAATGTTGATCAAATAAGTGAATTCTTCCTCTTGCCTCCATGTGCCAAAGCGATTTCAAACATACGATGCACATGTTGAGGGGAGATTTTTCGAAATATCAAAAACAATTCGGTACAAAATGCTTTGATCATAGATCACAAGTACCGGATTGATTATTCAAATGGTTTTCAATTGGTTTCAATGGCGTAAGAACAATACCAAAAGGACCAAATTTATTTTACCAAATATTATTAGGTTATGAGTGGAGGGATCTACCCAGGACAATCCACTAGATAGTGTAGAGTCCTTAGGTATGATGAAAAAAGGAAAAAAATGAGAAATGGGAAGAGTGTCGATTGAGTCCGAGCTAGAACTGAATAAACCCAACAAGGTTCTAGTTATGAAGTCTTGTTAAGCATCAAGGGGTTGAAGAATGAAAAGAAATGAAATGAGAAAAGGGTGAAAATAAATAGCCCTCCATTAATTCAACCTTAGGCGTAAACCGGTTCAATACATATGCTACTAGTGGTTACTAAGGTAACACCGGTATTGAAGATAAGACGTCATGGACCCAAAGGACGACCGCACTACATCTTCCCAAGCTACTCAAGTTCCTCTTAAAAGGACTTGTTTCATTCTCACGGGAACCTACATTATCTATCGACTTCTCTTAGAGATTGTTGATATTGAAGAAGGAGACCTCTCCCTAGTCTCCCGGCATAGGAACCAAATGTGCACTATTGAGTCTAGAGCCACGAGATCATCAATAAATCTCTAGGACACAATCAATGAAGACTCATTGTTTCACACAATGTGGAAAGTGACATTATATCTTAAGAGTCCCACGATTATCCTTGTGGTACTGCCATAACATCTGAGTGATATATAAAATACTCACAATGAAGATGGAAATCCTTCTAGAGCCAACATCAAACAAGCTCTTGGTAGGTAACATATGAGATCTATCCAATAGATCAAACTTGTAACAACTGGATAGAAACGATGAGGAGATTCAATATTGAATCAACCTTGGTCCAGGAAATGGATTGACGGATACCTTTGAAAAACCGATCGTTGTGCTTAAAACTCTTTTCTCTAGCACATCGATCGTGTATTAATATTTCAAAATAAAAGGTGTTTATGATTGATAATTGATTTTCCTTAAAACCTTCTTGTATTGCAAAAACACTTTATATTAAGCAAGACACGATTGTTTTTCAAATCACTTTTCATCAATCGCTGAAATCTCAATTATTTGGTTCACTCACTCCGTGTTGTCTTCTTTGAGACGTTCCGGTTTGAGAACAACTAGAGCATTGCGAAACCCTGTCAAGGAGATTCTTAGGAATTCTACCGATCATAGGCAATACTTATATCGATCAACGGGAACCGTGGGCCGGTACCTCAATTCAACCAAATTGATCAAAGACACTTTCGTGCACTTTATTGCTAATCTGTTGTATGCGTGTACACCAAACGTTCATAATGATCAAAATTGAGAGGTCAATCCATAGCCGCATGCTCACACAACACATTCATTTCTAAAGAAATCATGATAAGTGCATCAACGACTCGATATTTATACTCCATGCTTCGCTACGCCGCAAATATCATGAATCAACTAAAGCTTCCGCTACTCGATGAGAAGAAATCATGATCCAGAATGTGAGCATGTCGGTCCAATATCACAACATCACATAATGTCAACACTACAAAGGAAGAGTCAGAGATTTATGAAAGCTGATGATCTCAAAGCTGGCTCAAAACCCATCATCATGTGGATCAATTAAAGACCTCCACTTGGATTAACCAAACATGCAAAACATGAAGAATCAAAGACTATGGGCTACAGAGCAAAAAACTTAATCAAGAATCCAAGAACAATCTTAATGTAATATATGTTTGTATTCAATGTAATTTGAGGTGACCTCCCTTAAGGGGAGATTGTTAGGATTTAGAAAATCCAATTGTTAAAGTGTCGGTCACCTCAAGTATATATAATCGTTAGAAAGCTCGTAGTCTTAGTTATTTATTGTTAGTTAGTATTTAGTTAAGTAACACCGTGGAGGACGGACGGGTCTTTACCCACTGTATGCCTGATCCATAGCCCGTAGGAGGCGTATTTTGTAAGATACTATAAATACCCTCTACCTCCCAAGGTAGAGGGTTGGAGCTCATAATAAGATTTTTATTTCTCTCTCTAAATTCCCTAAACCTCTAAACTTTATCTCTCTAAAACCCTTAAGTCATACACCTATATACATCATGGTTTGATATGTTTATGAAATCCAATATGTTACAGATGTTCTGAAAAATAAGGCAAGACTGGTCGCTAAAGGATACCGACAAGAGAAGGGTATTGACTTTGAGGAATCATTTGCTCCGGTTGCATAAATTGAGGCTATCAGAATCTTCCTGGCTAATGCTGCTAGTAAGAACATGGTGGTTTATCAGATGGATGTAAAGACTACGTTTCTGAATGGAGATCTCAAATAAGTAGTTTATGTCAGTCAACCCGAAGGTTTTGTGAATCCAGAGCATCCTACCCATGTCTATCGCTTGAAGAAGGCTCTTTACGGTTTGAAGCAAGATCCAAGGGCATGGTATGATCTGTTGTCAAAGTTCCTATTGACAAATGGATTCACAAAGAAAGCGATTGATCCCACATTGTTCACCGAAAGTTAGGCAAACACTTAATTCATGTTCAAATTTATGTTGATGATATTATTTTTTCCTCGACCGACCCTAATGAATGTGACCGTTTTTCAGAAGAGATGGGCTCCAAATTTCAAATGTCTATGATGGGACAAATGTCATTTTTCTTGGGATTACAAATTTCACAAAGTCCCGGAGGCATTTTCATTAATCAATCTAAATATGATAATGAAATTTTAAAGAAATTTGGATTTGATTCTTGTGACCCTATTGACACTCCCATGGTGGATCGCACAAAACTGGATGAGGACCACTCAGGGATCATGCTTGATCTAACAAAATACCGAAGTATGATTGGATCCCTGATGTACCTCACAGCCAGTAGACCTGATATTATGTTCATTGTATGCATGTGTGCTAGATACTAGGCTAAGCCTACCAAAAAGCACCTTGAAGCGGTTAAACGGGTCTTTCGATATCTCCAAGGAACCATTAACATGGGACTTTGGTACCAAGGACACCGATATGTCACTAACAAGATATGCAGATCTGAGACCATGCAGGGTGTCAAGACACACGTCGAAGTACGTTAGGAGGTGCTCAGTTTTTGGGAGATAAGTTAGTAAGCTGGTCTTCAAAGAAATAAATGAGCACTTATATATCCTCGACATAGGCTAAATATATAGCCATGTCATCGTGTTGTGCTCAAATCTTATGGATGAGATCCCAATTATCTAACTATGGCTTTGTATTCAACAAAGTTCCTATGTATTGTGATAACAAAAGTGCCATTGCTCTCTGCTGCAACAATGTTCAACATTCAGGAGCAAAGCACATTGACATTCGACATCACTTCATTAGGGAACAAGTGGAGAAAGGTGTGGTTGAACTATATTTTATGAGATATGAATATCAACTGGCTGACATCTTCACTAAAGCTTTTTCTAGAGAACGTTTCGAGTTCATCCTCCCATGACTTGGACTGAAGAGTCTACAACCGGAGACACTCAAACGTCTTCAGGAGGAAGAAGAGGAATAAAGGTGTTTCTTCATCTATTCTTTGTAAATATCTTATCAAAAATCAAAATACAAAATTATAAACCCAACAAAAAGAAAATTAGAAAAATATAAAATTTCAAAACCCATAAAAATCAGAAAATTTTGAAAAAGGTCCAAAAATATTTTTATATCATGTTATCTGGTTTCGATAACATCTACGGACTTAGATTTGTCATTCAAAGAATTACACGGGTCTTTAGATGAAGTTCGATCAATTGTAATATATTTTATTTTAAAAAAATGAGATGGAAAAAAATGAAGGTTTATTGTCATTTCAGACAGTAACCCGTTTTTAAATGAAAGAACAGAGCCATGCTTTATCTAATTTTGAAACCTCGTGCTCTGATTCTAAAAACAAAAGTTTATAAGGAAAGTTTGTCACCAAAAAGACAAAGGTTTCCTCACAAGTATTTTTCCTTCTAAGTATTCTTCTGAAAAATATTTGTTATCTAATGAAAACTAAATTGCTTTGAAAATAACTCGGACTTAATTTTGTAAATCATCCGGACTTATCATTTGTCAAAATCTCTATCACTCAATCAACAACTTCGGTCATTGATTGAGGGGGAGAATGATTTCAATCAAAACAAAAAGGTTATTTTCAAACAATTGGTACATAAACGATCAAGGTCTACATTTGGATAATCAAAAAGAATTTTTTTTTGTACAATTGGATCCAGACCAAGGCTAATATTGTGTTTTCATAAGATACTTAAGCATGTTTGATCATTGGAGATTAAAGTTTCATAATCTAATCTTTATCAGTTAAATGTTTTCAAAAGCTGGTCACACTTCTCCTCTAAAAGCTTTCAAAATTATTTAAATCAATTGAGATCACAAATCTCAAAGGGTTTGAAAATTTGTGATCGGGGGAGAATTTGTGATTTAAATTGAATATGAACAGATAATTTGATAAGTGGTTTTAAAAACATTATAACAAGCACTCCTCCCTACATGTGCCAAACGATTTCAAATTTTCCATGCACATGTTAAGGGGGAGCATCTATCTTAAACCAAAAATGATTGAAACGTGATTGATTTGTCTCAAAGTGCAAGTTTCCTCTAATATGTGCAAAACTCTTTCGAATCTCGATGCACATATTTAGGGGGAGCAATCAAAAGAAAACCTCATCCTTCCCAAAATATTTCATCCAAAGTACTTAAAATACAATATTTGATCGGGAAGTGATGATGATTATTTTAGAAAATGTTAATCAAAGATTGGATCTTTCATTCTCAATCTAAGATTTCAAAAGTCCTCTTGCCTCCATGTGCTAAAATGATTTCTAACACTTGAAGCACATGTTGAGGGGGAGCATTTCTAAAATATCAAAAACAATTAAGGTACAAAACGCTTTGATTTTATATCACAAGTACCTTGATTGATTTTCAAATGGTTTTCAATTGGTTTCGAGGCGGAATGAACAATACTAAAAGACCGACCAATTTATTTTATGCATGGAGATATAAGGATGGTTAGGTTAGGTATTCGTTCCCACAATCCCGCCAGAGCCGGAGGGATCTACCCATGGACAATCCACTAGGTAGTGTAGAGTCCTTAGGTATATTGAAAAAAGGAGAAAAATGAGAATATGGGAAGAGTGCCGACTGAGATTGACCTAGAACTGGAATAAATATAACAAGGTTCTAGTAATGAAGTCTCGATAAGCACTGAAAGGGTTGAAGAATGAAAAAGAATTGAATGTGAAAAGGGTGAAAAGAAATAGCCCTCCATTTATTCAACTTTTGGGCAGAAACCGGATTCAATTCATATGCTACTGGTGGTTACTGAGGTAACGCCGGTATTGAAGACAAGACGTCATGGACCCAGTGACGCACTGCACTAATCTTCCCATGCTACTCAAGTTCCTCTTAAAAGGACTTGTTTCATTCTCACGGGGAACCTACATAATCTATCGACTTTCTCTTAGAGATTGTTGATATTGAAGAAGGAGACCCTCTCTCTAGTCTCCGGCATACGAAACCAAATATGCACTATTGAGTCTAGAGCCAAGAGATCATCAATAAATCTCGTTAGGACACATTATTCTTGAAGACTTGTTGTTTCACACAATGTGGGAAGTAAGAATATATTTTAAGAGTCCTACGCATTATCCTTGTGGTATTGCCAGAACATCTGAGTGATATGTAAAGTATTCACGATGAAGATGGAAATCCTTCTAGAGCCAACATCAAACAAGCTCTTGGTGGGTGACATGTGAGATCTTTCATAAGATCAAGCTTGTGACAATTGGATAGAAACGATGGGGCGATTCAATCATGAATCAACCTTGGTCCAAGAAATGGATTGACGGATACCTTTGAAAAACCGGTCGGTGTGCTCAACAACTCTTTTGTATTGCACATCGACTGTGTATTAATCTTTCAAAATTAAAAGGGTATTTATGATTTAAAATTGATTTTTCTTATAAAACCTTCATCGTATTGCAAAACTCTTTCTTCAAGCAATACGCGATTATTTTCAAATCATTTTTAATCAATCAAGAAATCTCAATTTGTTGGTTCACTCACTCTGTGTTGTCTTCTTTGAGATGTTCGGTTTGAGAACGGCTAGAGCAACGCAAAACCCTGTCAAGGAAATTCTTGAAATTATACGATCATAGGCGACTTGTATCGATCAACGGGGAACCGTGGTTCTTGAAACCTATTCAACGAAGGTGATCAAAGACACTGTTCGAGCGCTTTATTGCTAACTGTTGTTTGCAAGAACACCCGACGGTTGCAGCTGATCAGAATTGAGGAGTCAATCCATAACCGCATGCTCACACTCACACTTAATGAAATCATGATTCGTGCATATCTTCATCAACTGGCTCTGATATTTTCAATCCATGCTTCTGCTACGCTGCTGCAAATATCATGAATCAACAAAATCTTCCGCTACTCTGATGAGAAGATGTCACGATCCAAAATGTAAGCATGTCGGTCCAAAAGTCACAACATCACATAATGGCGATACAACAAAGGATGAGTCACAGACTTGCTGTAGCTGATGATCTCAAAGTTGGCTCAAATAATCACCAACACGTGGATCAGTTAAAGACCTCCACTTGAAATAGCAAAACATGCGGAACATGAAGAATCAAAGACTATGGGCTACAGAGCAAAGAACTTAATCAAGAATCCAAGAACACCAAATTATAATATTTGTTTGTAATTGATGTAATTGAGGTGACCTCCCTTAGGGGGAGATTGTTAGGATTTAGAAAATCCGGTAGTTAAAGAGTCGGTCACCTCAAGTACTTGTATTCGTTAGAAAGCTCGTAGTCGTAGTCATTTAGTGTTAGTAAGTAGTTTGTTAAGAAACATCTTGGAGGACAGACGGGTCTTTACCCACTGTATGCATGATCCACATCCCGTAGGAGGCGTGTCTTGTAACTAACTATAAATACCCTTTGCCTAGCAAGGCAAAGGGTTGGAGCTTTCATAATATCATTTTTCTTTGTCTCACTAAAGTTCTCAACACTCTTCACTTTCTCTCTCTAAACCTCATATTATACACCTCATATACTTGTGTGTTTGTGTGTTTATGAAAACCAATATGTCACATAATACATTTCGAGACACAAGACCCAGGAATTCTCTTTAAGAAGCTTAATTAAATTGGATTGCGGATTGGTTAACGTTAATAAAATTCTGCCAACATGGTTATTTGGACTTATTGGATTGACGAATCCAATAAGGTCCCGATAAGTATGGGAAGAGAAGGTTATTAATTGGAACCCATCATAAGATCGTTGTGTGCAACCTTTCAAGATTATCTTTGAACTAATAAATGAGACGAAAGGAACGACAATCTTATTAAGTTGACGAACTTAATAAGACTTGACGAATCATTCAAGCACTTTATTAAAACTTAGTGTAATCTATTAGACCCGACCACTTTGTGACTTATATGACGCAGATATCCTTGTTTGTTATAGTCCCGTGAGTTGCGTCATTGTTGAGTTGGTTGTCAAATTGGTCGAACTTCGTGTAATCTTGGTATTCACGTGCATTATTTGAGTCCACGTTCCACAAGCGACAAGGCCAAGTGTTCCATTCTATCGTGTTACTTCAATTTGCAAGAATATTTATGTTTCGTACGACTTTATTATTGGTGACTTCGTGAGGATCGATACTGAGTCACGTCTTTTCGTTATTATTAGGTTGTGCTGAGTCTGCTGTGCTATGATATTCTCGTTGTTGTTGTGATATTCTTCTTTAGAGTGATTGTTTTTGCATTTCTTTGCTGGGGTGAGTTTCATAGCCCACTTTTATTCATACTTTTGCTTTAGTAAATCTTGGGGTGAGAAAACATGGAAAACATTTTGATTGGACCACTTATGAAATTGCTTTTCTTGCGCTTATTACGTAGTCAAGGCTATGGTATAGCCTCTCTTAAACTTGCCACTATTAGGTCATTGCTTCATGTTATAGATAGATCTATCGCGGTTGACCACCCCGCCTGGACTTGGTTGCCCAACTTGCCAGGGTGGCACCTAGATTTGTGGATGCAATCACTTGCCATGACGTATAACATCTTGGTTTTTGGAATGAGATTTGAGTGTGATGGAATGCTTATGTTGTGACTTATGCTGCGTAATAGGTGGTTTTACTATTTGGTCCAAATGCTTCGTATTTCATTTAAACCTATGAACTCACCAGCTTTATGCTGACTTTTTAGCATGTTTTTCTCAGGTAATTGACGTAAAAGCTTTGGTAACCTTTTGGGAGGCGTTTGGCAGTGATGGCATGGTCTTGGATTCATTTCACTCTGATGTTATTTGGGGAACGTTTTTATAAACTATTTTTAATGGGCTTACTTTCGTACTTTTCAATAAATATAAAACTTAATTACTATTGTTGACTATGTTTTTAAGTTATGGATTAAGTATATTATGTTCGCTATGCTTGTATTATGTACCAATTTTGTAGCACCCCAAAGTTAGTAAAGTCTTTCGCTGAGCCTATTTTGGGGGTGAAACACAAGTCAAGATGCTTCGATGGGGCAAGGTTTGGGTCACGGTTCGTACCACGATTCCATTCCCGTTGAAGACGATGACGATGAAAAAACTGACGATGCTGAAGAGATGTCCCCCATCAAACCAAAGAAGCCTTCAAGACGTGCTTCAAAGCCGAAGGACAAAGGCAAGAATCGAAGCAAGCAAGAAGGTCGTCGAACCATGGACAAAGGCATAAGAGATCGCGCTTTGTAGAGCTTGGGTTTTTGTGTCGGAAAACTCGGTGAAAGGAAACGCTATGAACAGGCCCCGCTTTTGGGAGGAGGTGATAGCGTATTTTAAAAAGGAAACTGGCTCAGAAAAAACCTACGACTCCATCACGACCAATTGGAAGAATAGGATTCGTAATAGGGTTGGGAATTTTGCGCTATTATTGATAATGTCAAGAAAAATCATGGAAGTGGTGATAATGATGTAGACGAGAAACAAAAAGCTCTTAGAGAATACCGTATGATGTACGATCATGATTTTACCTTGGAGGAGTGTTGGGAAATTTTGAGGGGTCATGATGCTTGGAAGAATTGTGAGATGTCGGCTTTCCAAACGAATAGTCGGAAAAAAACAAAGGGTTCTACAACTACCTCGGGGTCAACCCAAGGTCCTTTGAATTTCCAAGACGTTGATGATTCTGATGATGAGGAAGAGACTAGAGAATCACGACCAGAAGGTCGTGACGCAGCAAGGAAGAAATCATCCTCTTCCTCTCGTGATCAACCATCAGAATCATTTATTGGTTCGTTAGCCAAAATCTTCTTTAAATTCAAGCCGTCAAAAGGGGAAAAAGCTAAGGGTAAGGGTATAGAAGATGCGTTCATAAGGTTGAGGGAAAAAGAGCTGAAGATGAAAAGAGATAAACTTGAGCTCCAAAAATAGACGATGGCATTCATGACGCTATCAAAACGGGAGACCGACATAATTTTCTACAATACCTCAGTCGACCAAAATTTGCCCCACGACAACTAGCCGAACTGATGAAAGTTAAGGAAACAATCAAGGAACACTACAATTTAAATTATTAGTTTAAGTTTGTAATGTTTATTTTAAGGAAAATGATAAATGAACCTAACTAAAGAGGCCTAAAAGGATACCTAATGCATAAATGTATTGTACAAGATATGTGATCTGCACAATACATTTATGCATTAGGTCTCTTTTAGCCTATTTAGTTAGGCCCATGTATCATCACTCTTATTTTAATTTAGTATTGTAATGTTTTAATTTTAATGAATTTAAATTTGTTGTTTAAAATGTTTGAATTAAAAAAAAAAAAAAAAATAAAAAAAAAAAAAAAAATTGGTCATCGATGTGGCAACTTGGTCATGTCCGGTCACGGAGAGAAAGGCGATGTGGCACCCGGTGACCTGGGTCACGACTGTGTCTAGCCTTACCAATGTATATACGCTGTGTTTGTGTTTGGACAGCTAATCATTTCAGTTAGACAAAATACATTTCACTATGTGTTTTCAGTGTGAAATTAGTGTGTTACTCTCTAATCTTTCTAGATTCATCATTGTAAACACATGGGCACAAATTGGACCGCTGTTTGGCTGACCCCCTTCCTCCCATTCGGGTTGGGTTGACCCAGAAGTACAGTAAGAAGGAATGGAACCGCTTGAGAGTCGTATGTATGTCGATTTAGCAAACCAATGCCTTAAGCCACTCAGCAATACCTCCAAGTTGTTGATCGGAATGGAATTTGATGTGTCGGGTTCTTGCTTTGATATAGCTTGATTTTCTCTGGGGTCCTGGTTCCAAGCTCTGAGTAAAGCCACCAAAAAGGCGTAACCTCGGATCATTTGAACCAAGGGAAGGGACCCATAGTGGATAAAAATTTAATTGTCGAAAAAAAAAAGATAATTATGAGCTATTTAAGGAATTAGGGACATGTGTTATTTTCACAAACCTTCTTATAGGGTGATGATTTGCAAACTTCACAAAAATGATTGGGACATTCCAATTTATTATGTTTGGACATTTATACCCTCACATGAGTGAAAATGTAAAGGGTAACTGTGAGGGTATAAACGTCCAAACACAATAAATGGAGTGTCCCAATCATTTTGTGCAATGTGCAAATCACCTTCCCTTCTTATATATAGGTTGTAAACTTTTGTTATATGAGTTTGGTTCAATAAAGATAAAAATATAAAAACATAAAGATCAAATGAATCAATCTCAATATTTTTTTCTTTTTTTAACAATAAAACTAATTTTCACATTCATTTTTAAAAATTAAATATCTTACAAACCATTGATCATTAGACGAAACTAATCATGACATCGCGACAAACATAATATTATGGTTTAGCGTTAAGGTTCTTATGTTTAGCAATTAGGGTTTAGGGTGTTTTTGGGGTTTTGGAGTTAAGGGTTTTAGGGATTATTGTTTTTTAGGGTTTTATGGGCTAGGTTTTTAGGGTTTAAGGGTGAGGGTCTAGGTTAACAAAAAAGAAGATGTGAATTTTCAAGATTTTCATTTATAGTGAAATGCCGAAACCCGCATAACACGATAAAAAAAAACTTGTCGAAATCATACAATATTAGATCTTTATAAAAAGATAAATTTATTCTAGCTGTAATAGACCTCACGGATATCTAATTTACTAGACGATTACTACGATTACCCGTGCATAGCAACGATATTTTATAGCGGTAGATAGTTATAGTGATATTCTTAGTTTAAAAATGCACGCATCATTGCATTGCATTTGAAATTTGCATTATAGGGCCTAATCCTAGGCCATCCCATATTGCGTTCGCATTAGACCGCAATTTACCGCATTTTTGTAATGCTAGCAATGGTCGCAATTGTCGCAATCTATAATTTAGGTCATTTTAAAGAGATCCAAGTATTTAAATGGGATTTTAAAGATATAACTTTTTAAAAGACGTACAAAACAAATGCAATAACGAAAATATAATATCTTGCGTTTTGCTAAGTGTTTTATGTCAAGCTTTGCTTTCTAATTATTTACTTTACAAATTAATTATTGGCCTAATTTCAATATGCTAGTAACTTATTTCGTAAGTTTATTGCATTTACTTGGTACGTGGTAGAATATACTACGTATAAATATTTTTTGTACCTTTTTTTTCATACTAAACGCAATGCGTCTAAATTGCGCTTGCATTTGCACCACGCATCACGCAATGGCTTTTGGGACCTTTAGCGCATCGGATCGCAAAACGCATTTTTAAACCAAGGTGATATTTTTGCACAATATACTAACCTCAACATTAACATTTTCTTGATCATACATTTTCATTTCCATAAAATTAACTATAAATTAAGACAAGAGCAACAAAAGAAAAGTATATGGTGTTTGTAAATTAGAGAGTAGTATGATTTTTTGGACACTATTATTAATTTAGTTTGTACAAACTTGTCATTTATAATAAGGGGTATAATAGGGAAAAAAGATTTTTTTGGACACTATTATTAATTTAGTTTGTACTCAAAAATTAAAAGATTTAAAAGATTAAGGGTGTGTTTGTTTTTTTTTTTAAAAGTCTTACTAGCCCTCTTACTCTTACCAGTAAGAGGAGGGCAGACGTTTTGCTTGTTTGTTTTTTCCTTTTTAGTAAGACCCAGTTAGACATATAACATCTTACTCAGTAAGAGGTGGGAGACTTATCTTACTGCCTCTTACTTGTTTTGTAAACTTTATATAATATATTTGATTGTTAACTATGTTATATTTATGATAAAAAGTCTTGTTTCATATTTACATAAGTTACTTATTATCGCATTGCGTTGGTTTAATAAACAAATTGCAAAAATGAGCACTTAAAATCATTCGGACAATTATACAAAAACAAACAACATTATTTCGTTCAGATTTAGACTTTCTAGCCACCTCTTACTAGTAAGATGTGGTAGTCAGATTCAGACTCAAAACATCTTAATGAAACAAACACACCCTTACCAATTTATTTTATTAAAAGACAACTAAGTTTACCTTATATGGTTAATGAACATTAAATCGATTTAAGATAAGTGACTTGTTCTTTTATTTTTCAGCAAAGCATGTAGTAAATAAAAAGATCAATCTTTGGAGACAATCCCTCGAGTTATATATTATGACTCATCAGGAAAAATGTTATATTAATCTCAAACCATCATGATACAAATACGAAAATTTTCAATCACCTTGGAATCAAAACAACTATAAACAAAGCCATCATTCTTCATTGATTGAAATTCCACTTTATTTTGAACATTCTACAAAGAATAGCAACATATTAAAAACTAAGTAATAAACATGATGTTGGAAAGTGCTTCGAAAGCTTTAGACTTTTGAATTTAAGTATATCACACATCATGAACCTAAAAATCTCGGATCATTGATTGCATTATTTCAGCATCATCACATAGCTTCAACAAAAACCTTAAAAATGCACCTCTTGTTGATCATTTTATTTCCTTATGAGATCAATCATCTACATGATCATCGAATAAATTTACGAAGTATAAGTGCATGAGCAAAGTAAAATACCAATAATGAAATAATATGTATGACAAAATAATAAAAACAATTTAAACATACTTTCATATTTCCCTGCAAAGGGAATGAAGACCGTTTATAGCACATATGTTCCATGGTAATTCATCAAAATCTATATCAATTTGCAAAATAAAATAAAAATATGATAGAAAACAATTAGTCGCATGAAGAGAACAATATTAGCTAAGAAAAAACAGTGATTGTTATATAAATGTTTAAAATATATGAGAGAAACTTCTTACTTAAGGGTACGTTTAGTTTATAGATGAGTTTAGATTAGGATTTAGATTTAGATTTAAATTTGGATTAAGAGTAGGATTTGGATTTGAGGTAAGAGATATAATATATATTACACAATAATTTAGATTACTAATAAAAGTTGAAAAACTAATTTAATGTAAAATTATAAAAAGATAAGAGGCCAAAATTGAACCACGTTGCAATATCAGACAAGTATATTCAAACCTCACCCCTTTAAACGACTTTTGAGTATGCCCAAATATCTAAGTTTTTGGTGGGCCTTGTGAAAGCCATCCCTCCAACTAAACATTTAGGGGCAATTACATATATATCCCTCTAAAAACTCATAATTGCGTATATATCTAAGCTAAACTCATAATTGCGTATATATCCTTCTTAAACATTAAATTTGTCATATATATATCCAAATTATTATTTTATGTATTTTTAAAGCCCCAAAATACTTGAAAATGTAACTTAGATTGAAATTGACCATTATACCCTTTTCTTAATTAGCTGTACTAATTTCACATATATCCCCTAAAGATTCAACAAAGTTACAAAGACTAAATGCAACAAGCAACATATATCTATAAAACTACTAATTACTAACGAACTGCAACACAAAACATAAATGAGTCTTTATTCCATTGTAATAGGACCTGGGTTTTATATAGTTACTGAGATACATACTAATCATGCATATTGCATTATATACTATATAGTTACATATTGCATTATATAGTTATTGAGTTACCTACCTGACCCAAAACCGAATATTAAGAAAACTAAAAACCGCGTACCGAGCCTAAGGTTGGTCAGCTCGGTTCGGTTTGGTCGGGTTGGTTCGGATCTTTTCGGTTATGCTCAGCCCTACCTTTGACCCTATAAGTCAAACTGCACATATTTTTCTAACTTTTATCAAATTCATATCAATCCCAGACCTATACCAACATCTTTGACCCTGAAAGTCAAACTGTCCAGTTTTCAATTTTTTTCTGAACCCAAATCTTAGACATGAAAAGTAGTATCTTTGGTTAAAGATGATCAAATGCTCAAATCCCACCACCCGTCTTACAAAATCTGGTAAAAAAGTAAAAAAGTAAAGCAAGGCAACCAAATCACATAAATATTCCTAGAATTAGTGGTTGAGTCATTCAAAGATAATTCCATCCTTTTCCATAATGAAATGCTTCTACGAATAACAGATAATTCCAACCTTTTCCAACCTTGCAATTATAGTTGTTGTATGTTGAGAAGAAAGTATGGCTAATTGATAATTTGATTGATCTTATCTGTATTATAAGGGGTATGATAGTCATTTTTGGTTTAAATTATAATTAGCAAGTATTTTGGGGCTTTAAAAGTACATAAAATAGTAATTTGGATATATATGACAAATTTATTGTTTATGAAGGATATATACGCAATTATGAGTTTAGCGTGGATATATACGCAATTATTAGTCTTTGGATGGATATATACGCAATTCCCCCAAACATTTATGTTGAACCCAACCCCAAATTCTAAGGTTGTGCCCTTATACCAAACGCACCCTAACCCATTCATTTACCTTTGTCATTGACTTTCCATTATGTTTGTTTTTAAGTCGGTTTTAGAGTGGATGAAAGAAATATCAATATGAGAAAAAAGAATCAACGTTTGGTTTGATGAAAAAAACGAGGATGCAAATAAAATAAGAATATTATTTTTTGGTGTCTCTCATTTTATTGTGTTAATATTTCAATGAAACTATTTTTTAAATAATGTCAATTTCTTTTTTGTTAGAGATTTTTTTAAATAAATGCTTGTCCCATAATTTTAGCAAATGGTTGATGTTTCTATAAACCACAAAACCGAATTTGTAGATGTTTCAAATATGTATTTTTTTTTTAGGATTGAGTCGTAGAATAACGTACTTTTCCAAGTGTCCCATTCAAAGTGCGTGTACTTTTTAAGCTATAGAATAGCAATGTACTTTCCATAAGTGTCCGTTCTAGTGCGTGTACTTTTTTAAGTCATAGAATAGCAATGTACTTTTCATAAGTGTTCCAATTTAGTACGTGGGATGACGCATCAAATTAGAACACTTATGGAAGTAGGACGCACCAAATTGGAACACTTATGGAAAGTACATTGCTATTCTACAACTTAAAAAAGTACACGACTAGAACGGGACACTTATGGAAAGTACATTGCTATTCTACAGCTTAAAAAAAGTACACGTACCAGAATGAGACACTTGAAAAAGTACGTTGCTATTTTACGAATCAATCCCTTTTTTTTTAAACGTGTGGGGATTACATCAAGTAACTAAGGAAATATGTTATAGTCATTTATGTTTTCAAATTTTTTTTTTAATTTGAAAAAAAAAGAAAAAGAAAAAAACGTTTTTGTTTTAGAAAATCAGTTACATCATTGATGTGTTGCCATTTATACATTTCAAGTTTTCAACATTCTTTGTATACGTAGTTAATGGTCAATTTTATATTTACTCAACTTAAACATTATAATATTACTAGCCTATAATCCCGTGATAAATCACGGGTGGCTTATAAGACATTTAAAATAAACACTCCAGATACATAAAGTAAAAAATGTTAAATCAAAAAACAACAAACAAAAATTCGCACATCAAATTGTGTATTTACATTGGTGATCTAATAATTTTAGGCTATGTATGATCCAATGATATTGGGTGGACTGTTGGACAACTTTGCCAACGTTACACCAACTGTACTATGCATCAACTGCAAAATGTTGGTTTGAATATCATGTTACTCAACCTGCTATTTTTCCATTGCACACTAAAAGATCAAATTGTCATTTTGTTAATAGGTATCATAATAAATTCTAATGGGAATTAAAAGATCAAATTATCATTTTTCCATTGCAATGGTGTGTTTTAATTGTTTAACGTTCCTTATATAAATTCTAACCGAACTATATTCGAGTCCGCACATCATCTTAAATTAAATTGTAAATGGAACGTAAGAAATGCATTGCAAATACAAATCTTTGAAATACATAATGTCATTCAGAAGCTCAAAAAAACCATATAAAGGTTCTCTAGAAAACCTACCAATATCCAATGACAGCCAAAATTTTATAAAAAATGCTTAATACATAACATGGTATGTAACATGGCTGTTCTATTACATTATTAAAATAATACCAATTGTACCATTGTTGAGATTCTAATTAGATATAAAAATGATAATAGAAGATTAGTGTAGCAATGATGCGATCCTAATAGCCATTAGATGTTAGCAGGTCTTTATGGTTGTAGACGAATCCTGTCAATCGTCACCCTCGACCTCATCCCCAAAACCCACCTGTTTCAGCCCCAACTTCACCACCCAAACGCACCCGTTTCAGCAGCCAAACCCACCAATTTCAGCCCTCACTTCAGCCCCCAAATGCACCCATTTCAGCATCCAAACGGCCCACTTCAGCCCCCATTTCAACACCCAAATCCAACCCCCAAACCACCCATTTTACCTTCCGTACCCACACTCATTTGAGACCCCAAAGTCTCCCATTTCAGCCCACAAACCCACCCACTTCAGCCCCTAAACCCACACGTTTCAGCCCCCATTTCAACACCCCAAACACACTGATTTGATTTCAGCCCCCGTTTCAGCACAAAAAACCACCCATTTTACTACTTTTTTGTTAATTATGACAGCATAAGCTACTCGGAACATCAATCTACTTTTCCGTATGAACTTTGTATAAATTGTGTTAAAGACAAAATTACTGTAAATGAACTTAAGGAAAACTATGTCACAGTTAAACATGTGAATGAGCTTATTAAAATTTACAGCAAAAAAACACATTCTATTCCGCAAATATTTGCATTAAGAAACTAAGCCAGCAAAATATTTGCATTACCTACCGAGGCTTGAGGCGTCTTTGTTTGCATTGCCGACTGTAAAAAATTACTATTCACCTGCAAATAGGTACAAAGAAGAGCACACATGCACAATTTAAAAGGTAATTTTTCAAGATTTTTATAAATTTATCAAAACAATCATAACACCGCCTACATAATTTTATGAGTTTCTTCAAGTACACATACACTCGCAAATCTTATACCAGAGACTGATATTATGGCGCTCACTATCATTCAATACCTGGTCCAGAAGAAGGTCACTATCCAGGACATTACGATTGCTGTTTTTGTGATTTTTTGATCACCTTAGAGATGAAATTCCATTTTACAATGGGAATCCGAACATCAAAAACAACAATTGAAGCATCCATTGAATTTCAGGGTGAGTCACCCATTTCATTCTGCCAAAAAAAAAACTAAGGTACTCCAAATAACATCAAACACATAAGTTAGAATTAAAACATAAACCTCAATCTGATATTTTTTATATTTCCGTCATTGACCATGAACATGTGCTTCCAATAGACTTGCAAAGTCTCTTAACAATTTCTGCAGACTGTAATACTTCTTAACATAAACAAAGTGCAAATTAGCGAATTTTTTTACGCAGTCACAAATACAACAAATTTCATCATTTTAACAAATTAGTTCCTTAAAAATTTATTCGTCATCGTTTAATCATTACATTTTATTTAGAAAAATGTAGTGATTAAACAATGAAAAATAAATTAATTTCATAACAACCACAATTTCCAAAAAAGCACTCCAGTGTCAATGAAACAACATATGAGAAAGCATCTTGAAAGAAGTTAGAAATTCGACATACTTATCAATTGCTTAATGATCACCCTGCTTAGTTCCAACATCCAGATCGATTGCTTCACTGCGTCCTTTCCTTTTTCTTATCTTTTTTTTCTGGTGTAACTCGTGTGACTCGCTAACACCCTGCATTATAATCAAATATAAAGATTGTAGAATCAATAGGCTTGTAAGTATTAGTTATCTTCACAAATATTTTGGTTCCCCAAAATAGTTTTAATTGAGTATTTAAAGTATCAAAGATTTGCATCTTTAATTGGAGGTTAATGCTTATTTATCATCATAAAAAAATAACATACTTGATGAGGTTGGGGAAACCTGCAAATAACATACTTGATGAGGTTGTTATTGAGGTCTAACAACTTATAAAAAAAATAAAGATTGAATTATACCTTGTAGAGATTTGAGATTAAGAAAGGCTGAAATTTGAGATGAAAGAATGAGGGTGGTATCTCAAACAGCAATTGGAGGTTATGTGGTTATTGAGATTGGGAAGGTTGTAACAGATGGTAACCTTTTGCTTGATTTTCGGTTGTTATTGAATGAGGGTTTGGGAAAGTCGAAGCATGCTGAATAAGGTCGAGTAAAAATGGCTAGGAAAATCAATATATTATGTGACATGGCAATAGTGAGGTGGCTTTTAATGCGGCATGGCTTTAATGACATGGCAGAAATTCAAAAAAACCTTTGTTTATTATATATATATATATATATATTTACTCAAAACATGCATTAACTATCTTGTAGATCTCATAACTTGTATTTTGAATATAGATATATACCCATCAAAACTTGCATATTTGCATATATACATCAAAAACATGTTTAACTTGCATTGTAAATCATGCATTGAAAACTTGTATTTGGGATTAGATTAGGTCCCATTTTTAAAAATGAGGATGAGCGTCTTTTACTATTTTGATAATGATCCGATCGACTATACTTGCAGATAAGCTCCCCTTAAACAAACACCCCTAAAACGTGCCAAATAATCAGTCAAAAACAGTTGAATCAAAATCAAGAGAAATGACTCTAATGGCGAACCTATCTCTAATCTCATTCATTATCAGGTAGTATAATCATAACTTGTATTTTTAATTAATTAATCAGTTGTTTGTTTTAGGTTAAATGTGATTGAATACTTGTTAATTTTGTTGAGAAGATTCAGAGAAATAAGGAGGTTGATAGCTTTCTCTGTTTAACAAGTTTATTGCGTTTATCGAAAGTACGTAAATGATATGTTTGGCAAAACTTGCGGTAACTGTTAGTCTTTTGTTTCATGAAAACGTTTGGTAAGGAGATGTAGCTCTATTAAAACATTCGACGATCCATGCATGTATGTTAGTTCTTAGAGTTTTTGCTTTAGTGCACAATAATGGGAACCGGTCTCACATATCATATATTCATATCTGATGACGTATAGTCTATATTCGGGTCACGAACCCGACCAAAGTCCGATACTAGCGAGCCCAGCATAAACTGGGCTAGGCCGATGAGTGTTTGGGCCCATGAAGGCCCAAGCCCAAAGTTATTTATGGAATACGATATCGGATATCTTCTATCTTTGGAGATAATCGTTTGTCAACCGACTTAGGCGGGATAAGCCGAAGGTTAGGGAACACGGAACCAACAAGGATTCCGTGTGTATATAAAGGGAACCCTATCCCTCATTAAAGATACGATCTAAACCCTAATTCTCCATAACCCTAAAATCGATTACTTACTCTCACGCCGGAGGATAATCGTGGGAGACAATCCCACGATAAGCCTAACGGTGTTTTCTGTTTACTTAGTGCGCGGTCTCAAGCAAAGAATCATCAATTGGTACGAGGCCGAGCCCAAACAAGGAACGCCCAACTTTGTATCAACAATGGCGCCATCCGTGGGACCGTCACTAAGAACTAAGAACTAGAATGACAAAACATGAAATCAACGATCGCAAGCGAGACCTTACGGAAAGAAGCAAAGAAGCGGATCGACTTCTAAGCGGACTTCGGGACAACCGGTGTCGCCAAAATCAAGGATTAGGTCAGGCGTAGTCTTCCCTACGGTGGAACAACGCCGGGACAACCCAAGCCACTACAACCACCACCGGTAGGGAGATCCGTCGGCGCACCTTTTCGCTTCTCCCTTCAATCGGTGTTAAACCGACCTCTCGAAGGCACCAGATGCACCTGACAGAAACAAGGGTCCGGTGGTAGAAGTAGGCACCCTCGCTCTGGAAGGGGTCGCACCGGAACTCGCACCGGGAGCTTTCGTATCTCAAAATTACGAAACCTTGGCAGCCCTCTTGCAAGAGGAAGCAAAAAAGAGGTCGAGTCGAAGCCTGCATGCTCGACTCAATTTCAACTCAGAATACGAAATGTCCCCACCGCGCCGTCAGAAGGAGAAGCGCGAGAGGGATAGCCACCGACCCCCAGTGTTTAACAGAATTGGGAGGAGAGTTGAGGATGATGAGACATCTAACTCGTAGCATCTGGAAGGAAGCGAGGAGGATGAACGGCGTACCAATGTCCACACCAGGCTTGGTAGCCGCAGAGTCCAGGACAGACTTGGGCGACGATACTCCCCAAGTGAAAGCCCTTCAAGTGCGATTTCGAGGCGGTCGGCAAACGCCAAGAAGGGAAAATTAGTCCTTCGGTAATTCCTCGGACAACGAGGATAGCGAACCGACACCTGAAGTCCAGGAGGAAATACCGTGACGGGAGGAGGAAGACATGTCTCTTCCATGGCGCCGCCGAGGTGGATCGTTCACTCGACGTATCAGTAACTTCTCAGAAAATAAGAGAAGGCGCATGCCCGCTAACGTCAAAACCTATGATGGAACAGGTGATCCTGATGATCACCTAAAAATTTTCGAATCAGCCGCTACTATCGAAAATTGGCCACAACCTGTGTGGTGCCACATGTTTAATTCCACACTAGTGGAAAGCAGAGGCGGTTCGTGAAACTTCCACGCGAAGCATCGATGGCTTTGAAGAGTTGAGAAAGGCGTCCGCCTATACTTCACTCAACGGAAGAAGTGCGCTAAAAACCCTGTCGAACTCGCCAGGTAAAAGCAGCGCCGGGGAATCTACAAGCGCATACATGGAGCGCTCAAAGATGAGTGCATCTTGGTTAAGGCATGCCCGGCGTCAAAATCTCGGGGTTCATGAATGGGATCAATAACCCATAACTCATCAAAAGGTGAGCGACAAGATTCCCCAAACCTTTGATGAATTGATGAAACGAACAAGGTCCTTCGTCGAGGAGAAGCCGCGCGGATAGCAAAAAATACTCAAACTATCGGTCACGGGAACAACACAGGAGACAATCCACCGACCGGAGTAGCAACCGTAACAAGAACTACCGCGGTCGGGGAGCGGACGGGATAATGACGGTTATACCCCGACCAAGACTCAAAGGAAATACCGCAATGAAGGTGCGAACTTTCCAAGACCCCACAAATGCGCACTCAGGAGGATCGGTAGCGTAGGGAGTGGATCTTGTGACTATCATGGACAGAAGGGCCACACCACCAATGAATGTGTCCAACTGCGACAACTCATCGATAAACTAGTGAAAGAATGCAGATTGGATCATCTGGTCAAGAACATCAAGGAAGGAAAGGATAGACAGAAGAATGGGAACAAGAAAGAGACACCTAAAGACAAGGTCGACACCATCTACATGATACAATCATGGCGGTAGTAACTAGAGCGGAAGGTCACCGAAATTTTCCGTGGAAGTGAAATCTCTTTCCCACCTTAATCTGCGGACAACGCAGGTGATAGAGCCGCTCACCATTGAAATTAATGCGGGGGTCACGATATCCACCGCATGTATGTTGATGGAGGAGCATCCGCCGACATAATGTATGAACATCATTTCAAACGATTGCGACCGAGATACGCGATCGGTTAAGCCCGATCATGTGGCCGATCGGGCTTTACGGGAGAAAGATATGGCCTATGGGCAAATACGCCTACTAGTCGTTATGGGCAATAAAGAACACTCATGACGGCCTAGATGGATTTCATGGTGATCAAATCCCTTCGCCATACAATGGCATTATCGGAAGACCGGGGATATCGACCCATGCGCGATCTGATCTGAGACATGGGATACTCAAATTTCGATGGAATGTGGTATTGTTACTCTCTACAACGCCATCGCACCACATAGAGAATGTAACACGATTACATGTGAGACGGCACCCATCCCAGAACAGCGCGCAAACAAAGTTCAAAATATGAAGGTTGCAATTCATCTCGATTACCCAGAACAGGAAGTATCGATCGGAGGGTCCCTGTCAGACAACGGCAAGGCATCTGTATGCACACTCTTGCAAAAGAACCTGGACATCTTTGGATGGGAGCCAAAGCACATGATTGGGGTGCCACGTTCAATCATAGAACACAAGCTGAGAATCCGACAAGGATATTTACCATGACGCGGAAGAAGCGCTAAGCTCCGGAACTCGCACAAGCAATTACGGCGAGGTACAAGCTTGTAGAGGCGGGTATCATGAGAGAAGTTCACTACCATGACCGGCTTTCCAACCCAAGTAATGGTAAAGAAGAGCGACGGTAGTCGGGCGGATGTGTGTGGACTTCACGGATCTCAACAAAGCATGTCCACAAGATCGCTACCCACCTACGGAGATAGGTTGGAAGGTAGAATCTTTGTGTGGATACCCGCTCAAGTGTTTCCTAGATGCATACAAAGGATACTACCAAATCCAGATGGCTAAGGAAGATGAGGAAAAAACGGCCTTTCATACAAGCCAAGGCGTCTACTGCTATACCAAAATGCCCTTTGGCTTGAAGAACGCAGGCGCCACCTATCAGCGGTTAGTAGATAATGCATTTGAAAAGCAATTGGGCCGAACTTAGAGGTTTACGTTGACGACCTAGTCATAAAAAGCCATACCGAGGATGAGTTGGTGCGCAACCTTGAGGAAACATTTAGAGACTCAAAGAGATCAACATGAAGTTAAACCACAAAAAGTGCACTTTTACGCTACTGAAGGCATGTTTCTTGGATACCGATAGAGCCTCGATGGCATCAAACCATGTCCAAAAACCAAGGGCATCATCGAACTTCCTTCACCGCGCGTTGAAGGAAGTCCAATCTCAATGGAAAAGCTGGTGGTCTAAACAGTTCTTATCCAAGTCACGGACAAGTCACTACCTCTCTTCAAGACACTCAAGCAAAGTGTATAAAAAAGGAGATTTTTTTGGACCACGGAGGCGTAAGCCTTCGACGGCTTAAACAACACTGGCGGCCCCCACACTAGTCGCGCCCCGACCGTGGGAAGAATTAATTATGTACTTATCTGCGACGATGGAGCGGTCAATGATCTGTCACGATGCAGACGAGTCATTACAAACACCGTGTACTTTGTAAGCAAAGCGCCAAGAAAACGGAGATCAATTCGGATCCAATGGAAAAGTTGGTCACGGCTTTAGTATTCATGACCAAACGGTGCGCAGTACTCAAGCGCATCCAATAGCAAAGTGATCACGCATCAACCAATCAAGCAAATCATCTCCAAACCCGACGATCGTGGGCGACTACGAAGTGGGCGTGTTGCTAGGTGAGCACAACATCTCCCTGAGACCACGTCGGCGATAAAAGGGCGATACTAGCGCATTTCATCATAGAAAAACCGAGACAGCGATGTTGCACCCGTACTAGGCAGCAGAACTACAAGACCCATGGATCTTGTTCTGAGATGGATCTTCATGTGTGGATGGGTCGAGCAGGCCTCATCCTCACAAGTCCGAAGGAATGGAATTCACTTACGCACCGCATTTTGAATTCATAGCGACAAACAATGAAGCGAGTACGAAGCCCTAATCGCTGGATCACGCATTGCGGCTCGAATGGGTGTCACGCAACCGAAGCAATGTATATTCCGGCTAGTAGCCAACCACGTGTTGGGCGATGCGTGGCTAAAGAGGAGAATATAATCCAATACCTCGACAAGACCAAGTCACTAATCCAAGTCTTTGACAGTTTACCATCAAACAGTCCCTAGAGGGAAAATCGAAAGCGGATGCACTAAGCAAGATTGCATCCACAAGCTTCGCACACTGTCAAAACAAGTTTTAGTGGAAGCATTGAAGAACAAATCCATCTCGTAGATGGAAATATCTGCGATGTCGAGGAGGAAGGCCCTACGTGGATGACACCGATAAGTGGAATTCATAAGTGCGGTGTATTACCCCAAGAGCGAATGAAGCGAGAAGAATACGACGCGACGGCCACGAGGTTTGAGCTCGAGGCGATGTACTATATCGGCGCTCCTTTCTCGCAACCATGGCTCCATTGTGTGGGCCCTCTACAAGCAAATTATGTACTACGGAAAATCTACACAGGCTCATGCAGCATGCATTCAGGACTACGGTCTGTGGTTGCGCGCGCTTTACGGTCAGGATACTATTGGCCCACCATGCACCGCGATGCGCGGGAATTAATAAAAAAGTCGCCGATTGTCGGGTTCATAGACCCATTCCGCGCCAACCACAACAGAGCTAACGCCCATCACGGCGCCATGGCCATTCTACAGTGGGGTATAGACATTGCGGGTCCCTTCCCGTTGCGGCGAGTAATTAAAATTCTCATAGTGGCCATAGACTACTTCACGAAGTGGATCAAGAAAAGCGGTGGTAGCGATTCGCAATCGTGTCAAACGCTTTGTTTGGGATAATATTGTACCGCTCGAACTACCTAGGGAAATCGTCTCGGACAACGGAAACAATTTTGTGACAATCCTTCAAGGCCGGTGCGAGAAGTTGAATATCACGCAAGATGCCGCATCGGTTAAACATCCACAAACCAGCGGCTTAGTCGAGCGTGCAAATCGAAGTCTTGGTGAAGGAATTAAAGCACGTCGGACAAGCACAAAGGAAGGTGGGTGAAGAATTATCGCATGTTACGTGGGCGCACCGCACTTCAATCAAAACCAAAGACGGGACACTCCCTTTCTCTAGTCTATGGGACGGAGGCCATCATACCGACCTAAATTGGGATGCCCACTATTCGACCTTCTTGAAATCAATGGCAACTAATGATGACAAGCGGCGATCGACTTGGACTGTTGGAAGAAAGACGCGAGCCTTACCATATGTGAAGCCAGTCAAGTCAAAATGAAGGGATACTATGATGCTAAAGTAAAAGTGTTTCATTCGGATCGGTGACTTCGCCATCGCGCCAATGATGCGAGCCATGCGAAGACACAGCAAACTTGGACCGAAGTGGGAAGGACCTATGAGGTTACTAAAGCATTAGGAAGCAGTAGCGTACAAGCTACGAGACATGGATGGTCGGGAACTACCGCGTACATGGAACATTTGCAATCTCAAGCGATGCTATCTCTAGGAATGGCTACGGCCCAACGCACGGACACTCTTGCACTTTAGTGCCCAATAAATATCTGTGTATTTATTTTTTTTACTTAGGCAAATGTCTTAATTATTTTCTTTCATAAAAACTTGCAAGTATCAATAAACCGTCGCGGTTTCTAGCTAATTCCGCGACACATTTCAATTTGTTATTTCCATATACTTTATGTCTTAACATTTTTTATCTTTTGCCTACATGGCGTGCATGCACCTAAAAAACCCACGATGGTAAAAGGATGAGTAAACCTACTAAATGACTCGTTGAGTAAGAGGGTTGCAAACCCATCAACAGTGGATCACGTATCCTTGTTAAACACCTTGTTCTCAAGACGTTGGAATAAGTTCTGTACGCATCTCACGATGGGTGCGCAACAACTTATCGATGCTGCGTTTAACAAATTCGGAATCAAGACACTTGACTCCTTAATCGTGATATTCACGATGCGCTACATATCACAACATACGACTATGATAAAAGTACTTAGAAATTATGACTCATACATGATTATGAACTTCACATATTACCGCGCTTATACAACAAGTTTGCTTTTAGACAATCACGCGTTTTTATGGAAAACAAGTAACTAAGTGCAAATATTATAAGTAGCAACAACGTTTAAATAAATGTCATTCGATTACCATGTGTGCTTACAAAAGGATGTTTACAAATACAAGTTACAATCTAGAAACTATTACAATGCTTGGAGAAGTACCCTCATGCGGCTTGTTGCTTCCTTAGCCTCGCTTAACTTCTTCAACAAGTGGTCTTGGCGGGATCTGGTTGCAACACTAACAGCACCCGTCGGGACCGGGAAGGTGGCGGCGCCAACACCACACAAAATGGCCTTGCCTCAATACCTTTTTTCTTGGCAAGCCTTGTAGCATGAGCTTCTAAGACTTGTTTCAATGGAACTTCCTTCTCCAAAGCAAATGGATTCAAGATATCTTTGGGGCGCGCAAATATAGGCACTTGGAGTTGAGATTCATCGGGTTTCAGAAAAGAGTCCAGCTGTGCTTCTGCATTTTCACCATGATGACGAGCTAAGGTCAACCCCTCCATAATGACCCCTATTGGATAATCCTGGTCGCGCTCTAATTCAGAAATCAAGGGAAGCTCCAATGACTTCATCTTTTCCATAGCGGCCACCAGCTCATCATATGATCGCGCATTATATCCAGGCACCTTATCAGCAGGCACCTTTAACAATTTAGCCTCTTAAAGCTCCTCAATAACCTCGGCCTTACCCCGCGCCAACGCGTATTGAACAACTCCCCCAAACGAGTCTACTACATCCTGCGACTCCAAAGCGCTAAGGGCAGCAAGTCGAAGACCATGACCAATGAGCCATCTGCGCTCAGCAATAGTAGATAGGAGTTGGGGATATAACTCCTCATCATACTCCAAGCTGAGCTTGCGCAACTTCATCTCCTGCGCATCCAAGGCACTGCTCACACTGGCACCAAATTCTTCTAACTGAAAGGTCAACTCCTCCTTGCCCTTCTCCAGATACTTCAGTGCCCAGCGACACGAAGACTTATATCCTGCTGACTCAGCACGCTCCTGGCTTATTTGACCCATCAGCGCCATCTTCTCTTCAGCGAGTTTTTGGGAGTATGAACTTAGGCCCTCCACTTCGGCCTTAGCACTAGCCAACTGCGCCTCCAACGACGCAATTTTTTGATCCTTTAGCGCGTCTTGGATGTCTTCCCCAGAAACCTTGGCCTTTAGCTTCTCAACAAGTGCAGTTTGATGCGCAGCCGCCAGCATCAACTCCTCAACCAACTGATCCATGGGCGTATCCACAGCGTTTTTGCTGTTTGGCTCGGAGGACTCAGAGTGTACCGGACTATCTCTGGGGGCGACTCCGCAGACTGTTCAAACCTACACACAAGGAAGAGAAGTATTAATTTTTCACATAAACAGTTGATGCGCAAAAAACTTTGACGACTTTACTTACTGTGGGCCAGATGTATTAGCCGAGGGGGGAGGTGACGCAACATCGCTTGATAATGATTCCACTGTTAGGATAACAGGGCGCTTGTTCCTCGATGAGCTTGCGTCATCCTCTCCGAGTGATCTCTTGCGTTTAAAACCGGAGTCCTCCTCCTCCTCTTCCTCTTCTTCCATGTGTTGCGCCACTGCTACTGGTGATGGCTATACGAACGGAGAAGGCACTCTAGGGCTTGGCACGCTTTGCAGCGGCGTCGCTTCCAGTGCGAGAGAGGAGCTGGTCCCTGCTTCTCCCAGATTCATTTCCAGGGTACGCCCTGCGGTAGCATCCAGTATGGGCTCTTCTCCCTCTTTTCGTGGGCGTGTCCCTACATTAACCTGCAGCGGTTTCGCCAGCTGCACGACCTGAATAGATCCATCTCGCGCCACGTAAGACAACAACACACGTTATTATAAATACAATAAAGGAAGAAAAGCTTACATTAACAAAGAAAAGGAATGCGAAGGACGAGCACCCACCCCGCCATCCGCCCAAAAAGATTGGAACCTCCTTAGGTCTACCAAAATAGTTGCGCTAATGCCCATGTGCACCAAAAATTCCTCGGGATAGGAATTGATGGGGATGCGATTGGTATTTATTGTATCCGCATCCTCCACATTATACGATCCGAGAGGGGGCTCATCCTTCAAGAATGAACCTTGGGTATAGAAATCAAAGTGCGATGGGAAGCACACTTCATCTACCTAGAAAAACGTTTTCTCAATTCCCCGCGCGTTTACTTTTCAAGATAACGAAGGTGCCCGGTAAGCGAACGATACCCACCGTGTGACAACGTGGTGTTATTAAGCGCGAACGGTGGATATTCGGGTTAATTACCGATGTCGGAAATTAACCTCGAAGTTGGTGATTTTAATTGCACCTATACAAAGGCACATTTGGGATATGAAGTCGGTAGTAGTTTAACACGTCGCTCGGGAACAAAGATATTGGCACTGCGTTGATTCGCGTATTCGAAAAAACACGTGTATACCCCTATTTTCCCTTCGGGGAAGTCCGCAATTGTCGCCCTCGCACCCGGAACTTCCGGATGCACTGCGACAGGAATATAAGCGCACGCGCGGTTACCTTTCGAATAGTAATTTTCTGGGTTGCAAGTTGAAGGTTTGTTAACAATGGCGGATTGAGTTTTTTTTACTGTGATAATCACAGTGAAATGGAGGTCGAGGGTTATATAAGTTTTCTCATCCACAAGATGAACGACACATGGATCCCACTATCTCCAATGTGTGGATAGGATCAATTGATGGGACGCCATTACAGTTGCTTTCCCCCGATTTACGAGGCATCCATTTTAAATAGTATGTCTAGATACCACGTGTATCTTTCAAAACGGGAGCCTTTTTTGGCTTCTTTGTTACGCCATGATTATTTATTAGTCATAGTTATTAGTCTAGCATTCGCGATTAGTCATCGCGCATACTAGGCTGGGGACATTATGACGTATAGTCTATATTCGGGTCACGAACCCGACCAAAGTCCGATACTAGCGAGCCTAGCATAAAGCCGGCTAGGGCGATGAGTGTTGGGCCCATGAAGGCCCAAGCCCAAAGTTGTTATGGAATACGATATCGGATATCTTCTATCTTTGGAGATAATCCTTTGTCAGCCGACTTAGGCGGGATACGCCGAAGGTTAGGGAACACGGAACCAACAAGGATTCCGTGTGTATAAAGGAACCCTATCCTCATTAAGGTATGATCTAAACCCTAATTCTCCATAACCCTAAAACCGATTACTTACTCTCATGGGAGGATAATCGTGGGAGACAATCCTACCATAAGCCTAACGGTGTTTTCATTTACTTAGTGCGGGTCTCGGCTGAGAATCATCAATTGGTACGAGAGCCGGAGCCCAAACAAGGAACGCCCAACTTTTGTATCAACAATATCACATGAAAATCAACATACTAAATATGTCTACCATAAATTAGGGTTTGCTAAACATAGTCGTGCATAAAGCATTGCATTTTAACCAATTTGAGGTGGTCATCATCAACCACTTTAGGTTGTTATGATTAGTTACAACAAATTATGCATGTTTTTACTTTACAACTCTTTTCCAGTTTCCCATGTTATTTAGCATATATCATTTCTAATTTCATAGGTTATGGAGGCTGCTGCTAAACTTGGAATTTCTATTACAATCAGCAAAGTAGGAATTGATTTGATAGCAGGGGAAACAATATTTGGCAGCCTGCATTGATGAAGAAGGCCTTCTTCAATATCGGACTAGTCTTGTTCAAACTCTTAATTCCATCTGTAAGATTTAAACTTATTTCTTTTTGCTGCAATCTCTAGTCAAAACATGTGATTTTCACTGTATTACGATGGAGAGATGTCATATATCTTGGTACTTTTATGATGTCAAATCTCTTCTTTTTTTCTGCAAGGTCTCCTCTTGGTGGTTTCCAACAGTTCCAGCACAGAACCCTTCTATGTCGTACATGATTGTATAGACATCATAACTGAACACCAGAAGCTACTTGCTTTGGTGAAAGGGTGTTGGGAATAATCCGTTACCACGGATAGTAGTGGTTTACACTGCTTGGATTAACACTAGCAGTGGAAACGATTCCCACCGCCAGTTCATTGTTACCACTTGCTATTAGTTTAAGTTTGGTTAAGCGGCGTCTAGATAAGTATAGAATAGATTGTGTGTATATTCTATAATGTTAGCTTTATACTTATCTTGTACAGGACTCCTTATTGTATAAAAGGAGATCCTAGGTCATTGTCTTAGGTACGTATGTTTTCACATTAGTTTACCTACGAAAGCTTTAAGGTGTAACTCTAGTGATACCAAGATCACTCGTATTATTTCATTAATAATATTGGAGCTTGAGTTTTGTGTTTATTCTGTGTTTACTCTTATTACATTATACAATTCATCTTCTAAGTATTACTAAGTAAATTCCGCTTGCTTGATAATATTATACAAAATATCATTGACACAAGGTGTGTGTCCCAGATCCATCAAGTGGTATCAGAGCGAAGGTTCTGATATTTTGTTTTAGAAGATCTAAAGAATTTGCTTAACTCACTCACTCAGCGCAATGGAGATGGAAAACAACCAGTCCAACGCTTCTACACCTAGACTACCTAAGCTCAAACTTAATGAGTTTGAGATGTGGAGGATACCGATTGAGCAATACTTTCTCATTCGGGATTATGCTCTTTGGGAGATTATCCAACTTGAGATTCTTTCAAGCCCTGTGACTAGTAATCGTGAAGGTTGGAGACTCGATGTTGTGAAAGTTTGATTGTTCGAATCCAATGTTGAAAAGGCAATGAGGAAGAATGATCTTAAGGCTAGAAGTTTATTACCGATGACTCTTCCTAGAGACGGATCATCAGATTCAAAGAAGTTCAAGACCGCTAAAGAACTATTTGAAGAAATTTGCTCGGTGTTTGGTGGTAATGATGCTACTAAGAAGACTCAAAAGACATTGTTGAAGCAAAGCTATGAAAACTTCACCGCTCAAGCAATGACTCACTTGATAGCATTTTACCAAGCTTCAGAAGATTGTTACACAAACTAATCGTGTTTAGCATCGAGGTAGAAAAGGAAGACCTAAATTTGAAGTTTTTAAGAAGTTTACCTTGAGTTTCAAACAAATGTCCTTTGTTTGGGAAAACAAAACGGACATTGAAACAATGAAGCTCAATGATCCGTACAACAACTTCAAATTAATTGAAAGAGGTTAAAGAAATTTGGGAAACTTGGTACAAGCTCTAGTGGCTTGGCATTGTTGTCAACCTCTGTTGGTGATGTTCCGATGATGAAAGTGATGATGATATTGCCCACCGTAGGTTCTAAAGTTTCCACGGCAATGTGAATATTTCCAATGCAGGATCAAAGAAGAAGGTTGCTAGTATTGGAGATCCTACCTTTTATGCCTTTATCTCCACACAAGTTGATGGCTCTCTTAACTCATGAAGACATAGAGCAAATCGATGAAGATGACATGGAGGAGATGGATATAAAATGGCAGATAGCTCTTAGCATGAGGGCTAAGAAATTCTACAAGAAGGCGCAAGCCTATCCACATTAATGGTGATGATCTGCGAGGCTTTGATAAGAAGAAAGTGGAGTGCTTTAAGCGCCACAAGTTTGGACATTTACTAGAGAATGTAGAAGACCAAAGGCCAAGGACAACAGTCTACATGGTACAAGCAAAAGAAAGGACCAACTATGGAAGAACCAAAGGCAATGTTGGCTATTGATGGTGTGAGCTATGATTGGAGTTTCATGGTCGATGATCTTGAAGAAGAACAAACAAATGCTGCTCTTGTTTCTCGCCAAGTTGCTCTTATGGCTTTTTTTGATTCTGAGGTACAAAACTTTGATAGTTGTTCTAAAACTTGTAGGGCTGCTAAAGAAGTAGAAAGGCTTAATGACTTATACTCCAATGAAAGACAAGAGTTACATAATGCTAATTATACTGTGTCTAATCTTAGGAGAGCTATGGCAGTTTTAGAAAAGCAAATAGAGCATTATCAGGAAAATGAGACAAAATATAATAATGATATGATTACTATTAGAAGAGAAATAGAGCTTACCACGGTGTCATACGGGCATAGAGGATTTTAAGGATCTTGAAAGAGAAATGGTCCTTTGCAATGAAGATGAGGGAGAGTATAGTGTTTCTAGTGACCATTGTTGTCGTTAAGTCCCAACGTTGTAAATCTTTGTGCGAGAATAGTCTAGAAACGTAAAGTGATCGAGAGGATTTGAGACCGGAAAGGATCGGGGAGAGTAGTGTTTGATCTATACCGTGCGAGAAAGAGAAAGCCCATAAACTACAGGGGCTTAAATGCAAATTAAAGGAAATTAAAAGATAAAAACTATTAAATAAATGCTATCACTATATTTAAAATGATGAACGTTTAAAATTTAAAACTTAAAACTTACGTTTAAATAAAAATTACGCGAACGCATAAAAATAAAAAGTGAAATCTAAGAAATAAAAGTCCTAAAAATATGAAAAATACATTTTTACAATCCTAATGATAAAAGAAAATTTATAGAAAAAGAAAATTATTTTTACAACTATTTAATTAATTATTATTAATTAAAAACTATTTTTAACTATTAAATAATTACCTAAAATACAAGAAAATAGGAAATAAAGCTAGAAAAATAAAATTAAGACTTAGAAAAGTCTAAAATAACAAACTAGAATTTTCAAAACTATTTTTGTATTTTTCTGATTATTTTTGTATTTTCTAGGAATTTAAAACTATTTAAAACTAATTAAATTACTTAAAAATACAAATTTAACTAAGAAAAATCTAGAAAAATAATTTTTGGCTTTTTATATTTATCTTAAGTTAATGAAAATGAAAAATTATTTTTTTGAACCTTTTCTTAATTTTTTGTATTTAAAACTAATTAAAAATGCTTGAAAACTAAATAAAATGAAGAAAAATAGCAAATCAACTTGGAAAAATCTGAAAATTTCAGGAAAAGTCTAAAATTATATTTAGAAGCTAGGAAAAATAGAAAAACAAGGGCTTGTGTGGAGAAATATGAAACTGATGAGTAAGTGCTTATTGAAATAAGCACTTAAATAAGCAAATGGAGTCCAAAAGCCACCAAACCAAAACAGAAGCTCTAATATGCTAAAGTAACCAAGAAACAACAAGCTAAACCCTCTGGATCACAAGCTCAACAGATTTGATGTGATTGAGATGATAAGCCAAAACAGTAAAAGGGTTGTCTACTTTAAGCTAGAATATAAGCACCTAAATAAGCTGGAAACAGGAAAACAGAAATTGGAACTTGGAGAAGACCTGGGTGAGAGTGTTTAAACCAAATTACAGACCTAGACAAGCTCAAATGAGACTTGTGCAAGGTGCAAAACTCGTGATAAACCACTGCGGTCAGCGATTGCCACTGCGCAGGGATTTGACACCATGTTCACAAGCTTGTTAGAGGCTTAAGAAAAATTCACAAAATTTTGCAAAAAAGACAAAAGAAACTAGACCAAGAGGGATTTTTAAAGCGCAAATTTCATTGAATTTGACTCAAAATGAGCCAATGAAAATCTTTCTAACTTGGCTAAAACTAAGCTTTTGCATATTTTGACTTTTGAAAGAAATGGAAATTGACTTTTTCCAACTTTGGACCTAGATTAATGTCTTGAAATTGAAGTATTATGATGAAATTAAACCAATGCAAGCTATATCTATTAGATTTGAACACAAAATAAACTTTTGGCTTGTGAAAATCTCAACGATGAACAGATGAGAACAGATTTGATAAAGTTTTGACTTTGGTGGTTTGTATGCACAAGTATTTGACTCAAATGAGTCTCAAATGACTAAGCAAACATGAAGTACAAGAACTTAACACTTACTAAACCTAAATCTTAGTTTAAGCGATCCATCCAAACACCCCTTTAAGAACATTAAGCAAATTTAACTAAACTACCCTCTTGATCTAGCTATATTGATACTCAAAATCATTCTAACCGACTTAAATATAACTAATTGAACATGTTAAAACCTTTAATGAGCACGAGATACATACACAAGACCGATATGCAAATTTGCTTGGAAATGAAAATAAGCTACTCACTTGTCGGAAGACCGGTGATGTCTAAGGCTAAACCCCACCCAATATCAATATATCAAACCATTTCCAACCCATATCCAAGTCCTGCCGCTACCCACTCCATTTCAAGATCTAATGAAACCAGTTGACTTTTATTGACCTTGAGATAAAACTACTTAAAATTTGATTGCAAGCTTACCAAAGGCTAAACTAAGCTTAAAAAGCTTATTTGATTCTAACATAAGCTTATGAGAAGCTTGGATACAAATTTTGAAACTTGAAAATCTCCACAAGACACACGATAAACTTGGAATTCATATAAAACTTGGATTAAAGTTCACAAACACATTACAATGACACTTTAACATAAATGTGATACTAAGACACTGAAATTACAACATTTAAATTAAGCTACGACATTTTTCTAAAAAAAAACGACATTAAGAAAAAAAATAAGAAACTAGCTACCCTTGTTTCCTCTTCCTTCTTCCTTTTTTATACTTCAAGTAGTCTTGCCACGTGTCTCTGATCACTTCCCACCTATCTTGTGAGCCAATGAATGAGTTTTAAGGGTTTTGGCCATTTTATCATTTTGGCGGGAAAAGTGGAATTTGACTTCTGCTCTGAATTTTGCAGGTAGGGGGGGGTGAAGTAGGTGTGATAATGATGTGGGTGAGGGTGGAAGGAGATAAGGTGATGGGAGGTGATGGGTGAGAGGTTGCGAGGACTAGGCAAGTGGGAAGAAGCAGAAACCACATTGGGAGGAAACCTCTGTTTATTTGACTTGGGTTGACCAGGGGTCAAAATAGGTTTGTGACAGGGTCCAAAAGTGAAATGGCAGGGTCAATGGCGGTTTTGACAGGGTTTGTTTGGTTAATGACAAGGACTATTTTGCAATTTTCGAAATTGTGAAGGACCAATCTGTAATTTTCCAAACTTGATACAAGGACTAAACCGACAAACTTCAATAGTACAAGGACCATTTTGACAATTTCAAATTTCGAGGACCAAACTTGACATTTTATGAAAGTTCGTGGACCTTTTCGCCATTTAACAAAAGATTTATTCAAGGACCATTTTGACAAATTAGAATATTTCAGGGACCTTGAATAACATTTTCTTTATTTAGATTTACAGGACCTGCTTTTTGACAACTTTTGAAACTTGGGGACTAAAGCGCCAATTATGCAAATTTTATACGTTTTCACCGATTTTGATATTTTGCATTTAAAACACATAAAACACTTATTTGTGATATTTTATCATTTTGATGCATTTCGAGTGTTTTCGGATGTTTTGCGGTTTAAATGGTACAAAATGATGAGTATTTAGACACTCATCAATCCCCCACACTAAGATATTGCTAGTCCCTAGCAATGTTTTAAGAAAAATTAATGGATTTCATCTCTTTACCAAAAGCCATTACTTCGAGTAGCCAAATGTTTCAGTTCAAGTAAGAACCTTGGTACACCGATAACCAAGTGATTTTGAGCAAACCACCGACTTTCAACGGATTTGATTTGTCTTTACCGAGCCGTTTGCTACGGACTAGCCAACTCTTAGATAAATTATCAATATTATCTTTGGTGAGATGATTACCAATTATGGTTTTCAATCGCCTTTACCACAAGCCATAAACTTGCGGGCTAGCCAACTCTTTACTTTTAAGGATATGGTGAGTGAATACCATACAATTTTGGGCAAATTGCAAGCCGTCAACGGATTTGAGATATCTTTACCAAGAGTCGTTTGCTCTGGATTAGCCAATCCTTATGTGGGTTAGACATGGTGGATGATTACCATTTGTTGTGTTTAGTACATAGTACTTCCACTAAAAAAAATTTTTTTAAATTTGGCCATTTTGGGGAAAAAGGGACTAAAAGGGTACATTTATGATCAAAATTAGCGAATTTCCCCCACACTTAGAAATGAATATTGTCCTCAATATTCAAAGTACCTACTGTTATGCGAAACTTAGAACGTAAAAGATAACATTACTAGCTAAGTGTAGAAACACAACAATTATTCTCTTTTTAATATTTACAATTTTCATTCATTTTTAGATCTATATACAACATGTGGGGCATCTCCCCACACTAGGGTGGTACACACGGGTGAAAACCCATGTTGCATGCTATGTTTTTGATTACCGAGTCGCTAGCTTGACTCGACCCAATTAATTTGTTCATGGGAAGTAAGTGGAAGAGACAATCTCCATCGGACTTTCATTCAAGATGTTTGGATAAACATTGAAGTACGTGAAAGTTCCACACCGATGAGATATCTGCATGGACCGGCTCACAAATGGTACATGGAAATGCTCGGGTCAAAGATAATGTCTTCATTCCGAAGGAGTGAAGAGCAGGGAGAAGTTACGGGATAGGTGAAGAAGAAAGAAAATCATGATAAACATCATGACTAACTCATCTTCATCCATAGGAGGATCCATAATTTCGGGATTATGAATCTCATCATTTAAGCTTATGTGATCAAGACAAATCTCGGGTGTGTCATGATCAAATTGGGAGTTATCATACTCGGTGGAGATATGATATGAGTAAGTTCACCGGCGAACTCCTCGTGAAGAGAATCAATCACAAGATGTAAATCGTGAATTCTTGTTCCATTGTAGACTCATCACTATCCTCAATCGAGTATCAAAGAGTGGATTCTCGAAATTAAGGTGAATTCGAGTTGAATTCAAATAGAGGATTAGTGAAAGTAGTTTTGAATGTTTCGGGAACAAAGTGATTAACATTCTCTATTGAATTTGTTGGGATAAGAAGTGAGTGAACGATCATTATCAATGAGACTTTCGGTCTCTCCCGGATCGGCTTTGAAATCGGAAAGACTATCATTACTTTCCGATGAAAGTGGATTGGTGTGAGTGAGTTCATCGGTGAACTCCTCAAGATGATGATCGACATCGATTGTGAGAGTGATGCCTCAACATACTCGATGTTTCCATGAGAAGTACAATCGTCGCTAACATCGGAGAAAGTTTCAAAATGATCTTTGAACACTCAATAGGGAGATAGAATCACACACATGATCGAAGTTCCTGTGACTCTCTCGGGATTGGGACAAGGTTCTCAACACTAGACTTTATGAATTCGTCCGATTCCTTTTCGAGGAACAGTGTCAAGATGCTCGTCCCCATAGTCGAGAGTGAGTGGGAGCTTGGTGTGATAGCGCTTGTTTGAGATGGAATCTCAAGCTGCTGGGATATCATCGATGAACTTGATGAATCAAGTGTATCATCATCATCACGTCATCGAGAATAAAGCGAAATTGAGAGCTAGATCATTTGCTTTTTCTTTTGCAATTGATTCCCTAATGATTTTTCAAAGGCAATTTGGGATTTTATTTTAGCGACTGCTCTTGACTAGCAATTCTTCCATGGATTTCTCATGTGAATTTGGAATGACGGGACATTGTGGGAGTGGAGATTTGTCAAAACCGGAAGGTTGACATTGATAATCATCATGAGGACCCCACAATATACACAAGAAATCTTGGGAATATTATGAAGTACAGTTTTATTGAACTCCTCACCTCTTTTCACTAACTCCGAAGCTCTAGATAAGTGTCTTGTTGGGTTTGTTGAGGAGTTTGAGTTATTTGGCACTTGTGGAGGTTGGTCGTGATATGGATAGTCGTAATTGTTACAAGGAAATGGATTCTGTTTGACAATCGAGTGAAATGGGGACCTCCACAGTTCTCACAACAAAATGATTGTTGTGGGTGGTCATGTGAATAATATGGAATTTGGTCATTTCAAAGTCACGAGTGTTACCGTAAAACTGTTCAGAGACAAACGTGTTTCGGATTGACACTCAAATCCTTGGTGAGGACCTCCACAAAATTCACAAAGATTATGTTGATTATATGAAGATGAGTCGGTGTGGTGGGTAATTGGAAAAGTTTGAGGGTCGTTAAATGAGTTCGATTAGGATCATAATCAAATGAATTCCTCGAACCACAAAACAAACAACTCCGTTACGGATATCATTACCACATTGTACACACGCACACCAACGACATGGTGAACCATAAAGAGGCTCACCACAACCGACACAAGGAATAAACGATTCTATTTGAGAATTATGAGAAGGAATCATTTATTCAAAGAATCAACAAAACCAACATGGTGATCCGAATGACTATCAAGTCTCGAAGAACATTTTGAAAAATCCGGAGGTGGGACAAGTGGTGTGCTCGAGAGCTAGCAATTTCCACTACTTCCGTTATGGTCTCCGGTTCGGTTCTTGAGAAGCGTGAAGATTAGGCAAGTCATTCTTGCGAGTCACCGGTCCGATTTCGCATGTTTGCTTTTAACCGTAAACCGTGAAAGTTTAGAATCAATTCTAGACGGTTTAGGAGCAATTGAGGATTAGATCTTTGGATAACCGTAGGTTGGACGTATTTAGCACTTCCATTATTAGAGGAAGTACCGGTCCTTTGTCACCCCGGTTTCTCGTTCTATTTCCTACGCAGAATTAATGGATCATCACGAACAACACGAATTCTTGACATTTGAGATAAAGTCCGAAGCTTTTCAACCGTCCCGAGTCGTCGTAGTCGAGAGATTCCATGAGAATAGAAGTTTAGAATCAAATGGATAGAGGGTAAAGGGATAAAGAATCAAAAGGGTAGGAGGGTAAAGAGGAATATTTTGGTATTTTGAAAAACATGATGTAAAACAAAGAATGAAAATCTTTTGGGTTTTGATTTTATAGATGGTATAAACAAGGAGTGATGTCAAATCACTAATCGCTAAACGTAAGACTATTAGCTTGCTCCCCGTGGCGCCAAAATTTGATCGGTGCCAAACCGTCAAGTTTTCTCACGCGAGTTGATCACTTGTGAATGACCACCGTAAGGAACTTAAAACGACTCACACACCAATTGCAATGAAGATCGGGAGAGTATAGTGTTTCCCAGTCGTTAAGTCCCAACGAGTACATGCGAGAATAGTCAAACGTAAAGTGATCGAGAGGATTTGAACGGGAAAGGATAGTGGTTGATCTATACCTAAAGAGAAATCCCATAAACTACAGGGGCTTAAATGCAAATTAAAGGAAATTAAAAAGATAAAAACTATTAAATAAACGCTATCACTATATTTAAAATGATGAACGTTTAAAATTTAAAACTTAAAACTTACGTTTAAATAAAAATTACGCTAACGTACAAAATAAAAAGTGAAATCTAAGAAATAAAAGTCCTAAAAATATGAAAATACATTTTACAATCCTAATGATAAAAGAAAATTTATAGAAAAAGAAAATTATTTTACAACTATTTAATTAATTATTATTAATTAAAACTATTTTTAACTATTAAATAATTACCTAAAATACAAGAAAATAGGAAATAAAGCTAGAAAAATAAAATTAAGACTTAGAAAAGTCTAAAATAACAAACTAGAATTTTCAAAACTATTTTTGTATTTTTCGATTATTTTGTATTTTCTAGGAATTTAAAACTATTTAAAACTAATTAAATTACTTAAAATACAAATTTAACTAAGAAAAATCTAGAAAAATACTTTTTTGGCTTTTTATATTTATCTTAACTTAATAAAAATGAAAAATTATTTTTTTGAACCTTTTCTTAATTTTTTGTATTTAAAACTAATTAAAAATGCTTGAAAACTAAATAAAATGAAGAAAAATAGCAAATCAACTTGGAAAAATCTGAAAATTTCAAGAAAAGTCTAAAATTATATTTAGAAGCTAGGAAAAATAGAAAAACAAGGGCTTGTGTGGAGAAATATAAAACTGATGAGTAAGTGCTTATTGAAATAAGCACTTAAATAAGCAAATAGAGTCCAAAAGCCACCAAACCAAAACAGAAGCTCTAATATGCTAAAGTAACCAAGAAACAACAAGCTAAACCCTCTGGATCACAAGCTCAACAGATTTGATGTGATTGAGATGATAAGCCAAAACAGTAAAAGGGTTGTCTACTTTAAGCTAGAATATAAGCACCTAAATAAGCTGGAAACAGGAAAACAAAATTGGAACTTGAGAAGACACGGGTGAGAGTGTTTAAACCAAATTACAGACCTAGACAAGCTCAAATGAGACTTGTGCAAGGTGCGCAAACCAAGATAAACCACATGCGGTCAGCGGTGCCGCATGCAGGGATTTGACACCATGTTCACAAGCTTGTTAGAGGCTTAAGAAAAATTCACAAAATTTTGAAAAAGACAAAAAGAAACTAGACCAAGAGGGATTTTAAAACGCAAATTTCATTGAATTTGACTCAAAAATGAGCCAATGAAAAATCTTTCTAACTTGGCTAAAACTAAGCTTTTGCATATTTTGACTTTTTGAAAGAAATGGAAATTGACTTTTTCCAACTTTGGACCTAGATTAATGTACTGAAATTGAAGTATTATGATGAAATTAAACCAATGCAAGCTATATCTATTAGATTTGAACACAAAATAAACTTTTGGCTTGTGAAAATCTCAACAGTGAACAGATGAGAACAGATTTGATAAAGTTTTGACTTTGGTGGTTTGTATGCACAAGTATTTGACTCAAATGAGTCTCAAATGACTAAGCAAACATGAAGTACCAGGAACTTAACACTTACTAAACCTAAATCTTAGTTTAAATGTCCATCCAAACACCCTTTAAGAGCTGATAAGCAAATTTAACTAAACTACCTACTGATCTAGCTATAGCAGATACTCAAAATCATTCTAACTGACTTAAATATAACTAATTGAACATGTTAAAACCTTTAATGAGCACAGATACATACACAAGACTGATATGCAAATTTGCTTGGAAATGAAAATAAGCTACTTACTGTCAGAAGACCAGCTGATGTCTAAGGCTAAACCAGACCCAATATCAATATATCAAACCATTTCCAACCCATATCCAAGTCGCTGCTACTACCACTCCATTTCCAAGATCTAATGAAACCAGGTTGACTTTTATTGACCTTGAGATAAAACTACTTAAAATTTGATTGCAAGCTTACCAAAGGCTAAACTAAGCTTAAAGAAGCTTATTTGATTCTAACATAAGCTTATGAGAAGCTTGGATACAAATTTTGAAACTTGAAAATCTCCACAGTACACAGTAAACTTGGAATTCATATAAAACTTGGATTAAAGTTCACAAACACATTACAATGACACTTTAACATAAATGTGATACTAAGACACTGAAATTACAACATTTAAATTAAGCTACAACATTTATCTAAAAAAAACGACATTAAGAAAAAAAATAAGAAACTAGCTACCCTTGTTTCCTCTTCCTTCTTCCTTTTTTATACTTCAAGTAGTCTTCCACGTGTCTCGATCACTTCCCACCTATCTTGTGAGCCAATGAATGAGTTTTAAGGGTTTTGGCCATTTTATCATTTTGGCGGGAAAAGTGGAATTTGACTTCTGCTCTGAATTTTGCAGGTAGGGGGGGGTGAAGTAGGTGTGATAATGATGTGGGTGAGGGTGGAAGGAGATAAGGTGATGGGAGGTGATGGGTGAGAGGAGTTGCAGGGACTAGGCCAAGTGGGGAAGACAGAAACCCTGTTGGGAGGGAAACCTCTGTTTATTTGACTTGGGTTGACCAGGGGGTCAAAATAGGTTTGTGACAGGGGGTCCAAAAAGTGAAATGGCAGGGGTCAATGGCAGTTTTGACAAGGGTTTGTTTGGTTAATGACAAGGAAAATTTTTGCAATTTCTGAAATTGTGAAGGACCAATCCTGTAATTTTCCAAACTTGATACAAGGACTAAAACCGACAAACTTCAATAGTACAAGGACCGGTTTGACAATTTCAAATTTCGAGGACCAAACTTGACATTTTATGAAAGTTCGGGGACCTTTTCGCCATTTAACAAAAGATTTATTCAAGGACCATTTTGACAAATTAGAATATTTCAGGGACCTTGAATAACATTTTTCTTTATTTAGATTTACAGGGACCTGCTTTTTGACAACTTTTGAAACTTGGGGACTAAAGCGCCAATTATGCAAATTTTATCGTTTTCACCGATTTTGATATTTTGCATTTAAAACACATAAAACACTTATTTGTGATATTTTTATCATTTTGATGCATTTCGAGTGTTTTCGGATGTTTTTGCGGTTTAAATGGTACAAAATGATGAGTATTTAGACACTCATCAATCCCCCACACTAAGATATTGCTAGTCCCTAGCAATGTTTTAAGAAAAATTAATGGATTTCATCTCTTTACCAAAAGCCATTACTTACGGAGTAGCCAAATGTTTGATTCAAGTAAGAACCTTGGTACACCGATAACCAAGTGATTTTGAGCAAACCACCGACTTTCAACGGTTTAATTTGTCTTTACGAAGCCGTTTGCTCGGACTAGCCAACTCTTAGATAAATTATCGATTATTATCTTTGGTAAGTGATTACCAATTATGGTTTTTCAACCGCCTTTACCAAAAGCCATAAACTTGCGGGCTAGCCAACTCTTTACTTTTAAGGATATGGTGAGTGAATACCATACAATTTTGGGCAAATTGCAAGCCGTCAACGGATTTAAGATATCTTTACCAAGAGCCGTTTGCTCTGGATTAGCCAATCCTTATGTGGGTTAGACATGGTGGGTGATACCATTTGTTGTGTTTAGTACATAGTACTTCCACTAAAAATTTTTTTAAATTTGTCCATTTTGGGGAAAAAGGGACTAAAAGGGTACATTTATGATCAAAATTCGCGAATTTCCCCACACTTAGAAATGAATATTGTCCTCAATATTCAAAGTACTATTGTTATGCCGAAACTTAGAACGTAAAAGATAACATTACTAGCTAAGTGTGGAAACACAACAATTATTCTCTTTATTAATATTTACAATTTTCATTCATTTTTAGATCTATATACAAAGATGTGGGCATCTCCCCACACTAGGGTGGTACACACGGTGAAAACCCATGTTGCATGCTCTTGTTTTTGATTACCGAGTCGCTAGCTTGACTCGACCCGAATTAATTGGTTCATGGGGAAGTAAGTGGAAGAGACAATCTCCATCGGACTTTCATTCAAGATGTTTGGATAAACATTGAAGTGCGTGAAAGTTCCACACCGACGAGATATATAGACAGACCGGCTCACAAATGGTACATGGAAATGCCGGGTCGAAGATAATGTCTTCATTCCGAAGGAGTGAAGAGCAGGAGAAGCCACGGATAGGTGAAGAGAGAAAGAAAATCATGATAAACATCATGACTAACTCATCTTCATCCATAGGAGGATCCATAATTTCGGGATTATGAATCTCATCATTTAAGCTTATGTGATCAAGACAAATCTCGGGTGTGTCATGATCAAATTGGAAGTTATCATACTCCGCGGAGATATGATATGAGTAAGTTCACCGCGAACTCCTCGTGAAGAGAATCAATCACAAGATGTAAATCTGGATTCTTGTTCCATCAGACTCATCACTATCCTCAATCTGAGTATCAAATAGTGGATTCTCGAGAAATTAAGGTGAATTCGGGGTTGAATTCAAATAGAGGATTAGTGAGAGTTGTTTTGAATGTTTCAGGAACAAAGTGATTAATATTCTCTATTGGACTGTTGGGATAAGAAGTGAGTGAACGATCATTATCAATGAGACTTTCCGTCTCTCCCAGATCGGCTTTGAAATCAGAAAGATTATCATTACTTTCCGATGAAAGTGGTTTGGTGTGAGTGAGCTTATCGGTGAACTCCTCAAGATGATGATCAGCATCAGACTGTGAGATTGATGCCTCAACATACTCGATGTTTCCATGAGAAGTACAATCGTCGCTAACATCGGATAAAGTTTCAAAATGATCTTTTGAACACTCAATAGGGGAGATAGAATCACACACATGATCAGAAGTTCCCTGTGACTCTCTCGGGATTGGGACAAGGTTCTCAACACTAGACTTTATGAATTCGTCCGATTCCTTTTCGTGAACAGTGTCAAGATGCTCGTCCCCATAGTCGAGAGTGAGTGGGAGCTTGGTGTGATAGCGATTGTTTGAGATGGAATCTCAAGCTGCTGGGATATCATCGATGAACTTGATGAATCAAGTGTATCATCATCATCACCGTCATCGTGAATAAAACGAAATTGAGAGCTAGATCCGTGCTTTTTCTTTTGCAATTGATTCCTAATGATTTCTCAAAGGCAATTTGGGATTTTATTTTAGCGACTGCTTCTTGACTAGCAATTCTTCCATGGATTTCTCATGTGAATTTGGAATGACGGGACATTGTGGGAGTGGAGATTTGTCAAACGGAAGGTTGACATTGATAATCATCATGAGGACCCCACAATATACACAAGAAATCTTGGGAATATTATGAAGTGCAGTTTTATTGAACTCCTCGCCTCTTTTCACTAACTCGTAAGCTCTAGATAAGTGTCTTGTTGGGTTTGTTGAGGAGTTTGAGTCATTTGGCACGTGGAGGTTGGTCGTGATATGGATAGTCGTAATTGTTACAAGGAAATGGATTCCTGTTTGACAATCGAGTGAAATGGGGACCTCCCAGTTCTCACAACAAAATGATTGTTGTGGGTGGTCATGTGAATAATATGGAATTTGGTCATTTCCAAAGTCACGAGTGTTACCAAGCTGTTGCTCAGACAAACGTGTTTCGGGTTGACACTCAAATCCTTGGTGAGGACCTCCACAAAATTCACAGCAGTTTTGTTGATTATATGAAGATGAGTCGGTGTGGTGGGTAATTGGAAAAATTTGAGGGTCGTTAAATGAGTTCGATTAGGATCATAATCAAATGAATTCCTCGAACCACAAAACAAACAACTCCGTGCTACGGATATCATTACCACATTGTACACACGCACACCAACGACATGGTGAACCATAAAGAGGCTCACCACAACCGACACAAGGAATAAACGATTCTATTTGAGAATTATGAGAAGGAATCTGCTTATTCAAAGAATCAACAAAACCAACATGGTGATCGAGCGACTATCAAGTCTCAAAGAACATTTTGAAAAACGGAGGTGGGACAAGTGGTGTGCTCGAGAGCTAGCAATTTCCACTACTTAGTTATGGTCTCCGGTTACGGTTCTTGAGAAACGTGAAGATTAGGCAAGTCATTCTTGCGAGTCACCGGTGCAATTCGCATGTTTGCTTTTAACCGTAAACCGTGAAAGTTTAGGATCAATTCTAGACGTTTAGGAGCAATTGAGGATTAGATCTTTGGATAACCGTAGGTTGGACGATTTAGCACTTCCATTATCGGAGGAAGTACCGGTCCTTTGTCACCCCGGTTTCTCTTTCTATTTCCCTACGCAAATTAATGGATCATCACGAACAACGAATTCTTGACATTTGAGATAAAGTCTCAAGCTTTTCGACCGTCCCGTAATTCGTCGAGTCGAGAGATTCCATGAGAATAGAAGTTTAGAATCAAATGGATAGAGGGTAAAGGGATAAAGAATCAAAAAGGGTAAGAGGGTAGAGAGGAATATTTTTGGTATTTTTGAAAACATGATGTAGAAACAAAGAATGAAAATATTTTGGGTTTTGATTTTATAGATGGTATAAACAAGGAGTGATGTCAAATCACTAATCGCTAAACGTAAGACTATTAGCATGCCCGGCGTGGCCAAAATTTGATCGGTGCAAACCGTCAAGTTTTCTCACGCGAAATGATCACTTGTGAATGACCACCGTAAGGAACTTAAAACACCACACACCAATTGCAATGAAGATCGGGAGAGTATAGTGTTTCCCAGTCGTTAAGTCCCAACGAAATGCGAGAATAGTCAAACGTAAAGTGATCGAGAGGATTTGAACAGGAAAGGATAGTGGTTGATCTATACCAAAGAGAAATCCCATAAACTACGGGGCTTAAATGCAAATTAAAGGAAATTAAAAAGATAAAAACTATTAAATAAACGCTATCACTATATTTAAAATGATGAACGTTTAAAATTTAAAACTTAAAACTTACGTTTAAATAAAAATTACGCGAACGTACAAAATAAAAAGTGAAATCTAAGAAATAAAAGTCCTAAAAACATGAAAAATACATTTTTACAATCCTAATGATAAAAGAAAATTTATAGAAAAAGAAAATTATTTTTACAACTATTTAATTAATTATTATTAATTAAAAACTATTTTTAACTATTAAATAATTACCTAAAATACAAGAAAATAGGAAATAAAGCTAGAAAAATAAAATTAAGACTTAGAAAAGTCTAAAATAACAAACTAGAATTTTCAAAACTATTTTTGTATTTCTCTGATTATTTTTGTATTTTCTAGGAGTTTAAAACTATTTAAAATTAATTAAATTACTTAAAAATACAAATTTAACTAAGAAAAATCTAGAAAAATACTTTTTTGGCTTTTTATATTTATCTTAACTTAATAAAATGAAAATTATTTTTTGAACCTTTTCTTAATTTTTGTATTTAAAACTAATTAAAATGCTTGAAAACTAAATAAAATGAAGAAAATAGCAAATCAACTTGGAAAAATCTGAAAATTTCAAGAAAAGTCTAAAATTATATTTAGAAGCTAGGAAAATAGAAAACAAGGGCTTGTGTGGAGAAATATAAAGCGATGAGTAAGTGCTTATTGAAATAAGCACTTAAATAAGCAAATAGAGTCCAAAAGCCACCAAACCAAAAGCAAGCTCTAATATGCTAAAGTAACCAAGAAACAACAAGCTAAACCCTCTGGATCACAAGCTCAACAGATTTGATGTGATTGAGATGATAAGCCAAAACAAGAAAAGGGTTGTCTACTTTAAGCTAGAATATAAGCACCTAAATAAGTCGGAAACAGGAAATGTAAATTGGAACTGAGAAGACCGGGTGAGAGTGTTTAAACCAAATTACAGACCTAGACAAGCTCAAATGAGACTTGTGCAAGGTCCGCAAAACCAAGATAAACCCCTGGGTCAGCAAAGGCCTACTGTGGATTTGACACCATGTTCACAAGCTTGTTAGAGGCTTAAGAAAAATTCACAAAATTTTGAAAAAAGACAAAAGAAACTAGACCAAGAGGGATTTTTAAAGCTGCAAATTTCATTGAATTTGACTCAAAATGAGCCAATGAAAATCTTTCTAACTCGCTAAAACTAAGCTTTGCATATTTTGACTTTTGAAAGAAATGGAAATTGACTTTTCCAACTTTGGACCTAGATTAATGTAATGAAATTGAAGTATTATGATGAAATTAAACCAATGCAAGCTATATCTATTAGATTTGAACACAAAATAAACTTTTGGCTTGTGAAAATCTCAACGAGGAATGATGAGAACAGATTTGATAAAGTTTTGACTTTGGTGGTTTGTATGCACAAGTATTTGACTCAAATGAGTCTCAAATGACTAAGCAAACATGAAGTACCGTGAACTTAACACTTACTAAACCTAAATCTTAGTTTAAGCAATCCATCCAAACACCCCTTTAAGAACTCATTAAGCAAATTTAACTAAACTACCTACTGATCTAGCTATAGCAGATACTCAAAATCATTCTAACTGACTTAAATATAACTAATTGAACATGTTAAAACCTTTAATGAGCACATATACATACACAAGACTGATATGCAAATTTGCTTGGAAATGAAAATAAGCTACTTACTGTCAGAAGACCAGCTGATGTCTAAGGCTAAACCAGACCCAATATCAATATATCAAACCATTTCCAACCCATATCCAAGTCCTGCTGCTACCACTCCATTTCAAGATCTAATGAAACCAGTTGACTTTTATCGACCTTGAGATAAAACTACTTAAAATTTGATTGCAAGCTTACTAAAGGCTAAACTAAGCTTAAAAAGTTTATTTGATTCTAACATAAGCTTATGAGAAGCTTGGATACAAATTTTGAAACTTGAAAATCTCCACAAGACACAAGTAAACTTGGAATTCATATAAAACTTGGATTAAAGTTCACAAACACATTACAATGACACTTTAACATAAATGTGATACTAAGACACCGAAATTACAACATTTAAACTAAGCTACGACATTTTCTAAAAACGACATTAAGAAAAAAATAAGAAACTAGCTACCCTTGTTTCCTCTTTCGCCTTCCTTTTTATACTTCAAGTAGTCTTGCCACGTGTCTCGATCACTTCCCTATCTTGTGAGCCAATGAATGAGTTTTAAGGGTTTTGGCCATTTTATCATTTTGGCGGGAAAAGTGGAATTTGACTTGCCTCCGAATTTTGCGGTAGGGGGTTAAGTAGGTGTGATAATGATGTGGGTGAGGGTGGAAGGAGATAAGGTGATGGGAGGTGATGGGTGAGAGGAGTTGCAGGGACTAGGCCAAGTGGGGAAGACAGAAACCCTGTTGGGAGGGAAACCTCTGTTTATTTGACTTGGGTTGACCAGGGGGTCAAAATAGGTTTGTGACAGGGGGTCCAAAAAGTGAAATGGCAGGGGTCAATGGCAGTTTTGACAAGGGTTTGTTTGGTTAATGACAAGGACTATTTTTGCAATTTCTGAAATTGTGAAGGACCAATCCTGTAATTTTCCAAACTTGATACAAGGACTAAAACTGACAAACTTCAATAGTACAAGGACCAGTTTTGACAATTTCAAATTTCCAGGGACCAAACTTGACATTTTATGAAAGTTCAGGGACCTTTTCTGCCATTTAACAAAAGATTTATTCAAGGACCATTTTTGACAAATTAGAATATTTCAGGGACCTTGAATAACATTTTTCTTTATTTAGATTTGCCAGACCTGCTTTTGACAACTTTTGAAACTTGGGGACTAAAGCGCCAATTATGCAAATTTTATCGTTTTCACAGATTTTGATATTTTGCATTTAAAACACATAAAACACTTATTTGTGATATTTTTATCATTTTGATGCATTTCTGAGTGTTTTCAGATGTTTTTGCAGTTTAAATGGTACAAAAATGATGAGTATTTAGACACTCATCAAGTATGCTGAGATGTATAGGAACAAACCTACAGCTCCTAGGGGTAACCAAAGGAGTTGGAATCATGTTAAATCTCGACAACTAGGTAGTGATTTTGTTATGAACAATAAGGCATGCTATATCTGTGGTAGTTTTGATCATTTACATGCTTATTGTGATTATCATGTTGGGAGAAGGGAAGTCTATGGGAAGAAAAGGGTAAAGTCAAACATGTCTCAATATAATGTACACCCTAACCCACACAGCAAAATGGTCCCAAGAGCATTTCAACTTAGAAGTGGCCTCAAAACATTTGCCACTCCAAAACTGTTAACATTGCCACCCTAAGTCACTGTTAAAAGTGCAAATACCAAAACAAGCTTTGTAAAATCTGCACAAACAGGAAAAAGGACCTTTCAAGCTAAAAAGGTTAACAATAACCAACAGTGGGTACCTAAAGAAACCAATGAGCTTCCATCGCTCATTCAAAAGTTACCACCGCAAGGGTTTTGAACAAGAAAGTGGGGGACATGGGAAATGTGAAGGCCTCAGCACGTTGGGAATGGAAACCTAAAGGAAACACCTCTACAACCAATCCCAATGGTGTATCAATGACCTTTGATAGATACAATTATATTGATACACGAGGCAGATCCAAGTCAATCATGGCTTGGGTCCCCAAAAGAAACTAACTCTTTACTCTAATGTGCAGGAACATCCAAGGACTAAATGATTTGATCTTGTATTTACATATTATGGGTGTTCAATGCACATGACTGGCAACAAGTCTTTTCTTTTGATTTTGTGCATACTAATAGACTGTCTGTCAGTTTTTGTTAATGAAGTTAGTGGATTGAGATGTGTGATGCGGGAACATTTATGATAAAAGAAAACATGGATTATTATTTTATTACAAAGCGCATCGAAAGTGCAAGAAACTACATCCATGAGGGCAGTACAAACATCATCGCATCAATCGACTACAACTATCAACAACCAACCCCAAACACATGTTTCCTAACCCATCCTCTTCCTACCCATCATTCATCCTTTATGGCTTCTTGGGAAAGCCCGACAGCATCACCTTAGGAGCTCCACGCATGTTAATCCATCATACACCCTAGGGTTTGCTAAACCCATCACCACTATACCAAGAGGTGGTGAGGATGATGAAGGAACTAGCGATGGTGGTCTTTGGTAGAAATGGTAGAAGGTGATGATTTGACTCTTGTAAGAGCTACTGCTGCAAGAGGAGGAACACTGGACTCTTCCGAGGTCTCATCATCTGTGACATATGGAGACACAGGAGCCGATCTCGAGCTATCTTCTTTATTTGTTGCATTACGAGGCTCGTTGTAGTGATGAAGGTCCAGCAGAAAAAGGGTTTGAAAGAGCAAGCGATCGCTTCTCTTCTTGGATACAACCTTCTCATACTCCTCTTTTCAACTCTCCCGGGGTTTTCAAAACAAAATCATCCGTGAACTATCGATGAACCGCTGAAGAAAGATTGATTGGACTTGATTGACTCATGGTGTTGCTTTGAGAATGAAAGTTATGGAGTATGTGATTTGAGTGGTTTGTGTTAAATGATCCATTTAATATATATTAAGTTGGATTCAAGAAGTTAATGAGGGAAGGTGCGTGTAGTTGAGGAGTAAATTGGAGTCTTGTATTCTTGGAAAATGTATCAATGCTTAAGTGTTGACTTTATTGAGTATAGCCATCGCTATGCTTAATTCTTTCAATATATTAGCCATTGCCAACACAATAGTGATTCCAGATTTATGATTAGTGATTTGCGTTTGAAGAATTCCTTGTTTACAATTAAATTGTTACTCTTTGATGAATCGTTGCTCTAGGTTCTTTAGACCCTATCTATGTTATCCTTGATGATTCACCGACATTTGGTTACTGTGGGAACTCTATTGCAACCAAGTGGTAACATGCTTTCGAGAGAAAAAGGAAAACAGAGGAACTTCATTACTAGCAATAATTCATTACAATCAAGAGTACTCCTAGTAAACTAAACACAAAAGTGAAACCTAGCATATTCTTCATCCGACTTGACTATTCCATTGGTCTCTTGCCCTTGCCCACATACTCATGTTTATTCTTCCGGCTCTCTTTCTTGTTCTTAAAGGTGGATTGCATTCTTGGACATGGAAGCCCAAGAATCATGGAGGAGGTTTTGGTAGCATTCGGGCCTTGTAGGATTGGATATCGCTTCATATTGGAGATAATTGTTTCGAGACTATTGAAAGAACTTTTGGCAATTCTTTAGCAAGAGAATAGGTTTCATCATTTGCATCATCATCATCGATGCATCGGAGTAGAACTCAAGAGATTTTGCAGCCGCTTAGCGGTTTCTTTGGTATATCTTTTGGATGAAGACCCACCGTGGAAAGTATCCAAACCATCCCGATACTTTCAAGATGATTCGATTCGATTACATACTCTTCTTCCGAGTCGGAAGAGATGTTGATTATGTTGGAGGATTGCTCATGCTTATGGTTTTGGGGTTATTGTGTTTGAATGAAAGTTGATTAAGTTTACCTTAAGCCAAGTCTCCTTATATAGACAAAGTCGGTTGAAGGGTTATTTAATGAAGATATTTACCTTTTTCTTATTTTGGTAGGTAAAGGAGTAAATATAGATATTATTGAGTTGACTTTGGAAGATATTTTGCTTGGGAAATAGTTTGGTTAAAGGTAACTTTGGTAAATATCAAGTTGGTTATTCTCATCTTGTATGAGTTTGTATATCAAGTTTTGATGAGAAGTTGGAGTTAAAAGGTGTATATCTGAGATACACAACAAATGGTTATTGATTCACCATGTCTAATACACATAAGAATCAACTAGTCCAGAGCAAACGGCTACTGGTAAAGACATAACAAATCCGTTTATGGTTGATAGTTTACCAAAAACTATATGGTTATCAACTCACCATATTATTTATGATTAAGAGTTGGCTAGTCCATAGCAAACGGCTCATGGTAAAGACATATCAAATCCGTTGATAGCTGGTAGTTTGCTAAAAACTATGATAAGAGCAGTCTAGTTTTCAAGTTTTTATTTAAAATGCTCTTTGAAATTTTTGTGAAAAATTGTGAAAATTACCACCGCTAGTTCACAGTTTCCATCGACGAGTGTTATTTTACCTTTGTAGTTCTAGCCGTTATAATCGATTGTGTCAAGAATAAATTTTTACTAGCCGTTGAAAGTTACTCCTCCGTCCCAAAATTATTGTCCTCGTTTGATTTTTCGGTCTTTCTCTTATAACTTTGACCTTAAGTATTTTTGTTTGTGTTATGTAATACTTGATGCAAAATATATGAATGGATTGGGTTTTAATTGTATTTTTTATTGGTATAATTTTCATCAACCATCGTATAACACAAACAAAAATATTTAAGGTCAAAGTTGAAAAAGAAAGACCAAAAAAGTCAAACGGGGACAATAATTATGGGACGGAGGTAGTACCACTGTTTGTTATATATAGGATTAAAATATTTAAGGAAATTATCTTCTTTCTATCTTATAATACTTTCTAAAAGATAATTTTTCTTGCGCAACAATTCTAAACCCTAACCCTATATATCTTTTTTCTCCATTGGCTAGTTATTTCTTCAATTCTTATCGACATAATAATATTTTTCATCAAAAGTTTCTATGGCATTGATGAGTGTCTAAATACTCATCATTTTATCTTGTTAGAATGCCAAAACATCCGAAAACACTCGTAAATGCTTCAAAATGATGAAAATATCACAAACAAGTGTTTTATATGTTTTAAATGCAAAAACATCAAAATCTGATGAAAAACGTATCAAGTTTGCATAATTGGCAGTTTTAGTCCCCCAAGTTACAAAAGTTGTCAAAATTAGTCCCTGGTCATTTCAAAACTTGTAAAATATCATTAAAGGTCCTTGGGATTCAATAGTTGTCAAAATAAACCCTTCAAAGTTTAAAAATCACAAATTTACAACTTTGGTCCCTCAACTTTGGAAAAATGTCAAAAATAGTCCTTGGTAAGTTTAAAAAGTGAAAACTATCAAAAATAAACCTTGTACTATTAATAAATGGCAAAATTGGTCCTTATGATAAACTTTTGGGAAATTACACTTTAGTCCTCAAAATTCAAAATGGCATAAAAGGTCCTTTTAAGTTTAAAATGAAATAATTATCAAATGGTCCTTGAACTATTCTTATATGGCAGGTTTTACCCTTGTGATAAAGTTTGGAAACTTGTAAAATCAGTCCTTCAAGATTGCTTAAATTGCAATATTAGTCCTTGTGTGTTTAACTATACCAAACCGGATCCATTATTACACCCAAGCCCAATACTAGCCCAAACCCAACTTTTAAAACAGAGAACACGCCACGGCCACTGTAGCACCATCCCTCCACTGCTTCCACTCTTTCCCGACATCCGCTCTACCACTCACCAACACCTTTCCACATCACTCCCCAATTGTAATACATCCCCTCCACATCCAACAAAGTCCAAGAAGCATTAAATGCTTAAACTCGCTCAAATAGACTTTTCCGCCAAAACTCCACTTGTACGATTAAGATGTTATCAAGCTTTATCTAATGGTGGGAAATGATCGAGGAGAGAAGGAAGGATTTGGATGTCTATAAAGAAGAAAAGAAAGCGGTGATAAGCGAGGTCGCACGTTTTAGACCATTTGTAGTGTAAACTTTACTTTAATGTTTATTTCGGTTTAAAATCAAAGTCTCGGTGTAATTTTAAGTTTGTTTCAAGTCAAATATCACTTTTGTATTGTACTTATTTCAAGTTTATTAAGATTTCAAGTTTCTATATTTCTTGGTAATTCAGATTAAATCAATCATACTTATTATAAGTCACAAAAGCTCTTTTATCCTTCCAATAAGCTCATATAAGCTTGTTATAGCTTTTATGAGCTTGTATTATAATCTAGTGTTTCAATTTAGACAAAACCATAAAAGTCAACGAAAGTCAATCAAGAGCTCAAAAATGGATTTGGTCATGATATCCGTGATGCAGAGCTAACTTTGGATTGTTCTTGGTTTAGAGGCTTTGTGGAAAGCCATTAGGAATGGTTTTGATAATTGGTTCATAATTTTGAGCATAAAAGTAATTTGTAAGCAATTTCTTTAAAATTTGTTTTTCATAGTTTAAGTGTTTGAATATTGTTAATTTCAGTACAATATTGTATTATTATAGTTAAATTAAGATAATAAATAGATTATTTAGTTTAAAAACTTGTTTTAGTCTTGAAAGTCTCAAAACAGTCCATATTAGTGTTGTTTGGTTTAGTTGTAAAAACTGTGTGTAAGGTAGTTCATACCATTTGTCTTGTTTGATACATGTTATATTAGGTAATATTAGCTCATTCAAGTCATTAAAATTAGTCCTAGTTAGTAAAAAGTCAAAATCTCATTAATCTCATCTTTGTGATCCTTTGTTAGGATTTTGAGATACAAACCTCATCATATTAGCTTAAAACTAGATAATTTAGCTTAAAATAATCTTCATATAGCTTATTATAACATAATCATTCATAAAATCAATCTCAAGTTCATAAAAGTCAAAGTGTTAGTGTAATTAGAAAGTCAAATTTTTCACTTGGTCATTTTTGAATAAAAATTAGAATTTTGCTGTGTGTTTATTATTAAGACTCAGCTCATAAGCTCCTAGTATAGTAAACTTCAGTTGCTTAATAAAATTATAAAAATATTAGTTCACTTATTATTAGCTTAGAAAGTACTTAATTGATAGCTTTTTCTAGATACTAAGTCTGATAAACTGTCCTGTGCACAGTTGTGGTGCCCAATTTCACAAGCTCTCAGAGAGCTTATTAGAGAACAATAGCTTATGCAATTTAGTTTTTTGAGAAGCTCATCTAGCTTACTCAAGGTACCAAGCTTAACTTTTCCAATTTTAGCTTATTTATTTGGTCTGCAATATCTTTTCATTTCTGTCCATTTTGTTCAAGTATATGCTTATTCGCTTATCACAAGTTTTCAAAAGCTCTTCACAAGCTCAATAGTATAATCCAATCTTTGCAAATTAGCTTTTGGATAGCTCACTTGGTCAACTAGTTAATTGCAGTGTTTGTTTCCATTTTGTGGATTATTCAAGTGCTTAAAAATAAGTTAGAACTTGCCTAGTGATTTAAAAGCAAATGTATTGTGTAACAAAGGAGGCTTTTGCTTATTTGTGCTTAAATCAGTGCTTATTAGTGGTTATTGTGTTTTTTTTTAGTATTAATATTAGCTTATTATTAGTTTAATAGCTTATTCCCATTTCCCTTTATCTTATTAAGTAGCTTAAAAGCCATTTGGCTTTAATCAATGAGCTTATCTCATTTCAGCCCACTGTTGGAAAAATAAGCTGTTTCTCAGCTTATTAGAAGTTTTCACAAAAAGTTTTAGTTTTAAATATTGCTCACTTTAATGTACTTAGTTAGTTTGTAAAATAAAAAATTGAAAAAAAAAATGTTTTGCAAAAAGGTGGGGAGGCAGGCTCGAACCTGAGACCTCCCCCCTTTTAGGAGTGTTAGCATTGTACCTGTAAGCCAAAGCGCCCTTGGGTCTTTTTTGCATTTTAGTTTGCACAAAATACTCTCTTATACATGTTTTACCCGTTTAGCTTATTAAGTGATTTTAGCTTATTTGTAGCTTATTCGTAGTAGCTTTTTCCAGCTTTTCTATTTTTCTTAAATTTGTAATAGTATAAAGTATTTTTACAAAAGTTTGATTTTCTCTTTATTTTTAGTATTTTTAAACATTTAATTAGTGTTTTATAGTAATTAAATCATAATAAAAATATAAAAGTCAAAAAATATAAATCTTTTTCTAAAATTTTCTTTATCATATATTTTGTAAGAAAATTAGTTTTACACTCTTAGGCCTTTTATTTCATAAAATTTACGTTTTATCTTGCGCCCAAACGCCATTTTCGTAAATAACGCTCGTTTCGGTTTAAGTAACGTTTTAAGTAATTTGAGTTTACGTTTTAGTTAATATAGTTTATTTAAGTTATTTTATTTTATAAAATCACATAAACGTTCATCGATCCGTAAAAATAGTGATAGCGTTTATTTAATAGATTTTAACTTTTAATCTTTTAATTTGCATTTAAGTCATTCGTTATTTGTTAATCTTTTCTTTAGGTAATTATTCATCAAAACCCATCGATCGCTATCCTTAGTGATCATTCTACCATCGATCAAGTGTTTATTACACCAATTCATCCTCCGTGGGACTTAACGACCGTGAATTTCCTATACCCTCCGATCTTAATTGTATTAGTGTTTGAAATGTTTTAAGTCTATTTGACTTGTTGCTTAGCACCAATCAAATTTTGGCGCCACGGGAGGTCAGAAGCGTGTTTTAAGCATTTCCGCACTGCACTTGCACATATACCATCGTTTGTAAGCAGTTTTACGTAAAGTTTTCAAAACCAAAAGTTCATTAACCAAAAACATTTTTATTCAAGTTTTCAACAAACACAAAACCAAAAATATTTTCATTCTTTGTTTTTATGGCATGTTTTCAAAAATCCAAAATATTCATCTTTAACCTCCTACCCTTTTGATTCTTTATCCCTTTACCCTCTATACATTTGATTCTAAACTTCTATTCTCATGGAATCTCTCGAGAACGACTCGGGACGGTGAAAAGCTTCTGACTTTATCACCAATGTCTAGAATTGTGTTGTTCGTGACGATCCATTAATTCTCGCATAGGGAAATGGAACGAAACCGAGGTGACAAAGGACCGGTACTTTCATCCGATAATGAAGGTACTAACACGTCCAACCTACGGTTATTCAAAGATCTAATCCTCGATTGCTCCTAAGTCGCCTAGAATTGATAATAAACTTTCACGATTTACGGTTAAAAGCAAACATGCGTAATTCATCCGGTGACTAGCAAGAATGACTTACCTAATCTTCACGCTTTCAAGAACCAAAAGCGGAGTCCATAACGGAAGTGGTGGAAATTGCTAGCTCTCGAGCACACCACTTGTTCCACCTACGGATTTTTCAAAATGTTCTTTGAGTCTTATTAGTCATTCGATCACCATGTTGATTTTGTTGATTCTTTGAATGAACCAATTCCTTCTCATAACTTTCAAATGGAATCGTTTATTCCTTGTGTCGGTTGTGGTGAGCCTCTTTATGGTTCACCATGTCATTTGTGTACGTGTAAAGTGTGGTAATGATATTGAACGGAGTTGTTTATTTTGTGGTTCGAGGAATTCATTTGATTATGATCCTAGTCCGAACTCATTTAACGACCCTCAAATTTTCTAATTACCCACCACACCGACATATCTTCATATAATCAACAATCTTCTTGTGAATTTTGTGGAGGTCCTCACCAAGGATTTGAATGTCAATCAGAAACACGATTGTTTATGAACAGTTTTCGGTGATGCTCGAACTTTGACTATGACCAATATCCATATGATTCACCAAACCACCCACAACAATCATTTTGTTGTGAGAACCTGGAGGTCCCATTTCACTCGATTGTCAAACAGAATCCATTTCCTTGTGACAATTTTGACACATCATTTCAAGACCAACCTCCACAGACTAAACGATTCAAGCAACTCCTCATGAAACTACAACAGATTTTTTATCAAGGGTCCGGAGTTATTAAAAGAACTTAAGGAGGAGTCGGTTATGTCATTTCAAAACTCTCATGAGAAATCCATGGAAGTTTTGTTAGTCAAGAGCAAGTCTAAAATAAATTCCCAAATTGCTTTTGAAAATCAATTAGGGAATCAATTGCAAACGAAAAAGCAGCGGATCTAGCTCTAGATTCGCTTTTATTCACGATGATAGTGATGATGATGATACACTTGAAGATTCATCGATTCATCGATGGATATCCCAAAGATTGAGATTCATTCTCAAGCATTTGCTATCACACCCGAGGTTCACACTCACTCTCCGCACATGGGGATGAGCTTGACTTTGTTCACGAAAAGGAATCGGACGAATTCATAAAGTCTAGTGTTGAGGACCTTGTCCCAATCCCGAGAGAGTCACAGGGAACTTTTGAGCATATGTGTGATATCCCTTCCCCTCTTGAGTGTTCAAAAGATCATTCCGATTTCATTCCACTTTCATCTGAAAGTGATGATGATCTCTTTAATTTCAAATCCAATCTGGGAGAAATTGAAAGTCTCCTTTATAATGATCGTTCACTCACTTCTCACCCTAACAATCCAATAGAGAATGTTAATCACCTTGTTCCCGAAACATTCAAAGCTACTTTCACCAATCCTCTATTTGAATTCGACTCTGAATTCACTTTAATTTCTGAGAATCTACTCTTTGATACTCAGATCGAGGATAGTGATGAGCCCACAATGGAACAAGAGTTCACAAATTCACTTCATGTGAATGATTCTCTTTACGAGGAGTTCTCCTTTGAACTCACTCATATCATATCTCTACCAGAGTATGATAACTTCCACTTTGATCTAGACATAAATGATTTTTGTGTTCCGGAGGGAAATGTTCTCAACCATGAGAACTTGCTTGATATCAAAATCCCATCCCTCCCGCCCAGCATATGTCTTGATCAAATGAGCTTAAAAGATGAAATTCATGAAACCATGAATTCTCCTGTGAGTGATGATGAGTTAATCATGATCTTTATCATGACTTTCTTTCTCTTTTTCACTTATCCCGTAGCTTCTCCTGTTCTTCACTCATTCGGAAGTGAAGACATTATCTTTGACCCCGCATTTTCATTAATCATTTTGAGCGGTTACGTGTATATCTCATCGTGTGGGACTTTCATGTATTTCAATGTTTATACAAACATCTTGAATGAAAGTCCGATGGAGATTGTTTCTTCCACTTTGCTTCCCAATGAGCCAATTAATTCGGGTCGAGTCAAGCTAGCGACTCGGTAATCAAAAACAGAGCTTAACATGGGTTTTCACCGTGTGTACCACCTAAGTGTGGGGAGATACCCACATGTTGTATATAAACCTTAAAAATGTTTGAAAATTGTAAATATTAAAAAGAGAATAACTGTTGTGTTTCTACACTTAGTTAGTAAATGTTATCTTTTACGTTCTAAGTTTCGACATAACATACGGTACTTTGAATATTGAGGACAATATTCATTTCTAAGTGTGGGGGAAATTCGCGAATTTGATCATAAATGTACCCTTTAGTCCCTTTTCCCCAAAATGGCCAAATTTTAAAAATTTTTATTTAGTGGAAGTACTATGTACTAAACACAACAAATGGTAATCATCCACCATGTCTAACCCACTAAAGGATTGGCTAATCCAGAGCAAACGGCTCTTGGTAAAGATTTCTCAAATCCGTTTATATGGCTTGCAATTTGCCCAAAATTGTATGGTTCTTCACTCCCATCATCCTCAAAAGATAATGAGTTGGCTAGCCCGCAAGTTTATGGCTTGTGGTAAAGGCAATGGAAAATCCATAATTGGTATTCAGCTCACCAAAGATAATATTTATAATTTATCTAAGAGTTGGCTAGTCCGGAAGGTAACGCTTTCGGTAAAGACAAAATCAAATCCGTTGAAAGTCGGTGGTTTGCTCAAAATCACATGGTTATCATTGTACCATGGTTCTTACTTGAACTGAAACATTTGGCTACTCCGAAGTAATGGCTTTTGGTAAAGAGATTAAAATCCATTAAATTTTCTCAAATCATTGCTAGGGACTAGCAATATCGTAGTGTGGGGATTGATGAGTGTCTAAATACTCATCATTTTTATCTTGTTAGAATGCCAAAACATCCGAAAACACTCGAAATGCTTCAAAATGATGAAAATATCACAAACAAGTGTTTTATATGTTTTAAATGCAAAACATCAAAATCGATGAAAACGTATCAAGTTTGCATAATTGGCGCTTTAGTCCCCAGTTACAAAAGTTGTCAAAATTAGTCCCGATCATTTCAAAACTTGTAAAATATCATTAAAGGTCCTTGGGATTCAATAGTTGTCAAAATAAACCCTTCAAAGTTTAAAATCACAAATTTACAACTTTGGTCCCTCAACTTTGGAAAATGTCAAAATAGTCCTTGGTAAGTTTAAAAGTGAAAACTATCAAAAATAAACCTTGTACTATTAATAAATGGCAAAATTGGTCCTTATGATAAACTTTTGGGAAATTACACTTTTAGTCCCTCAAAATTCAAAAATGGCATAAAAGGTCCTTTTTAAGTTTAAAAATGAAATAATTATCAAATGGTCCTTGAACTATTCTTATATGGCAGGTTTTACCCTTGTGATAAAGTTTGGAAACTTGTAAAAATCAGTCCTTCAAGATTGCTTAAATTGCAATATTAGTCCTTGTGTGTTTAACTATACCAAACCGGATCCATTATTACACCCAAGCCCAATACTAGCCCAAACCCAACTTTTAAAACAGAGAACACGCTACGGCATTTGTAGCACCATCCCTCCACTGTTTCCACTCTTTCCCGACATCCGCCTCTACCACCTCACCAACACCTTTCCACATCACTCCCACTGTAATACATCCCCTCCACATCCAACAAAGTCCAAGAAGCATTAAATGCTTAAACACGCTCAAATAGACTTTTCCCGCTAAAACTCCACTTGTACGATTAAGATGTTATCAAGCTTTATCTAATGGTGGGAAATGATCGAGGAGAGAAGGAAGGATTTGGATGTCTATAAAAAGAAAAAGAAAGCGTTGATAAGCGAGGTCGCATCGTTTTAGACCATTTGTAGTGTAAACTTTACTTTAATGTTTATTTCGGTTTAAAATCAAAGTCTCGGTGTAATTTTAAGTTTGTTTCAAGTCAAATATCACTTTTGTATTGTACTTATTTCAAGTTTATTAAGATTTCAAGTTTCTATATTTCTTGGTAATTAGTATTAAATCAATCATACTTATTATAAGTCACAAAAGCTCTTTTATCCTTCCAATAAGCTCATATAAGCTTGTTATAGCTTTTATGAGCTTGTATTATAATCTAGTGTTTCAATTTAGACAAAACCATAAAAGTCAACGAAAGTCAATCAAGAGCTCAAAAATGGATTTGGTCATGATATCCGGTGATGCGAGCTAACTTTGGATTGTTCTTGGTTTAGAGGCTTTGTGGAAAGCCATTAGGAATGGTTTTGATAATTGGTTCATAATTTTGAGCATAAAAGTAATTTGTAAGCAATTTCTTTAAAATTTGTTTTCATAGTTTAAGTGTTTGAATATTGTTAATTTCAAGACAATATTGTATTATTATAGTTAAATTAAGATAATAAATAGATTATTTAGTTTAAAAACTTGTTTTAGTCTTGAAAGTCTCAAACAATCCATATTAGTGTTGTTTGGTTTAGTTGTAAAAGCGTGTGTAAGGTAGTTCATACCATTTGTCTTGTTTGATACATGTTATATTAGGTAATATTAGCTCATTCAAGTCATTAAAATTAGTCCTAGTTAGTAAAAAGTCAAAATCTCATTAATCTCATCTTTGACAATCTTCGTTAGGATTTTGAGATACAAACCTCATCATATTAGCTTAAAACTAGATAATTTAGCTTAAAATAATCTTCATATAGCTTATTATAACATAATCATTCATAAAAATCAATCTCAAGTTCATAAAAGTCAAAGTGTTAGTGTAATTAGAAAGTCAAATTTTTCACTTGGTCATTTTGAATAAAATTAGAATTTTCTTTGTGTGTTTATTATTAAGACTCATTTCATAAGCTCCTAGTATAGTAAACTTCATTGCTTAATAAAATTATAAAAATATTAGTTCACTTATTATTAGCTTAGAAAGTACTTAATTGATAGCTTTTCTAGATACTAAGTCCGATAAACATCGTCTCTGCACAGTTGTGGTGCCCAATTTCACAAGCTCTCGAGAGCTTATTAGAGAACAATAGCTTATGCAATTTAGTTTTTGAGAAGCTCATCTAGCTTACTCAAGGTACCAAGCTTAACTTTTCCAATTTTAGCTTATTTATTTGGTGCGCAATATCTTTTCATTTCATCCATTTTGTTCAAGTATAGATTATTCGGTTATCACAAGTTTTTCAAAAGCTCTTCACAAGCTCAATAGTATAATCCAATCTTTGCAAATTAGCTTTTGGATAGCTCACTTGGTCAACTAGTTAATTGCGTGTTTGTTTCCATTTTGTGGATTATTCAAGTGCTTAAAAATAAGTTAGAACTTGCCTAGTGATTTAAAACAAGATTGTCTTGTGTAACAAATGGAGGCTTTTGCTTATTTGTGCTTAAATCGGTGCTTATTAGTGGTTATTGTGTTTTTTAGTATTAATATTAGCTTATTATTAGTTTAATAGCTTATTCCCATTTCCTTTATCTTATTAAGTAGCTTAAAAGCCATTTGGCTTTAATCAATGAGCTTATCTCATTTCATTTCATTATTGGAAAAATAAGTCGTTTCTCGACTTATTAGAAGTTTTCACAAAAGTTTTAGTTTTAAATATTGCTCACTTTAATGTACTTAGTTAGTTTGTAAAATAAAAATTGAAAAAAATGTTTTGCAAAAGGTGGGAGGCGGGCTCGAACCCGAGACCTCCCCTTTTAGGAGTGTTAGCATTGTACAGTAAGCCAAAGCGCCTTGGGTCTTTTTTCATTTTAGTTTGCACAAAATACTCTCTTATACATGTTTTACCCGTTTAGCTTATTAAGTGATTTTAGCTTATTTGTAGCTTATTCGTAGTAGCTTTTTCCGCTTTTCTATTTTCTTAAATTTGTAATAGTATAAAGTATTTTTACAAAAGTTTGATTTTCTCTTTATTTTTAGTATTTTTAAACATTTAATTAGTGTTTTATAGTAATTAAATCATAATAAAAATATAAAAGTCAAAAAATATAAATCTTTTTCTAAAATTTTCTTTTATCATATATTTTGTAAGAAAATTAGTTTTACACTCTTAGGCCTTTTATTTCATAAAATTTACGCTTTATCTTATGCCCAAATACCATTTTCGTAAATAACGCTGCTTTCAGTTTAAGTAATGTTTTTAAGTAATTTGAGTTTACGTTTTAGTTAATATAGTTTATTTAAGTTATTTTATTTTATAAAATCACATAAACGTTCATCGATCTGTAAAAATAGTGATAGCGTTTATTTAATAGATTTTAACTTTTTAATCTTTTTAATTTGCATTTAAGTCGCTGTTATTTGTTAATCTTTTCTTTAGGTAATTATTCATCAAAAACCTTACTGATCGCTATCCTTAGTGATCATTCTACCATCTGATCAAGTGTTTATTACACCAATTCATCCTCCGTGGGACTTAACGACCCAGGAATTTCCTATACTCCTCTGATCTTAATTGTATTAGTGTTTGAGCTGTTTTAAGTCTATTTGACTTGACTGTTTAGCACCAATCAGGCATCTTTGAGCTTTGCAGATGAGCACAACCTAGTGGCCTACCTACAAAAGTCTAACGAGAAGAGTGGCCCTGTTTTTCATGAGATTGTGGACTTTCTCAATACCACACATATAAGGTATGCTTTACTTTTAAAACCCACAATCTATATCTCTCAAATCAAACAGTTTGGGCTCTCGCTAAGTCCATAACACTTGAGATTGGAGATACACATGACACGATGGATGCTCTAAGAGCTAAGAAAACCAAGAAAACCAACCAAGGCTCAAATACTTGCATACATGAAGACTTATTGTTGTCATGTTGGTAACTAGAAAATGCATCAATTTAAAGGAATGTCGATGATCAAATTGAAAAGGCTTACTACTGAGAATCAAAACAAGATAAATCTTTTATTCCAATGGGTTCGAAGAAGAAGAAAGAATAATTCCTAGATTGAAGCGAAAGGCCAAAGTAAGTTATTCTCACACTATTAAGAAGACTAAGGTTGATGAAGATCATACAAAGTCTATCGGAAGGAGATTCCCTTGAGAAGTTCACTAAAGAACAAATGATTTGAAATGATTGTGATTGAAGACAGAGATTTTATCCGAACCACCGCAAATTCGACATCCTATCATTGATTGGGAAGTTTACATTGCTAGTAATCTTGCTTCAACATGGAAGATTACAAGGTGGGAAGAGAAACTTCATCTTTCATAACATTTGAAGATCTTATTAAAGCTTTTTGAGAGATGACCTTAATACACTATTGAAATTAGTTCAAGAAAGGTTTAATGCTCAAGATCTCAAAGATACAAAGGAGATGCGATTATGGGTAAATCTTAGAAGGTTTTTTTTAACCAAATGTCGATGATGACTCCGGAAAACCTTATTCACATGTCTTGGTACAAAATGGTTTTATTATGATTCATGTGAAGTTCATCATGTCTCTACAATTAATGGAGAAGATTTTTCATGCTTCTTGAGAAAAATATCCACTTAGAGTCGGAGCTCTTACAGAATGTTAAGCTTACATATAAGAGTCAATGAAGACAATGAGAAGGTCGAGCATTATTACAAAGGCTTCAAGATCGGTGTTCAAGAGCTATACAAAAGTTAAGAGAAAGAAGTGAAGTATTTGATTGAATTCCCCAAATCCTTGAAGTTAATGCATATTGAAGAAACTTATTGATTTGCGAGAAATCATAAGTTTAGGGAGGATTGTTGGGAATAATTTGTTACCACGGATAGTAGTGGTTTACACTTTGCTTGATTAACACTAGCAAAGGGAAACGTATTCCCACCGCCAGTTCATTGTTACCACTGCTATTAGTTTCAGTTTGGTTAAACGCGTCTAGATAAGTATAGAATAGATTGTGTGTATATTCTATAATGTTAGCTTTATACTTATCTTGTACAGGACTCCTTATTGTATAAAAGGAGATCCTAGGTCATTGTCTTAGGTACATATGTTTTCACATTAGTTTACCTACGAAAGCTTCAAGGTGTAACCCTAGTGATACCAAGATCACTCGTATTATTTCATTAATAATATTGGAGCTTGAGTTTTGTGTTTATTCTGTGTTTACTCTTATTACATTATACAATTCATCTTCTAAGTATTACTAAGTAAATTCCGCTTGCTTGATAATATTATACAAAATATCATTGACACAAGGTGTGTGTCCCAGGTCCATCAAAGGGGAATGGGTTAAGGGCTTGCTACCAAATAGCATTATACGGGCAGATCATACAGCTAGTATAGAGAATCAGAGGTAGTTTTTATTGATTGTTTCTCGTATTTAAAACAGTAATCCAGTTAGGTTTGTAAAGTGTGATGCACGGAAAATAATATAAAAACAACCAACGTGTCAATGTTGTGCAGAACTTGTTGCAGGAACGTTCATCAAAAACTTCCATTATATTTCAAACAGAGCCAAATTGAATAAGGATTCTAATTTATAAGTACTTCATGTATCAGCTAGTCAACGTGTAGTGCGTAAGGGGAAATTGGCGACACTAACTGAAAAGGTAAAGAATAAACAAGATGAAAATGGTAAATACTGTTTTAATTCAGTTCTAATTCATGGTTACGACATGTAACATCAAAAGTCTTTATGTGTGTGTTATGTAATTAATGAGCAAGGATTATAATTTATAAGTACTTTATGTATCAGCTAGTAAATGTGTAGCGGGTAAGGAGAAAAAGGCGGTACAAGCTGAGAAAGGAAAGAGAAAACATGCTAATGTTGAAAATGCTATCAGAGGTAATCCGATTATTTATTTCATATGTACTAACTGTAACCATTAATTGATGTCTTCCTATTACTATTATGTGTTAAGGGCATCCACAATCAAGTGACTTGGCACGGTACAATAGCTTTATTAGATGACAACTCATCATGTAATAAGATTCTAAAGTTTAATAAGAGTTCTTCTCTGTACACATCATATTAATACATTAGTGGTAGGCCTTCTCTCTCACCAATCTCTATTGACAAGGCCATGTGTGAAACTTCAAAAAGTTTGATGGGTTGTGAAGATTTTGTTTCCAAAGTTGAATGCTTATGTGTTAATGTATTAAACCATAAAACAATTAATCCATTGGAGATGCCCTAATGGGCCTGTGTTTTATCGTGTTTCAGTAGATAAGAATGCGGCAGATGAAGATGGAAAGGCAACACTGATGACTTTGTTTCTAAAAAGCAAACAAAGATGCCTAAAGTGAATGTGAATATGGGAAATAATGATATTACACCCGTAAAAGAAGGTATAGGTAAAGTACATGTACAGATGAAGATGTATATAAATATATACTGAAATGGTTATTATGAATTAGTACTTTATGTATGAGCTGGTAAACGTGTAGCGGGTAAGGGGAAAAAGGCGGCACAAGTTGAAAAAGGAAAGAGAAAATATGTTGATGTTGAAAATGCAAATATCAAAGGTAATCCAATAACTTACTTCATATGTACCAATAGTAGCAATTAATAGATGTCTTCCAATTTGTATTATATGTTAACGGGTGTACCAATAGAGGCAACATATGATGACTTTGTTTCTGACAAACAAACAAATGTGCCTAAAGTGAACGTGAATAGGGGAAATAATGACACTGCACCCGTAAAAGAAGGTACACGTAAAGTACATGTAAAAATGATACATTCACGAAATCCGGCGGCCAACTTGTTTTGAGTAATAACTAATAAGCCAACTGTCACATATAGAGAAAAATAGGCTTTAAGAGATATAGGATTTGGGGATCTGATTGAGTTTAAAATAAAGGACATATCAACGTGGTTAGTGTACTCGTTGCTAGATAGGTTTGATGAAGGAACTTGTTTAAATGTAAATGGTAAGAGGGTAGAAATTACACGTGATGTGGTAAGGCGTGTACTAGGTGTACAGATGGAAGAATTACATGTAGATGCCCGTGATGAATGAGATTTTAGGAAGCCTTTAACACGGCAATGGAAAGGACAATTAGATAAGGGTGTGAAAAGGCACTATATAACTAGACTTGCAAATGTAATCTTGACAAATAGAAAAGGCGGATGGATGTTTAAAATAAACTTTCTCGTATTATTTTTTTCTAACTATAGGGGAGTTGAGTAAACAATCATGGAATTGGAACTCACATTACAATCTTACTTACCCTCAGCAACCAAGAGACAACTCAAAACAAAATGATGAAACATACTTTAGCTTCCGTACACTGGAAAATGGTGGAAACAAACACAATAATGTAATACCATTTACTCAAGTGTATGGAACGCTTGCGGAATTTATAGCCTTATTAGATAGAGTGTGGGAAGAATTTCATAGGACGAATGAACAAATTACTACGAGGCTAGATTTTGATGAGATTGAAGATTTTAATTTGAATGCTACTTAACCACCTACTACACAAGGGAAAGGGAAAGTTCTTGGGAATTAAGTTGATGACAAAGATATGAAAGAAGTCCAAGGCTTGTTGGATGGTCTACCCAATTATGCGTCACAAGAACCGGCAGATGTTATGAGTTTAGAACACGAGATCATACAATAGGGGTGCGTCAAAAAGATTGAAATACATCAAACAATCTATCAAGGTTTGGGAATGAGAGCCTTAAAAAAAACAAGGCAATTGTACCTGCAAATTTATAACCTCAACCTCTAAATGTATTGCAACCAATCCTTCACAATGCAAGGGCCAAACGTCGTACAATACTTCTGGAAGTTTTACGGTCCTCATATGTTGTTAGAGAAGTGTCATTGGTATGTGGCATCTCACCGCACGTGAAAAAGGCAATTGATTGCTTTTTCAATGCAAGATATACAGAAACGTAAGTTTTCGTGTATCATTGCCTTTAGAGGCATAGTAAATGTAATAAGGGAATGTATTGATGACTATTTAACAAGTGTATAGAGTGAGTGATATTGTGTTCCAAGACCAAATATGTTGACATACAAAGGAGCGTGCTAGAATGTTTGTATCGGGCATAGATATAGCAAGTGGGGCTATTGACATGCTTACACATGTTCTAAACCATGCAGAGAAATCCATGAATAAGAAAACAGTAACAAGACTTTTCTGCCACGCGGCTATGCTGGTAAGTTTAGTTGGAAATTTAGTGTCTAAATTTTGTAATTTGGTGTAGCACAACTTCAAATTTACATGAACACGGACAAGTGAGATGGTTAGCTCGGATTACGAGAAGACATCCGAAAAGTTCAATGAAAACATGGAGAGTATATTAAGAAGTAGCTTATATAAGACCCTTCATTGCATAGAGGTAAGTATCACTATGTAATAATCTGGTATAAAGCACATGAACACACATAATGAGTTAATTATCGTAATCCGGGTTCATCGTGACAAGGTTTTTTTTTGGGTCATTAAAGGGCGTCATTTCTTTCTCATATGCATGAATAAATCTGAAAGATCATAAAGTTCAAATATTTGATAACATATTTTCAACAAATGTTGATGTATGTGAAAGATACGGTGCATTGCCTAGCGTACTATACTATTACGTTCTTGTATAGAACGTGTCATTACAAAATTTCTTTTATATTTCCTTGATGAATTTTATTGTTTTGTATGTTGGGATTTTGTAACAGGTTGGTTTGTTCGAAGATTATATGTTGCACAAGAACAATCCAAATTATGCCAAAGTGGTTGATGCTAAAGAATGGATAATGACAATGAGATGCAGGACAAATAACAACTTTGTAGATTGTGGGGTATTCGTGATGCACTACATGGAAACTTACAAAGGTGAAGGTAATATGGATTGTTGTGGCTTGAGTAGAGAGGGTAAGGAACAAATTAGAGAACTAAGGGACTTGCGCTATAAGTATGCTGCAAAGATACTTATGCCAAACTGCAACGAGGTAAAAAATGAGTTTGAAGAAAGGCACCTTTGTATCTTTTAATGGTAATGTTTTGAATGCCTGCATTTTTCAAACTCATTCTTTACCTGGTTGTAGTTTGGCATAAGTATCTTTGCAGCATAGTTATAGCACAAGTCCCTTAGTTCACTAATTTGTTCCTTCTCTCTACTGAAGCCACAACAGTTCACATTACCTTCACCTTTGTATGTTTCCATGTGGCGCATCATGAATACCCCACAATCTACAAAGTTGTTATTCGTCATGCATCCCATTGTCATTATCCTTTGTTCAGCATCAACCACTTTGGCATAATTTGTATTATTCTCGTGCAACATATAATCTTCGAACAAACCAAAATTCATTAAGGAAATATAAAAGAAATTTTATAATGAAACATTGTTTACACCAGTGCACCATATCTTTCACGTACATCATCATTTGTTGAAAATATGTTCTCAAATATTTGAACTTCATGATCTTTCAGATTCATGCATATGAGAAAGAAATGACGCCCTTTAATGACCGGAAAGAAAAAACCTGTCTCGATGAACACTCTTACGTTTTGTATCATGTGCTTTATACTAGACTATTACATAGTGATACTTACCGTCTCTATGCCATGAAATATAAGCTACTTCGTAATACACTCCATGTTTTCATTGAACTTTTCTGATGCCTTCTCGTAATCCTAGCTAACCATCTCACTTCTTTGTGTTCATGTAAATTTGAAGTTGTGCTACTAGACTATAATGAACTAACCAAATTTAGACACATAATTTCCAACTAAACTTACCAGCATGGGCCATGTAGCACAAAAGTCTTGTCATTGTTTTCTTATTTCTGGATTTCTTTGCGCATGGTTTATAACATGTGTGAACATGTCAATAGCGCCCCACTTGCTATATCTATCCCCGGGTACAAACTTTTGAGCACGCTCCTTTTTCCGTCAACATATTTGGTCTTGAACACGATATCACTGTTAAATAGTCATCAATACATTCCTTTATTATGTATCTAAAGGTAATGATGAAACTTACCTTTCTGTAAATCTCGCACTCAACAAGCAATCAGCTGCTCTTTTCTCGTGCGGTGAGATGCCACATACCAATGACACTTCTCTAACAACATATGGGGACCGTAATACTTCGGGAAGTATCATACGACGTTTGGCCCTACCATGGTAAAGGATTTGTTGCAATACATTTAGAGGTTCAGGTTTTGATATGCAGGTACAACTGTCTTGATAGATTGTTTGATGTATTGCAGTCTTTTTGACGCACCCCTATTGTATTATCTACCGTTCTAAACTCATCAACATTTGCCAGTTCTTGTGACACATAATTGCGTAGACCATCCAACAAGCCTTGGACTTCTTTCATATCTTTGTCATCGTCTGAATTGCCAACAACTTTCTCTTGTACAGCAGGTGGTTGAGTAACATTCAGATCAAAATCTTCAGTTTCATCAATATCTAGCCTCGGTGGAATTTTTTCATTCGTCCTATAAAATTCTTGATAGATTGTTTGATGTATAGCAGTATTTTTGATGCACCCCTATTTTATGATATGCCGCTCTAAACTCATCAACATTTTACGGTTCATGTGACACATAATTGCGTAGACCATCCAACAAGACTCGGTGGAATTTTTTCATTCGTCCTATGAAATTCTTCCCACACTCTATCTCATAAGGCTACAAGTTCTGGTGTACGTAAGCTAAAGTATGTTTCATTATTTTGTTCTTGGTTGCTGAGAGTAAGTACGAGTTGCAATGAATGTCCGGATTCGAACTCGTGACCACGGATTGCACACATTAGCGAATGAGAATTAAAGTTAATAATTAATGTTTATGTTTACGATTAATTATTGCACATTAAGTCCGGTTAACGATCGTTAAGTATTTAACGGAAAATGACTAACGACCGTTAAATGAAAAGAGAAAGGACTAGAAATGGAAAACTTGGAAAAGTTATGGGTTTTCCTTGGGCTTTCTACATGGTCGGCCAAGGGGGCTTCCCAAGCCCTAAATCATATCTTGTTCCCAAAGTTTCCTACTAGTATATAAAGAGGTTAGGTTCTAGGGTTTCATACACTTGTGCATTGAATTAACCCTAGATCTCTACTCTCTCTCTCTTGTCCCATATTCGCCGAACACCCCAAGTAAGGGAGTTTGGTTTCGTTTTTCATAAACGAGGACTTGTGTTAGATCTAGCAATCGCTGATTCGTTGGTTAATTCGTGTGTACAAGAACGTGGTTGTAAGACATTATTCTTACATCATTTGGTTTGAGTTGTAGAACGGTGAGGACAACTCTCTAAACCACTTCTTTGGTTTGCTCTAGAGATCGACATTCGCAAGAGGTACGTTACGCATACTTTCGTTAATTATTTATTTGTTATGATCTTTAAGTCTTCCGTGTACTCTTGATGTCTTTATGTTTTATTGTATTTTATATATCATAAACTCAACAAATGGCATCACGAGCCTTGTATAACAAGTAATTAATTACTGAAACACATAATTAAAATAAACATGAATGTGTTATTATTTGTATGCTTTGATCTAGGGTTTGCAAAACCTAAACCCTAATTTTGAGGGGGGCGTTTATTTTGGTGCCCTAATTAGGGTTTTGTAAACTATTGTTTTAATTGGATTAGAAACCCTAAGATGCATGCAACTTTATGTGTATATGCGTAACTCTGTTTAATTGCATTAATTGTTAAGTGTAATTTTATGTCCATGATAATTATCTGCATGTTTTATCATGGATCTGCTTTTATTGTATGTCTTTCATGTTTAAGTGATATACACTAAATTATGATAGATCTAAAATTGGGAAGACCTCAATCATTATTATTTAATCAATTATGTGCTATGTGGTATGTGTTTAATTTGACTTACATAATCGATGAATCGATGCATGTGGCTCACCTTGTACATTATGTCAAACGGGTGAAAGTCTTAATTAAACATGTACATATTGATGATCTAGAATTGATTATTAATAGGATTTATCAAAAACGTTTGCATGTGGCTATTTGATATGCATGACTTTTATTTGTTATGCATTCATTGTTTATTTGTTTATTTTTACAAATACTTGCTTGTTTGTTATGTGTAACAAGGGTATTTTTACAAGAAAAATAAACTGACCTAAACAATGGTGAAACATGTATTTTTAAGAATAGTAATCATAATCGTTTAATTGATGATGACTTTGGTACAAATGACTGAACGGCTCACCCATGAGAATGAACTAATAAAAGGGGTTTAAAGAAGTGCGCATAGTCACACCGAATGGATGTCTAAGGTTGTGCTTTAGCTGCACCGGTCCTCTCGCCCTCAGAAGTTCGAATGGAGCTACTTAGTAAGCCATTAAATGTGCAAGCTCATCTTAAGGCGAATTAGTTTTAATTCCATGCGCCACTTGGTGGTAATTATCCCAAACACTAAGTGTTTACACTTATGCAAAAGTACGGTATAATGGATGATAATTAACACTAAATTCCTTGATTGGTGAAACCAATACCTCAATTAAAGTTTGATGATGAAAAACTTAAACATTAAAACAAGATATAAATGTTTTAATAAAACCTATGTTACGAAGATGAATGCATGACATCTTTGTACATATTTGATTTAACATCAAAATTATTACCCTTTAATTTAAGTTATATGCCATCCAACGAAACGGAAACACCTAAGATTATTTTTTATTTGCGTGAGACCGTGACTTAGATCGTAATCAAAGGGTAAAATGTCCACGTGTCGTGAGAACGGGCATGGACGATTTTGCAGTTTCTTAAGTTGGACAACTTAATTGAGTTAGGCAGTGAGAACTGGCAACTCAAGGCATAAGATGGGATAAAACATGTTTACATGGCGATTGATATTGGCTATATGTAAATCCCATAAATCTAGGAATTGCAATTGAAATTGGCAATTGAGCAAAAGCTCTACCACTTTGTATAAGGTTCATTACTAGCAGATCAACTGACGTGATGAAATTATGACAATTTGGATCCTAGTTTTCAGTGAAAATTAAATGGTTATATGTTTATGAACCATGGGTATTTAATTTTCTTGAAAAGGTTAATTATCGAAAATACTAAAATTGAATTTTGTAATTCTTTTGAATGTATAAATGCAACATTTAACCGTAAACGAGGTTTAGTCTTTGATCAATAAATTGATCCATTCTGCTTTCAAACAAATGTTTGATCGAGAATAATTTACCGAAAAGACAAACGAAGTCTCTTTTCCATGGGAGAAGCATGAGACTCAATCCTATTCCTTTTCATGAATGAGAAAGGTATAATAGGAACATTTGAATTGTCTAAATTCTAATGTAACTCATAGCAATGAATTGCACATCTTATTTTCCATAAAGATTTCATTACCCTCATTTGGTGAATGAATCCTTTTGTAACAAACATGAATGTTGGTTAACTGGAAAACATGTATATGAGTTACTAAATTAGAAGCTAGACTAATTACCGCGAAAATAGGTAAAAGGCAAACTAGCTTAATTTATCTAGTTGGTTTGTTTTAGCCTTTAAAGGTGCTACATACCAGTATGGGGATGGTAGACCTAGTAAGGAAGAAATTGCATACCTAATTTTTTGAGTTAATAACATTGATGGATAACCCATCATTCATAGTAGAATACACCTTTTAATACCTTAGTAATGATTACGTATGGTTCTTCAAAGGTGTAGGAAAGTAAAAAGCAAGCAAGTTGTTTTCATTGGTTATGAAACACTTACAATGTTGTCAAATTCGGTGGGAGCATTTGTGTTGCATTCTTGAATAAGAAGTTGTTTTAATGATTTCTAATTCATGGGAGCTACAAGCCTTATTTTTGTGTAGTAATTCAAATTATCTCTTGAAAATCATGTAGATAATTACTTTCCAATTGTAGGCACTTATGTTTTTAAGGATTGTCATGCGTTTCCTTACAAATATATATAGTCCTATATCTACTAGTTATATCTATGACACAAATCATATTAATCAAATAAACGAACGTGTATCGTGTTGTTTATATGATACATGATGTTGTTCCGCACAAGTGGGAGAAATCTTTATTGTGTGCAAGGTACAACACATATTAATATGATTTAAATGAATTCTCTTGATTTGTAAAGTAAAAGAATAACGTTCTAATAGGAAATATACATTTAAATATGTATGATTGCCCTATTAAGAACATGTGTCAAGATGATAACAAAGACTACTTTATTTCCAATATTTATGTCATTCAATATTTAAGTAACACTTGTAATTACAATTTACGTTACGTGAGAACGTGAACTAGATTGTAGCTCAAGGTAAAATATCCACGTGTCGTGAGAACGAGCATGGATGATTTTGCAGTTTCTTACGTTGAACATTTCATGAGATGACATAATTAAAATGAAGTAATCTAATACTACTTTGAATTTAAGTATTCGTTGAATGACTTAAATATATGTAGTAAATATTAACTTGAAATATTAATTGAAACCTGAGGTGGTGTTCATAATTACTTTAATTATAAATGTTTATGATTTTGTAAAGTCACAAACATGAAGTCTTTTAATACAAGACTTACAATATAAAGTAAGACGTTAACTTGCTATGTTTTAAGACATATGCATAAAGTCAATGAGTTGATCAATGACTTATAACGTATAGTGGGATTATAATCATATGTCTTTTGACTTGGTCAAAATACTTGAGTTATAATGCATGCAATTGATTTGGTAATTCTATTGTACCATTAAGTTTTACTTTGTTGGTAAATAGGATAAACCAAAGAGTAGATGGTTATCTTAAATATTGTTAGATTTATCTTACAATATTAATTCTAATGAAATACCATAGTTTTATGGTATGTTCAGTTAGAAGAATCAAAATCTATTGGCATGTTTGATTCAAGATAACTATAGTTTCTTCCAAAAGTTATCAAGGTTAGTAGATTGAGTATAGATTGAATATACTCAATAAGACTCCAACCTAGAAGATTGATAAGACACCATTTGTTTATGGAATGTGATGAATCACATTAAGTCTTATAAATGAAGTTTTGAATTTGTTAAACTACTTATAGAGTGGGTTGTAACAAACTAATGTTAGAACTGTCAATGTTTTTGTAATATCCCAAAAGAGAACAATGTATTGTTGCTCTACTTGCTAAACTATTTAAAGGTAATCTTTAAATTTTTAAAGGCAAGTGGGAGTTTTGTTTAGATCTTGAAAGATTAAATTACAAAATACATAATCTTCTAAAATGCACTAGCAAATATCATGATGAGGCTAAACATGAAAATGATAGACCTTAATATGATGGAATTGTCATTCATATATCCGTAAGGATATCTCAGATATTTAATATGCTGAGGAATATGAGTTACAGGATCATGGTAAGCCTGTTAATCATAATGATAAATTTACCAAATGTTGAATTGTGGAAAATCAATCATACTATGAATGTAGAGATGTTGTCCATAAAGATAATCAACTTTAGATACTTGGTTTATCTTAATAATGAATATGAGTTTCTTCAAAGGATGGAAACCCTAGTGGTTTAAATCTTTATGTAGAAATCATATGGACAATATTGTACACATATTTAATGCATGTCTAGTGATAATAATATTAATCATATTTAAGCAATTAACTATGATTGAATATTCTTTACTAGATACATTAAATAGAAGTATAAAGATTATAATTGTCATACTTAGTTTCATTGATATGAAATTTTGATAATGAATGTCATAACTCTTTGTTGTGGAATTACTTTTACGAGGACGATGAGTAATACAAAGAAGTTTTATGAATTCAAATAATCCTTGGATATGTACAAACTGCAAGAATCCATGAATGGATATATGCAAGCATCTAAGAGATGTTTCTTATGTTTAATATTAAATCCATGTTTGATTTAATAATTAAAATAAGATAGCTCATAAGTATTCCTAAAAGCTAGTGGGAGTATTATTTTAAATCTTATATGTTGTATGGGCAACTACATTCCACCTAAATTAAGTTTTAGTTGGGAATGAACTTCGTTTGTAAGATTTGGAAATAAGATATATAACCTTGGAAAATATGTTTATTATTATAAACATATGCGGTAAATAAATGAGTCTAATAGAACATGATGAATACATATCTTTGACAAGATAGATGAGATCTTAAAGTTTAACTTGAAGATTCATCATGAACATCATGTGTGTATAAAGTTGTTGTGTCATGCTTGATTACAAGATGATTTGACAACATTGAAAGTTGTTAGTGTAATAAATATTTTAAAGGAATATGTTTGGATTTAGAATCACATTCCACGATGGAGATGCTCCTAGATTCTATGGATGATTATATGACAATTGTTTCATAATTGTCATTGCCAACAAACTTGAGTTTTGGTAGGCACCAACATTACACTATAACTGCTCAAAAGTTTACGGATATTTAAAGAGCATATTGTTGTACACAATGATGCTAGTATAATTGAGATGACACTCAATTCTAGTCACGGTATCCTTGATGATGACCATGTTGACTAGTTATGCTCATCTAAGAGCATAGTTGCATTATACATTAAAGAATAAAGAATACTTTAAACTTTAAAAGTTTTGAAAGATGATTGTCATATAAAGGTGGTTCATGTTGTCACGCACCTTATGGAATGATATGACAATATCAAGATATGTGTAAACACATACAAGAAATTGAATTCTTGAAATAAGTATTCTCAAAATTCCTATAGATCAAAGTTAGTTGAAATTATGCCTTGTCAACAAGTATGAGTTGCATGACTTGTGGAAAAAAAATTCATTAACTAAGAATTATCATGCATTGATCTATTTAGTATTTGGATAAAGGATGTTAAACAATTATTATTTATAATGAATTAAAGTACGGTATACGTTTAATTTCATTTATAATATTGTGTCATGTATTTGCATGTTTAAATCCTTGAATAACTTAAGTTATTCTAAATAGTCCGTTGTCAATCAATAACATGGGAATGATATTGAATTAAGACAAATCTGAGTATTAGTTAGAATATACTTGAAAGTATATTGATGCGTAGCATGACTAATTTCAGATGATATTCAATGGATTGAGTATAGGACTTATCCCACCCACATGATGATACTTTATGGATCTTTGTCATTAAGTATATCATGAATATTTATCCTCCGACTTGAGATACAAGAGATAGGTCATGGATGTAGTGCATTTTGTGAAGCAATCTAACGCTATACGAATCGGTAGTTATAAGGGTTGTTTTCGAAGTGTTGCGAAGTTTATGAATCTCGCTTGTAGTCAAAATGGGATTTGTTTCCTTCAAATTTATTTTGAAGTATAATACTACTGGGCCCCTCGTAGGGTTGTTAAGATGTTTGCATGGCCATGCCCAAGGTCTTCGGAATATGTTCGTAAGAATTGGTAATCTTGATCAATCACATAAAGCGAGAAATGAATAGTTAATTAAGAAATGAGTGAGATCCATATTCTTATTAACATGGTATTAGAAACAAAAGGATGAATATGATGATGAATCATTGAACTTGGTTTTTCTACAGAAAACCATACACGAGTTGTACCGGGGGCATTGGCGTGTTGCTAGACGCTAACCAATGTCATTTCACATTTTGTAAACATATCCAAGTGGGAGCTGTTGGAATATGTATATATTTATAAAACTGTGAATGTCCGGATTCGAACTCGTGACCACGGGATTGCACACATTAGCGAATGAGAATTAAAGTTAATAATTAATGTTTATGTTTACGATTAATTATTGCACATTAAGTCCGGTTAACGATCGTTAAGTATTTAACGGAAAAATGACTAACGACCGTTAAATGAAAAGAGAAAGGACTAGAAATGGAAAACTTGGAAAAGTTATGGGTTTTCCTTGGGCTTTCTACATGGTCGGCCAAGGGGGCTTCCAAGCCCTAAATCATATCTTGTTCCCAAAGTTTCCTACTAGTATATAAAGAGGGTTAGGTTCTAGGGTTTCATACACTTGTGCATTGAATTAACCCTAGATCTCTCTCTCTCTCTCTTGTCCCATATTCGCCGAACACCCCAAGTAAGGGAGTTTGGTTTCGTTTTCATAAACGAGGACTTGTGTTAGATCTAGCAATCGCTTGATTCGTTGGTTAATTCGTGTGTACAAGAACGTGGTTGTAAGACATTATTCTTACATCATTTGGTTTGAGTTGTAGAACGGTGAGGACAACTCTCTAAACCACTTTTTGGTTTGCTCTAAGAGATCCGACATTCGCAAGAGGTACGTTATGATCTTTAAGCATACTTTCGTTTTATTGTATTTTTAATTATTACCCTACATTTGTTATGATCTTTAAGTCTTCGTCTTCGATTCTTCACTTGTACTCTTGATGTCTTTATTTGTTTTATTGTATTTATATATATCATAAACTCAACAATTTGATTTCGTGAATGTATCCTTTTTACATGTAGTTTACACCGCACCTTCTTTTACGGGTGCGGTGTCATTATTCCTTATTCACATTCACTTTAGGCACCTTTGTTTGCTTGTTAGAAACAAAGTCATCATATGTTGCCTCCCATCTTCATATAATAAAAATTGGAAGACATCTATTAATTGCTACAATTAGTAAATATGAAGTACATTATTGGATTACCTCGATATTTGCATTTTCAACATCGACATCTTTCTCTTTCCATTTTCGACTTGTGCCGCCTTTTTCCCTTACCCGCTAATCCCTACTCATTAATTACATAACGACTTTTGTTGATTATTTAGTCATGACAATTATGGCAATAAACAAAACCTTTTATATGCATCTTTTGTTAAAGTTAGATATCGACATAATGCGATTGCAATATGTATCGAGGCTCACATTGTAGAATGTCGGCCCACTTACTCATACCATTAAATTGATGGTTTAATGCCACGATTATGGCTTTCCCATAAGGCAATGAAAAGATGAGAGAATATATATTTTTATAATGTAGATCACAGTTTCTTAAAACTTTGCTAGTTATCGTCTATCTGCACTTACATCCATCTTCAAGCGAAACAAAAGAAAGATTTGATGTTTATAACATCATTAATATGGATAACTGTTATGTGGATCACATGTACTTTTACAACTCTTTTCCAGTTTCCCATGTTATTTAGCATGTATCATGTCTGAATAGGTTATGAAGGCTGCTGCTAAACTTGGAATTTCTATTACAATCAGCAAAGTAGGACTAGCTTGATTCGACAGTAGGAGAGATATAATATTTAGCAGCCTTGTTCAAACTCTTGATTGTATGAAGTCCTACTTTGCCTTGTTCAAACTCTTGATTCCATCTGTAAGACTTAAACTTATTTCTATTTGCTGCAATCTCTTGTCAAAACATGTGATTTTCACTGTATTGGGATGGATAACTGAACACCAGAAGCTTCTTGCTTTGGTGAAAGGGGAATGGGCAAAGGGCTTGCTACCACAGATATACGAGCAGATTATACAGTACAGAAAATCATAGGCAGTTTTTATTGATAGTTTGTCATATTTAAAACAGTAATCCAGTTAGGCTTGTAAAGTGTGATGCATGAAAAGTAATATAAGAACAACCAATGTGTCGATGTTGTGCAGAATTCGTTGCAGGAACGTTCATCAAAACTTCTAATATATTTCAAATAGAGACAAATTGAATAAAAATGGAGTGAGTTACCACAGACTCTCTTGCTGTTGTATCATTTTGTGCTTTTTTGGAACACCCAATGTGGACGCCACATGTGGATCCGACGTCTCATACGGGTGTCAGTCAAGCAAGAACGATCTATGATCGGTTACTAAGTACTTGGCTTTAAAGTCCCTCGTGCTTCATCCGGAGCTTGATTGTTGGCCTCAAATTAAGGATATGATCTTACTAAGTCAAAAGTCAAAATATTGAAATTGAAAAAAGGTTCGTGAAATATGCTTTTATATAAATCAATAATATGTCATCATCCTTAAAGTTACGAGATCTAAACTATTTATACAAGTTGAAGAGGTATGATGAAGAGACATGTCGGTTAGGGAATAATCGCAGTATGGCGATTATGATATAACCGCTATTTAGCGATTATGTTTGTAATCATCAATGGTTGACTTTTCTGTTTGACCCATTGGGTTTGACTGGTCGTATGGGGTAAACGGGTAAGATTGGGATTAGCCCAATATTCTCCCCTTAATCACAATCGCTTTCTTTGTAGATCTTTGACTCGATTAGTTGTCTCATTGTTAGAATCGATCTTGGTAGTGCTTTTGTGAGCATGTCGCCTTTGAAATTCTCCGCTTATAAACTCGACTTGTAAATCTTCTCTTTCAACGCATTCTCGTATAAAGTGATATTTTATGTCAATATGCTTACTTCTTCCGTGAAATACGGGATTCTTCATTAGTTCGATGGCGGACTTGTTGTCGACCATTATCGTAACTTTTTCTTCTTGGGTATGTGTAAGCTTGCTGAGTAATCTCTTTAACCATAATGCTTGTGTTGCTGCTGATGTTGTTGCAATGAACTCGGATTCACATGAAGATAGAGCTACTGTGGCTTGTTTTTGTGTACTCCAGCTGATTGGTGATTCACCGTAGTAGAATATAATTCCAGTAGTGCCTTTGCCTTCTTGAGTGTTGACTCCGTAGCTACTGTCACTATAACCTTGTATCTGGTTTCCTCCATTGTGTTTGTAGGTGATTCCATAGTCTTTTGTTCCTTTTACATAGCGTAGTACTTGCCTGATAGCTTTCATATGTTGTTCCTTGGGTTCCTGCATAAAACGACTAAGTAATCCAATGGAATAACTTAAGTCGGGTCTTGTATGTAGCAGATATCATAAGCATCCAATTAAGCTTCTGTATTCAGTTGAGTTGACCGTCGTTTCTTCAGTGTTCTTTGTTAGTCTTGTTCCTGGATCCATAGGTATTAGCGTTTCGTTGCAGTCTAGCATTCCAACTTCCTTGAGGATCTTGCTTGCGTAGGCGGATTGCTTTATTGATATGTCACCTCCAGTTTGTGTGACTTCAATTCCTAAGTAGTAGGATAGTAATCCTAGGTTACTCATCTCGAACTTTTCTTCCATTTGAGCTTTGAATTTGTCTATATCTTCTTTAGGTGTATCAGTGATGATTAAATCATCTACGTAGACTCCAACTAGAAGTATTGAATCTTTTGATTTCTTTGTGTAGACAGCTTGTTCCAAAGCGCATTTCTTGAAATCTAAAGACTTCAAGGTATTGTCTAACTTTATGTTCCAAGCATGTGGTGCTTGTCTTAAACCGTATAGAGCTTTTGTGAGTCTGTAGACTTTTCCGGTATCTTGTTTCTTTATAAATCCTTCGGGTTGTGTAACGATACTTCTTCTTTTAAGTCTCCATGCAAATGCGATTTGACGTCAAGGTGATGTACTTCCCATTTATTATTAGCGGCTATGGCTAATAGTAATCGGACTGCTTCCATTCTTGCTGTGTGCAAAGACTTCTTCAAATCTATGCCATGCTCTTGTATGTAGCCTTTTGCTACTAGTCTTGCTTTATGCTTGACTATATTTTCATTAGCATCTTTCTTGGTCTTGAATACCCACTTTAATCCAATGGCTTTATGTCCTTTTGGTAGAGTGGTTAGTTCCCATGTATTGTTTCTGTTGATGGAATCTAATTCGACCTTCATTGCTTCAATCCATTTTAGATCGGTTGATGCTTCCTTGTAATTCTTAGGTTCATCTTCAGCCAGTAATAGTTGCTCGGGTAATACTTCCTCGGTGTTATCGTATATATCATTTAACGTCCTAAAACCTTGTAAAGGTGTATGATCAAAGTTTGGATGTAAATTCCTGGTAGCGTTTGAGTTACTTTGATTGGTTGAACGTACTGAGGCAGTTGGTGTAGTTTGAGCGTTTACTCGCGATGAAATTGTAGATGGTGTGTTAAAGGTTTGTGAGGGTGAGTTTGTTGGTGATGTTGGATTTTCATCATCATCATCGTAGGGATATCGTTATTTTCTTCATTTGGTTGGATTTCTTGTTCCTGATGATCATTTGTGGCTTCTAGGTTTTCAACTTCGAAGTCAAACCATTCAGGTTGATCGTTTGTGTGTTCATTCAAGTAATCCTTCCAGTCCCATGCTTCATCCTCTTTAAATTTCACATCTCTACTAACACAAATTATTTGTGTTGTTGGATCAAATAGTCGATAGGCTTTTGATCCTTGTTCATTTCCTAAGTATACCATTTTGTTGCTTCTGTCATCTAACTTTGTCGATGTTGTGATGGTACCTTTGCATATGCTATGCACCAAAAACTTTTAGATTTTCTAAGTTTGGCTTTTTTGTTTAATTGCTTCATATGGAGTGATGTCTTCTAAGGCTTTTGTAGGAACGCTGTTTAGAATGTATATTGAATGTCTAATGACTTCAAATTTAAAAATTTTGAGGCATGTTGGTTGCTTTCATCATGCATCTTGTTGTAGACATAATTGTCCTATTTCTTCGTTCAACTACTCCATTTTGTTGCGGTGAGTAAGGTGCGGTAAGTTGTCGTGCTATGCCATTTTCTTTGCAGTATTGAGTGAATTCGTTAGAAGTGAATTCTCCTCCACGATCAGTTCTGAACATTTTTAATGTTGTTCTTAGCTCCTTCTCTATTGTATTCTTGTATTCCTTGAAAGTATCAAATGCTTGATCTTTCGTGTTTAGGAAATACGCCCACATATATCTTGAATAGTCATCGACTAGTAAGAATATGTATCTTTTTCCAGATGGTGTTGGTGGTGTAATTGGTCCACATAAATCTCCGTATACTAAATCTAAAGGTGAGGTTGATCTAGTTTTTGCTTTCTTGGGAAATGGTGCTCTACTTTGTTTACCAACTAAACAAACATCACAGATTTGTGTTGTATGTTTAATGGCAGGTATTCCTTGAACTAACTCTCTTTGAGTCATTGATTTTAGTGATTCAAAGTTGAGATGTCCTAGTCTTGCGTGCCATAACCAAGTGTTGTCCTTCAAGTTTGCGAGTAGGCAAACAGGTGTGCCTATCTTCAGACTTGCTTTGTATAGACGGTTTCTTTGTCTCGGGACTTTCAAGAAGATTTTGTTGTCCATGTCATAAAGTCGTAATTCATTGTCTTCCATTACTACTTTACAACCGATTTCGGTGAATTGTCCAAGGCTCAATAAGTTGCTTTTTAGGCTTGGAATGTAATAGACTTGAGATATGATTCTTTGTTTCTCGTCATCACATTCTAATAGGATTGAACCTTTTCCTTTAATCTCTATATGAGATCCATCTCCGAATTTTACTTTTCCACTAACGTTCTCATCTAGGTCTTTGAAGTGTTCTCTCATTCCAGTCATATGATTGTTGGCTCCATTGTCTAAGTACCATAGACTATCTACATTTGTCTCTTTATATCCTACATCTTGTTCGTGTAGCGAGGCAGTTTGATCTTTAAGTTTTGTTACAGGTGGGTCTTCTAATATTGCCATTAGTAAGGTAGGCTCTAAGTCCTCCTCGACAAGATTAGATTGCATACTAGTGTTTGGTTTTGAATGACACTTAGTTGCATAATGACCCATTTTATTGCATTTGTAACATTTTACTTTGCTAAGATCAATATGTGATTTGTTGAAGTTGTTGTGAGAGTTTTCTCCGTTTTTCTTTTCTTCTTTGAAGCTTTCGTGGTTTTTACCGTGTGAAAATTTATACTTCCCACGCCCACGCCCTCTAAAGTGTTTTCCTCTATTGTCATGACGTGTGAACATCAATTTTCTTGGTTGTCCACATGTCTTCCCTTTTTGAACTTAATCCTTTCTTCGTAGGTTTTAAGCCTTCCAATTGCTTCTTCCATAGTCATTTCGCTTAGGTCGGAGTATTGTTCTATAGATGCGACTATTTGCAGATACCTTTCGGGTACAGCATTTAGTAACTTCCGTACTAAGGTTTCATCTTCTATGGTGTGTCCTAAACTTGCGGCTTTGTTTACTAGAGTTGTAAGTTTTGTAGTGAAGGCGTCGATTGTCTCGTCTTCCTTCATGTATAACATCTCAAAATCGGATTTGATCGTTTGAAGTCTTGCTTGTTGAACTCTGGTTTCGCCAACGTGTCTAGTTTTCAAAGCATTCCAAATTTCTTTGGCGGTTTTGTGCTTTGTTATTTGAAGTAATTGTTCTTCGGGTAAGGCTTGGTAAAGAAATGCAATAGCGGTTTTATCTTTTTTCTTATTGGGTTGAGTCGACTCAGTCGGCTCTATTGTTTCCCATAAGCTATTTGCTTGAGGATAATTTGCATGCGAATTGCCCATAATGAGTAATTCATGGGCTTTAGGATTGGGCATTGAAATTGGGGTGTACTATTTTATTAGTACTAGGTTCCTTACTACCACTTTCTTTCGTCATATCTTAAAGATATTGACAATTAATCTCAAGAAAATTTTAACACGATGTGTGTTGAAATTTCTTAAATTTAATGAGCTCTAATGTTTTATTTTCCTTAAAGGTGTATAAAACTTTTTATAGGACTAGTTTTGAGAGACTATCCTAGGAGATTAAAAAACTTAAATGAAATATCCTAAGGTTAATTACTCCTTAAAGTTATTTCTAATATAATAAGCGATGTAATCACTAGGTTATTATATTTTAAAAAAATTGATGAAGTAACAATTTTTTTTTTTTTTTTAAAAGTAACTTATCAAACTATAAATAATATATATCTAAAGTAAAGAATATATACTATATTAAAAATGAAAGAGTGGTGTTGTTAAAATTTTGGAACTCGAATGGGTTGATGGTCTAACCCGATGCCTTATAAAAATAAAATCCTTGTATTTAGCCCACTTAAAAACTAGCCTTCCTTTTGAATATTCAATTTATCTCTTTGTGAGATAAAATAATGCGCCAGATATATTTACTTTATATCTCTTATTTTGAGATAAAAGTTAAAACGTCTCTTTGGAGACTGCTTAGTCTCTCTCCTTTTTCGGGTTTGAGATCGCTTCTTCTCCAAAAATCTTAATGGTCACGCCTGTGATAAGGTTGAGTGGCCTTCTTATCTTCTCCGTGCGTGGTGATCTTTGTGAACACCGGATCCCTTCAATCGAAATTTTTAGGGTTTCGTTTGATTTGGGGCTTTTTAAACCGAGAGTGATATGAAAGATTGGAGACTTAATTAAGTCAAATTGATGGCTTAATTAAACGTTCTAGGGCTTGATTCTTGTTCGGAACAGGTGTGTTTGTTCTTATTTGAATCTTTGATATTTGCCCTAATTGATGACTTCGTTTAGTTTGTTTTAATCAATATGTATAAACGAGTTTTAATTCGTTTCTGATCCTTTGTGAAAAAAAATCAGTTTCGACGAACGATTTGCAAATAAGTTTGTTGCCGGGTTGGAGTAATCACTTGTGTGATTGTTCCCCTTGATGCGACGAACGTTTTGAACACAAAGATGATAACTTAATTTGTGTTCAAGTTAATTTTGCAGAAATTTTTTTTTCCGAAACTGTTTTGGGTTCTTATTGATTCTTAAAACTAAAAAACAAAACTGGTAAATGATGATTCTTGGTTAGTGTGACCAAACCGCTCTGATACCAATTGTTGGCCTCAACGATTAAGTATCTATGATCTTACTAAGTCAAAAGTCAAAATATACCAATATAGATATTGAAATAAAAGGTTCTGTGAAATATGCTTTTATATAAATCAATAATATGTCATCATCCTTAAAGTTACGAGATCTTATTTATACAAGTTGAAGAGGTATGATGAAGAGACATCTAATCGCCGTACTATTTATACAAGTTGAAGGTCGTATGGGGTATGATGAAGAGACATGTCGTCGACAAACAAAGTGTCACCTTGTATTTGGAATAATCGCCTTTGAGGTATGATAGCGAATAGGAACCATATGATATATTTTGCCCTTTCATTGCATATTTAGCGCAATTATGTTTGCATTTACATTATAAGCGAGCAAAAAAGGTTTTTTTTACATGTTTAGATTTTATTCAATGGTTGACTTTCTGGGTGAATATGTATATTTTGACCCATTGGGTTTGATACTATATAAACAAGGTTAGGTTCTAGGGTTTTCATTACTTGTGCATTGAATTAACCTAGATCTCTCTCTCTCTCTTGTCCATATTTCGCCGAACACCCCTTGTAAGGGATTTTGGTTTCGTTTTTCTTAAACGAGGACTTGTGTTAGATCTAGCAATCGCTGATTCGTTGGTTAATTCGTGTGTACAAGAACGTGGTAGTAAGACACTATTCTTACACCATATTGGTTTGAGTTGTAGAGCGGTGAGGACAACTCTTCAAACCACTTCTTTGTTTTGCTCAAAGGATCCGACATTCGCAAGAGGTACGTTACGCATACTTTCGCTAATTATTTATTTGTTATGATCTTTAAGTCTTCATTGTGTACTCTTGATGTCTTTATGTTTTATTGTATTTTATATATCATAAACTAAGCGGTGGCATCACGAGCCTTGTATAACAAGTAATTAGTTATTGAAACACATAATTAAAATAAACATGAATGTGTTATTATTTGTATGCTTTGATCTAGGGTTTGCAAAACCTAAACCCTAATTTTGAGGGGCGTTTTATTTGGTGCCCTAATTAGGGTTTTGTAAACTATTTTTAATTGGATTAGAAACCCAAGATGCATGCAACTTTATGTGTATATGCGTAACTCTGTTTAATTGCATTAATTGTTAAGTGTAATTTTATGTCCATGATAATTATCTACATGTTTTATCATGGATCTGCTTTTATTGTATGTCTTTCATGTTTAAGTGATATACACTAAATTATGATAGATCTAAAATTGAGGAAGACCTCAATAATTATTATTTAATCAATTATGTGCTATGTGGTATATATTTAGTTTTGACTTACGCAATCGATGAATCGATGCATGTGGTTCACCTTGTACATAGATGAAAACGGGTGAAAGTCTTAATTAAATATATGCATATTGACAGATTTAGAATTGGTTATTAATAAGATTTATCAAAACCGTTTGCATGTGGCTATTTGATATGCATGACTTTTATTTGTTATGCATTCATTGTTTATTTGTTTATTTTTTTAAATACTTGCTTGTTTGTTATATGTAACAAGGGTAACAATGGTGAAACATGTATTTTTAAGAATAGTAATCATAATCGTTTAATTGATGATGACTTTGGTACAAATGATGAACAGCTCACCCATGAGAATGAACTAATAAAGGGTTTAAAGAAGTGCATAAATACATCGAAATGATGTCTAAGGTTGTGCTTTAGCGCGTGCACAGTCATCTCCCTGTAAGTTTGAATGGAGCTACTTAGTAAGCCATTAAATGTGCAAGCTCATCTTAAGGCTAATTAGTTTTAATTCCATGCGCCACTTGTGTTAATTATCCGAAACACTAAGTGTTTACACTTATGCAAAAGTACGGTATAATGGATGATAATTAACACTAAATTCCTTGATTGGTGAATCCAATACCTCAATTAAAGTTTGATGATGAAAAGCTTATACAAGTAAAACAAGATATAAATGTTTTAATAAAAACTATGCTACAAAGATGAATGCAGGACATTTTTGTACATATTTGATTTAACATCAAAACTATTACCCTTTAATTTAAGTTATATGCCATCCAACGAAACGGAAACACCTAAGATTACTTTTTATTTGCGTGAGATCGTGACTTAGATCGTAATCAAAGGGTAAAATGTCCACGTGTCGTGAGAACGGGCATGGACGATTTTGCAGTTTCTTAAGTTGGACAACTTAATTGAGTTAAGCGGTGAGAACCGGCAACTCAAGGCATAAGATGGGATAAAACATGTTTACATGGCGGTTGAAATTGGCTATATGTAAATCCCATAAATCTAGGAATTGCAATTGATATTGGCAATTGAGCAAAAGCTCTACCATTTTGTATAAGGTTCATTACTAATGATCAACCGATGTAATGAGATTATGACAATTTGGATCCTAGTTTTCAATAAATATTAATTGGTTATATGAATATGAACCTTGGGTATTTAATTGTTTATTGAAAAGGAAAATTATCGAAAATACTAAAATTGAATTTTGTAATTCTTTTGAATGTATAAATGCAACATTTAACCGTAAACGAGGTTTAGTCTTTGATCAGTAAATTGATCCATTCTGCTTTCAAACAAATGTTTGATCGAGAATAATTTACCGAAAAGACAAACGAAGTCTCTTTTCCATAGGAGAAGCATGAGACTCAATCCTATTCCTTTTCATGAATGAGAAAGGTATAATAGGAACGTTTGAATTGTCTAAATTCTAATGTAACTCATAGCAATGTATTGCACATCTTATTTTCCATAAAGATTTCATTACCCTCATTTGGTGAATAAATCCTTTTGTAACAAACATGAAAGTTGGTTAACCGGAAAACATGTATATGAGTTACTAAAATTAGAAGTTAGACTATTTACCGCGAAAATTGGTAAAAGGCAAACTAGAATTATTTATCTAGTTGTTTTGCTTTAACCTTTAAAGGTGCTACATACCATTATGGGCATGGTAGGCATGGTAAGGAAGAAATTGCATACCCAATTTTTCGAGTTAATAACATTGATGGATAACCCATCATTCACAGAGAATACACCTTTAATACCTTAGTAATGATTACGTATGGTTCTTCAAGGTGTAGGAAAGTAAAAAGCAAGCAAGTTGTTTTCCTTTGGTTATGCAACACTTACAATGTTGTCAAATTTAGTGGGAGCATTTGTGTTGCATTCTTGAATAAGAAGTTGTTGAAATGATTTCTAATTCGATGGGAGCTACAAGCCTTATTTGCTGCGTAGTAATCAAAATTATCTCTTGAGTATCATGTAGATAATTACTTTCCAATTGTAGGCACTTATGTTTTTAAGGATTGTCATGTGCGTTTCCTTACTAAACAATATAGTCTTACATCTACTTGTTATATCTATGACACAAATCATAGTAATCAAATAAACGAACGTGTATCGTGTTGTTTATCTGCTACATGATGTTGTTCTATGCACAAGTGGGAGAAATCTTTATTGTGTGCAAGGTACAACACATATAAATATGATTTAAATGGATTCTCTTGATCGCAAGGTAAGAGAGTTACGTTCTAATAGGAATTATACATTTTAATGTGTATGATTGCCATATTCAGAACATGTGTCAAGATAATAACAAAGACTACTTTAAATATTTATGTCATTCAATATTTAAGTAACACTTGTAATTACAATTTATGTTACGTGAGAACGTGAACTAGATTGTAGCTCAAGGTAAAATATCCACGTGTCGTGAGAACGAGCATGGATGATTTTGCAGTTTCTTACGTTGAACTTTTCATGGAATGACATAATTAAATGAAGTAATCTAATACTACTTTGATTTTAAGTATTCGTTGAATGACTTAAATTTATGTAGTAAATATTAACTTGAAATTATTAATTGAAACCCAAGGTGGTGTTCATAATTACTTTAATTATACATGTTTATGACTTCTTTGTAAAGTCACAAACATGAAGTCTTTAATCTGAGACTTACAATATAAAATAAGACGTTAACTTGCTATATTTTAAGACATATGCATAAAGTCAATGAGTTGATCAATGACTTATAACGTATAGTGGGATTATAAGCGTATGTCTTTTGACTTGGTCAAAATACTTGAGTTATAATGCATGCAATTGATTTGGTAATTCTATTGTACCATTAAGTTTTACTTTGTTGGTAAATAGGATAAACCAAAAAGTAGATGATTATCTTAAATATTGTTAGATTAATCTTACAATATTAATTCTAAGGAAATACCATAGTTTTATGGTATGTTCAGAAGAATCAAAATCTATTGGCATTGTTTGATTCAAGATAACTATAGTTTCTTCCAAAACGTTATCAAGGTTAGTAGATTGAGTATAGATTGGATATACTCAATAAGACTCAAACCTAGAAGATTAATAAGACACAATTTTTTATGGAATGTGATGAATCACATTAAGTCTTATAAATGAAGTTCTGAATTTGTTAAACTACTTGTAGAGTGAGTTGTAACAAACTAATATCAGGAACTGTCAATGTGTTCTGTAATGTCCCAAAAGAGAACAATGTATTGTTGCTCGCTTCGCTAAACTATTTAAATGTAATCTTTAAATTGTTAAAGGCAAGTGGGAGTTTTATTTAGATCTTGAAAGATTAAATTACAAAATACATAATCTTCTAAAATACACTAGCAAATATCATGATGAGGTTAAACATGTAAATGATAGACCTCAATATGATGGAATTGTCATTCATAGATCCGTAAGGATATCTCGGATATTTAATATCTTCGAGGATTATGAGTTCTGAGGATCTTGGTAAGCTCGTTAATCATGATGATGAATTTACCAAATGTTGAATTGTGGTAAATCAATCATACTATGAATGTTGAGATGTTGTCCATAAAGATAATCAACTTTAGATACTTGGTTTATCTTAATAATGAAAATGAGTTTCTTCAAAGGATGGAAACCCTAGTGGTTTAAATTTTTGTGTAGAAATCATATGGACAATATTGTACACATATTTAATGCATGTCTAGTGATAATAATATTAATCATATTTAAGCAATTAACTATGATTGAATATTCTTTTCTAGATACATTAAATAGAAGTATAAAGATTATAATTGTCTTACTTAGTTTCATTGATATGAAATTTTGACAATGAATATCAAAACTCTTTGTTGTGAATTACTTTTGCGAGGACGATAAGTAATACAAAGTAGTTCATGAATTCAAATAATCTTTGAATATGTACAGACTGCAAGAATCCATGAATGGATATATGCATGCATCTAGGAGATGATTCTTATGTTTAATATTAAATCCATGTTTGATTTAATAATTAAAATAAGATTGCTCATAAGTATTCCTGAAGCTAGTGGGAGTGTTATTTATTTTTCTTAAATCTTATATGTTGTATGGGCAACTACATTCCACTTAAATTAAGTTTTAGTTGGGAATGAAACTTCGCTTGTAAGATTTGGAAATAATATATACAACCTTGGAATATATGTTTATTATTATAAACATATGCGGTGAATAAATGAGTCTAATAGAACATGATGAGTACATATCTTTGACAAGATAGTATATGAATGAGATCTTAAAGTCTAACTTGAAGATTCATCATGAACATCATGTTGTGTATAAGATTGTTGTATCATGCTTGATTACAAGATGATTTAACAATATTGTAATATTTATGTTTGGATTTAGAATTGCATTCCTCTGCCGGAGTTGCTCCCATTCTATATGACAATTGTTGTGTAATTGTCATAGTCAACAAACTTGAGGTTTGGATGACACCAAACAAATAAATATTCAAAGTTTACGGATGTTTAAAGAGCATATTGTTGTACACAATGATGCTAGTATAATTGAGATGACACTCAATTCTAGTCATGGTATTCTTGATGATGACCATGTTGACTAATTATGCTCATCTAAGAGCATAGTTGCATTATACATTAAAGAATAAAGAATACTTTAAAACTTTAAAGTTTTGAAAGATAATTGTCATAAAAGGGTGGTTCAGGTTATCACGCACCTTATGGAATGATATGACAATATCAAGATATGTGCAAACATATACAAGAAAGTCACTTATTGAATTCTTGAAATAAGTATTCTCAAAATTCCTATAGATCAAAGTTAATTGAAATTATGCCTTGTCAACAAGTATGATTTTCATGACTTGTGGCAAAATTCATCAACTAGTATTATCATGCATTGATCTATTTAGTATTTGGATAAAGGATGTTAAACAATTATTATTTATAATGAATTAAAGTACGGTATACGTTTAATTTCATTTATAATATTGTGTCCTGTACTTGCATGTTTAAATCCTTGAATAACTTAAGTTATTCTAAATAGTCTGTTGTCAATCAATAACATGGGAATGATATTGAATTAAGACAAATCTGAGTATTAGTTAGAATATACTTGAAAGTATATTGATGCATAGCATGACTAATTTCAGATGATATTCAATGATTTGAATATAGGATTTGTTTCCTTCAAATGGGATTTGTTTCCTTCAAATTTATTTTGAAGTATAATACTACTGGGCCCCTCGTAGGGTTGTTAAGATGTTTGCATGGCCATGCCCAAGGTCTTCTGGAATATGTTCAGAAGAATTGGTAATCTTGATCAATCACATAAAGCGAGAAACAAAATAGTTAATTAAGAAATGAGTGAGATCCATATTCTTATTAACATGGTATTAAAACAAAGGATGAATATGATGATGAATCATCAAAACTTGGTTTTCTCCGAAAACCATACACGAGTTGTCTTAGGGGCATTGGCGTGTTGCTAGACGCTAACCAATGTCATTTCACGCTTTGTAAACATATCCAGTGGGAGCTGTTGGAAATGTGTATATTTACAAACATGTGAATGTCCGGATTCGAACTCGTGACCACGGATTGCACACATTAGCGAATGAGAATTAAAGTTAATAATTAATGTTTATGTTTACGATTAATTATTGCACATTAAGTCCGGTTAATGATCGTTAAGTATTTAACGGAAAAATGACTAACGCACCGTTAAATGAAAAGAGAAGGACTAGTAATGGAAAGACTTGAAAAAATATGGGTTTCTCTTGGGCTTTGCATGGTGGCGCCAAGGGCTTCTCCAAGCCCTAATCCATAACTTGTTCCCAAAGTTTTCCATCTACTATATAAACAAGGTTAGGTTCTAGGGTTTTTCATTACTTGTGCATTGAATTAACCTAGATCTCTCCTCTCCTCTCTCTTGTCCATATTTCGGCCGAACACCCTGTAAGGGAGTTTGGTTTCGTTTTTCTTAAACGAGGACTTGTGTTAGATCTAGCAATCGCTTGATTCGTTGGTTAATTCGTGTGTACAAGAACGTGGTAGTAAGACACTATTCTTACACCATATTGGTTTGAGTTGTAGAAGCAGTGAGGACAACTCTTCAAACCACTTCTTTGTTTTGCTCAAAGGATCGACATTCGCAAGAGGTACGTTACGCATACTTTCAGTTAATTATTTATTTGTTATGATCTTTAAGTCTTCCGCTGTGTACTCTTGATGTCTTTATGTTTTATTGTATTTTATATATCATAAACTAAACATGTTCATCATTTTTTAAACAAATATGTAAATCATCAGCAACTTACTTGTAACTGAAATGATGTGAAGTTTAAACTCATTGTCTAATGTAGTGTACCACTAATAGTAGATTAATTACGTACTAATTTACCCTTATGTATCAAAACTGTGATTATGTATTCTATTTGATATGTTGCGGGTGTACATTAGAACCAGATAAACTCAACTAATTTACACTCGTTATAATCAAGACCCTTTGGTATGTTTGATGGTTATCTTTTACAGTATCTTATAGAGGGTGATAATTCTCTTTGAATTAAAATAGGTTAAGCAATCGGATAGCAAGCTATCATAAGAAACTTCACGAGCCAAATAAAGCTAGAACCTATAGCGAGTCCATATCCGTAGAGTAGATTTCATCAGTACCCCTAGCAAGATGACATTTCTTGCGACTTGTCCGCCTGCACTGCAAGCTAATCTGCAATCCTTTGAGAATAGAGTCAATGATAAGGTGTCCATTGGGTTTTTCATCTACATAACGCATGAGACGACTTGACCATTGGATATAACCACCTCTATAGAGCATAGGAGGACGATTCTCAGAACCACCATTGGCAGTGTCCTTTTGTGAAGCCATGTTAATGAAGTTAATAATGTGTGTTGTGAAACTTGATTGTGGATCTTTGATATTTAGATATGGAGTGTGTTTTTTAAGTAGAACCCAGCTAAATTTAAAACGTGAAAAAGTTGACAAAAATCACAAGATCTTTATGCTTGATGTTTAAACACAGATTTTGAACCAATAGAAACTAACCAAAAACCATTTGAAAGCTTTAAAACAACAAAGTTTTAACTTTTATCCGTAAAAACAACATTTTTTATTTCGAGAATTATCTCGGTTCTAGACGAGGTTACAAACAAATTTTAAACACGATTCACCGCGGATTTTGAAAAGCAATCAACCCATATTCATATGTTGACTCTGGTAACAATTGTAGGTCACAATATAATCGAGATCCAAACACACAAATATGCAGGTAGAGAGTTTTAGAGAGAGATAGAACTGAGAAAACTTTATTACTTGCTCATAGTGAACCGAGATACACTGTGTGAGAATTCCACCCCATCACAACATATGAGGGGTATTTATAATACAAAAAGAAAGAATAACCGGTTTGACTATTTCCATTACATATATACTGCACGACCCCTATACTAATGAGATATGGTCATCACCTCAAATTCTAATACTTAGAACCGAATTGTTCTGTTAGTGGAAGACCTAGAACCGAATTGTTTGACCGAGTTGTTTGATTATTTCGGTTAAAAATGACAAGTTAGTCGAGCTGTCCTGAACAAAAATAAACCTCCAACCAAAATAATTCAAAAACGAACACTTTTGCAAAAAAATCACATCTTCAATTTTGATATTTACCAAATGATTTTAAATCGATGAAAACTTATCCTAAACCTATAGAAAGCTTTTGAACGTAAAAGATTCAAACTTTATCCTTAAAAATCAAGATTTCTCAGTTCACCTTTTATGTCACGAAAATCATTTTTAAACAAATTTTGATGATTGTTTTTGAAAAGCAATCACTCCATCAATTATATATTGGCTCGATGACCAATTGTAGGCCAATAAATATCAAGAATCAATACATAATCTTAGAGAGAGAAAGTTTAGAAAGAGAGAGGTAGTGAAAACTTTGTGTATTAACCGAAGTAAACAACCAACTGGCTTAGCTCAGTTGGCCACCTTGGAGTCCTTAAGGGCTCTTGGGGGAGGGAGGTCTTGAGTTCAAATCCGCAGGGGTTGAATGAGGATTTTCCTTCAATGTAGTCCTTTAATGAAGGGTTTGGGCATGGTAACCCTGTGTTCGAATCTTGGAAAGGCAAGGGTTTACCCTATTAATTGTCGTGCCTTGAGCGGATTAGTAGGGGTTTTCCTCATCGGGTATTTGAAATAGGCATTTCGAGGACTTTATTTTAGAAACCATCAATCCCTACTTACCAAGGGACAACTATCAACCGTTGGATCAAAAACATTTTTAATGATAAAAACACGGAGGACTAATCTTGCCAAAGCGTGAAAACCCCAACCACACACAAAAACAACACACGCGTCATTTTCATCAAAAAAAAAACAGCGTCGCTTTTTCTCTCTAAAATCTCTCACAAAAAACAAACCCTAACAATCAAAATCAACAAACAATTAACCGTCAAAAAAAAAAAAAAAAAAAACACAAAAAGCATCAATCTTCTTGAAGAAGAAAAAGCACAAAAAAATGGATCAAAACAAACCTACCAACTCAGAAAGCGAAGGTGCGAAGCTTCAAACTAATTATTTAGATGTTATTTATGTATCTCTCTTGATTTTATACTTATTTATGAATGTTATTGCTATTTATGAACATTTTATGTATTTTTTCTTTGTATTAATGACATGCAATTGATGATTATGTATTTATTTGAGATTTTCTTTGTCATCTTGTAAAGAAGAAGAAATTTATGAAGATTTTCTTGATTTTAGATGTTTTAGGTGTTTTTTTAGGTGTAAATATTTAGAAAAATATCACAAAAAAGCAGTTGTGGTAGATGTGGTAGTGATTTGGTAGTCTTAGTGGTTTAGTTTTGATGGTGATAGTGCTAGTGGTAGTGGTGTGGTAGTGGTAGTGGTGGTAGTGGTAGTGGTGGTGGTGGTAGTGGTAGTGGTGGTGGTGGTGCTGGTGGTAGTGGTAGTGGTAGTGATAGTAATAGTGGTAGCGAGCGTCGATTTGACTTTTAGCGTTCTTCGTGATAATGCATATGTTTTTAGCTTGTTACGAGTATAATTTTGATGTAACTTATGATGCGTTTTTAGTGTGTGGAGAAATATTTTATGGTATATCACTAGTGATAAAAGCAGATGTAGCGATAATTGATTACTTGTCACACGATTAGAGATCATGTAGGCGATAAGCGATACATTTTAGTGTTTTTGTGGTAGAGGTGGTGGTTTAGTTATGACTTTTCGTAGTCGTAGTGTTACTAGTAGTGGTAGTGGTGCTTGATGGTAGTGATGGCGATGAAGAAGCGACGCGGATAACTTGTATATTTAATGGTATATCACCGGTGATAAAAGCAGATATAGTGATTTTTTTTTTTTTTTTTTTTTTTTTTTTTTTTTTTTTTTGATAGTATAACAAGCTGTGATGATAAGCCGTTATCGTGAAATAGCTATATTTCAAATACATTTTGATTAGAATTTATAGTGTCTTTTGTTTTACATAACATAAGACATTAAAATTTTGATTTTGAAAAAATGTAGAAGATGATATTCTGAGCATCCGGAGACAATACAAGCTTTAAGCGGTCGGTTTTATGCGCTAAATAAATCTTTAAACATAAAATTGCGAGACATTACATTTGTTTCTTAAAAAAATTTGTAAATGCGGTTTTGTCGACAAGCAAATTTTGAGCGTATCTCGGAGATTCAAAAGGAAAAGGTAAATTCAACATATAAGCATGTCTCCTATAGAAAAATATCAACTATGATAAACCACATGTATGTATGCGGCATACTTGTTTTGACATTTAGCCACGTGTTATATCACCGTGATACAAATTGATATGACATACTTGCGGTAGAATGTTATAAAATTGTATGGCGCATAAACATTCGAGTTTATATTTATCGACAATAAATATTCATGAAAACTTACTTGGGATTTCTTTTGTGCGATTTGAATACAAGTCTAAAAGAAATGAAAAGAAAAGAAGCAAGAAACAAACTCAATTCAAAAAGCACCATATCAAGAAAAAACAACCCACAACGAAACACCAACACCACAAACAACACTACCACAACAAAAAACACGACAAACATCTACACCTACTTTGAAAACAACCACAAAATACACGAAGTCATCGATAAAACTACCTATCTAGAAAAGACACCCACAAATCGGATAACAACCATTGCACGATCAAGGCTTGTCACACCATTAAATCAAGCATCACCGAAATGACATCACGGAAAACACACCAATAACAACTCTAGCAATCATAGAAACCACACCAACACCACACCATGACCAACAAAAAACACCGAGCGACACCATCGAACCAACACGAAACAACACAAAAACAACACACCGAGCGACACCCCAAAAGCAGTCATACCCGAAGAAGCAAAACCAAAGTTGAAACCCAAAGCAAAACAAAAGAAAAAAAAGAAAAGCAACAGATTCACGATTCTTTGTAACAAGATCGACATCAAAAAAACAACAAACCGAAAAACAAAAGCATGAACAAAAGGAAAGAAAGAGAGGGGAAGAAAAAGGCGAAGATGCAAGAAAGAAAAGAAGGAAGAAACAAAGAAAAAAGGAAGAAGAAGAAAAGAAAAAGGAAGGAAAGGCAACAAATCAAAAAAAAAAATGAAAAAGCGAAGAAGAAGAAGAAGAAGAAGAAACAAAAAGAAAGAAGAACAAAGGAAGAAGGAAGAAGCAAAGAAGAAGAAAAACAGACGAAGAAAGGCAAGGAAAAAATGGAGGTGGAAGATGAGGAAGAAGAAGAAGAACATGTCATTCCATTCAAGTCGTTGAGAGCTAAAACGACTGTCCAACCGTTTTACGATGCAACACATTCGCTGAGCCCAGAAAGAAGGAAAATGGTCATGGCAATGGGATTTGGAACAATGATTGATTTCCCGTTGCAAAAAATCCCTGGAAAGCTGCCCTACTTCATATTGACACATATGGATATGGAAAAGATGCAAATAAACTTGCCAAATGGGGGTGTCATAAAAATCAAACCGAAAACGATTAGGGAAGTTCTAGGGATACCAATGGGTCCGAGAACACTTTGCTCAGGACCAGAAAGGGATTGCGATGACGTGTTTGTGAAGCAGTTTATGGCACAATTCGAGAAAGAAAAGGATAACAACAACGACATTATCAAAGGTGATTGATCTTGAAAAAGCAGACTTCACCTTCGGATGAATTTCCTAATCTTTGTTTGCAAGCTGTCTGGGAACTGCTATATGATTCGATCTTTGAAGTATCCGTCCTCCAATTTACGAAGACACGGAGGAAATACCGACAATTGGTGGTGCACATACATTTGGGCTGTATGAAATTAAGCAAGGAAGGTGGGATGACTCAACAATGGAAAATTGGTACTATGGACCTCATGCGACATTCACGGTAAGTCAAAGGTTATCTTTAAAACAAATATGATGTAGGGTATCACAAGTGATACTTTAACTTAATGACATATAAAATGTATTCTATCACCGGTGATATTACAAGTTGTTTTAAAAAATAGATGCCATGTACAATATCACTTGGGATACTAAAAAGATTAATCTACCACTTCTTTTAATAAGTAAGCGTTTTAATGATGTTTTGTTTTCTTGAAAACAACTTATCTACTTGCATTTCACAAAGTTCGATGAAATGGATGTGGCAAGAAAATGGCCAGCCATCAGAAATTGGAACACAAAGGTGATTGAGAAAAGGCAAGACATGGAGATGGAGATGGGAGGGTTTGGTCATGTCATGGTAATTGAAGAAGAGGATGAGAGTGAAGAAGGAGATATCAGGAAACAGAAAGAGGTAAATACTTATAATTAATATGAAAATTTTGAATATATCACTAGTGATAAAAATACTTATAATTGCTTTATTTAATTAAAAACACGACAACTATATGAAGTCATCGAAGAAAAGTTTGAAAGAGTTTTGAATGAGAAGAAAGAGTTAGAAAATTTTATAAGGGTAAGCATGGAGATATACAGGAGATGAAACAATAAGGTTATATGTGAAAAATACAACACACAATTCGGGGAATCTTCAAATAGATGAAAATGGTAGAGTGATTGATAATCAAGAAGGAGCAGCGGAAGAGATGGAGGAGATGATGAAGGCGGGAATCTTGAAGAAGGAGGAGATGATGAAAGATGATGAAAGTGATGATGAAAGTGATGATAGTGATCCTTTCTTCCTCGATGTGAGGATGATGATGATATCGAAGGAGGAAATGGAGAAGAAGGAAACAACGATAAAGAAAAACCACAAAGAGACTCCTGCGAAACGGATAAACAACAGGTTAGATAATTATAATCTAAAGTATTTATCGTATACAATATCACAAGTGATAAATTTTACATAACAAAATGGTAAAAATACGGTGAAGAAGAAGCAATTGCAAAAAAAGCGGTGAGAAAAAGCGACCGAAAAAGAAGCTCGAGAAAAAGCGGTGAGAAAAAGCGAATCGAAAAGAAGAAGATAGAAGAAGCGGAAAGGTAATATCACAAGTGATAAACTCTAAAAATATAACAAAGTCATACAATAAAACACTTTTTTTTTAGTTTTATTTATTTATTTATTCTTTAATTTTTATTAATGCGGTGCAAAAAAAGCGCATCAAAAAAAGCGACCGAAAAAAAAAATGCATCAAAAAAAGCGAAAAAGAATCTGCGACAAAGCTGCTGACAAAAAAAGCGGACGAAAAAAAGCGGTCGAAAAAAAAAGCGGCGAAAAAAAGCGCGAGAAAAAAAGGTAGACAAAAAAGCTGTGACAAAAGCGCGAAAAAAAAAAAGCAAACAAAAAAAAAAAATTGCAAAAAAAGCGCCAAGATAGAGTGAAAACAAAAGAAAATCGAGGAGGCTACAAAACAAGCTCGGGAGAAAAGCGGAAAAAAAAAAGAAAGTTAGGCGTAAAAGAACTTGCCAACAAAAGAGTAAAACAAAGGTTAAAGACTCTCGGATATACCAATTTAGTGATATTGAATCGCAAACATTAAGAATGAATGTGAAATGAATCACTATTATTGTTGTCAAATGTCTTGTTGATGGTTAGATTCGGATTGATTATATGACTAAAAATAAAACAAAAATAAGCGAAACAAAAATAAACTCGTTAGACATATAAACTTAAAAAAACAACTTGCACAACTTTTGCATATCTAAACATTATTAGATGCTTAAAAAGCAATTTGAAAAAGGCGATCGACAAAAAAAAACAAGCGGTGAGACACAAGAAGAAGAAGAAAGGGCTAAAGTTGCGAATTTCAAAGCCGAGAAATTCAACACAAGGCATTCGGGACTCGAGAAAGATGTTCTTGAACAAAGCAACAAAGAAAATGAAAAGAGGAAGGAAAAGGATTGCTAAACCATCGGTGTACTTGAAATCACCTTATATGAACAAGAAAGCGGACACGATGGAACCGTTAACAGTGCGAAACAATGCTAGCTAACGACTATTTTTCGATGGAAGGAGATATAATGTAAGATTTCAATTTACTGTTAGTATTAAGGTTATGTTATTTATCACAAGTGATATGCTATATTTAAGAACCTAAATTTTATCAAATGTGATATTAAAAAACAGAGAAGACGTATTCAATGATGGCAAGGGCACACCAGTACCAAGAATAGTAATGCAATCAATTGCGCCGGGCTTGCTAATAGAAAGTCAGGTGATCGATGCATTCGCTTCGGTATTGAATCATGAAGAGAGAAAGAACAAAGTTGGAAAAATGAAGACAAGATACTACTTTCCAACGGATCGGTGGTAAGATATAAAACTTCAAAAAAATGCAATAATATATCCATGCGTTTCAAAATTATATAATATGTATTTTAAATTATCTTGAATCTATTGTTATCATACATTTGCGGAGATTACGAAGAAAGTAAAAGATGAAAAAAGCGATGTGACAATTTTGAAAAGCGATGAAAAAACTCATGGTGAGGAAGAAGCAAAGCGGAAATTGAAAGATGTGAAACTTGTCTTCTTTCCGATAATTGCTCACGACCATTACTATGTCATAGTTTTCAATCGGAGAATGGCAAATTGTAATCTTGGACAACGACATTTCGGATCGCCTACAAGGATAAATACAAACCCAACTTCGATTTTGTGGTAAGCAATGTACGAACCGAACTCTGTTTAAAATACTTATATCACTAGAGATAAATTGTAGCAAGTAATATTTTGTTAATTTGCGAAAGCAATTCTTGTAAATTACGATCAAGGCTTCACACCCGATCCTCAATACGATGTTGAAAGAAGCCGACAAGCGTGTTAAAGATGAAATGGAGGACAAAGGATAACAAGATTGATTGTGGCTTATACATGATGATGCATATGGAAACATTTGAAGGTGAAGCGGGACCAAGTTGGAAGCCAAACATCATTGATGAAAGGAATCACGAGATATCTTGAACAAATGACAAGAATGAGGATGAGGTATGCGACTAAGATCTTGTTACATGAAGTGAATCAAAAGAGTGAACTCATGTCGAATATGCAATCAAGTTTCTTTGAAAAACACAACCATGATGAGAAGAAGATTCAAAAGGTGGTTGAAGGCGCTATCGGGAAGAAGATAGTGAAGAAAACAAGCATTAAATCTATTTAATGCTATTACAAAACAATTTACATTTTGTTTTAAGTATTTAGATTTCTAAACAACGTAGATGGATTAAAGTAGGTTTAAGAATCGATATGCAAAAAACAATAGTAGTCTCTTTGGGCCACGGAATGTGACGGACAATGTCAAGTTTGGGAAATACCTAAGTAGATGGGTGGATCTATTAGGTACACGAATTACATTCACACAGTGGGAGATTGAACTACATTTTGTTTTGGATTTTGCATATTTTAGTTGCATTTACATTTTGTTCGCATTTTAGATGCAAGTAGGATTGCCAGACCCACGAAATGTGACAGACGGTGTCAAGTTTGGGAAATACCTAAGTAGATGGGTGGATCTATTAGGTACACGAATCACATTCCACAGTCTTGGGAGATTGTACTACATTTTGCTCTGAAATTTGCATCTTTTGTTGGAAATCGGGCGTATGATTTTAGATGTATTTTACGCTTTGTTCTTGATTTTAGATGGAAGTAAACACTTTTGGGTAATATGAATATAACCTTGCTTATGTTCTTCTGGCGATATATGCATGTATCTATCACTATATATATTTATCTTTGTTGGATAATTCATAGAAGATTTAGCTACTCGATTACCTTTAGTTTAAATAAATTGAATTGGTGAACCAAAGATCGATAAATTTAGGATTATGATGAATTTTTTTTCAAAGTGTAAATGATTTATTTGCGATACTTTGGTAAATGATAAGATATTGCCAAGGACGCCTTGTCCTTAACGTGTATATCAAATTAAGAGATTGATTATTTTTGCAATGACACTCTGTGAAAACATGTTAAAACTGGTAAACAAAAACTAGCCTACCAACAAAATTTAGATATTAAGTCACCACAAAACTAGCCTACCAACAAAATTTTCTTTTTATCTCTTTTTTTTTAAATGTATCACTTGTGATATTAGAACATATCACCAGTGATATAACTAAAAGTTTATTATATCACCTGTTATGAAATGTCATCTAACAAAAAAAAAAGCAAAAAACAAGTAAGGATTAATTACTTCCAAAATGTATTTTGAGATGTGAGCTTGTATGTCCTTCTTTGTGAAAATTTTCGATTGACTCGTATATACAAGCTTTTCAAAAATGTATTTAATTGTTTATCACAAGTGATATAAATTAAAAAAGCAAAAAGTTTACATAAAGTAAAAATATAAGGATGAAAATGTAAAGTTCAATAAAATAAAACCGGATCTGGAAAACACACACACAAATAAAAAAAACACACACCAAGAATCAATCCTTGAAAAATAAGCGACGAACCGTTGAACCAAATTCAAAAATACATAAACATGAAGGAATCGCAACCTCAACAAGAAAAGGAAAACAATCATTGAAAATATGGATAACGATGCGACACTCATTTCGATATTATTTAAAATTAATTGAATTTTATTCTTGTTTCGTATTTTATTTGAGATTTATATGCATATTTATATATGTTTTGCTTATTTTAAGATGTCTTGAAACAATGATAAATTCTGAATATATTTAAAAAAAAAAAAAAAAAAAAGAATGAAATGATTGTTCAAGATATATGTAATATACCGGTTTATCTTACGTGATTTAAAAAATATGTTGAAGACAAAATTTTATGCTATTGAATTAGAAGTTACAATAGCGACGACTCATGTCATTGATTGTTAGATGTTTACATTGTAGAAACTAAGATAGTTGTAGTTTTGGGATATTTATAAATTGAGGCACATTGAAGTTTGATTGTAGTTTGATTGAAGCTCATTAAGCTGTTTTGGGCTTACAACTTCATTCAAAATGCATCTTGAAAAGAACTTAGTTTATACATTTTGAAGTTGTAACTACTTTGAGTGAACTTGTAAACTAAGGGACATAAATGTATTTGTTTTGGGATCGTTGAAACTTTTTGGGCTCATTATAAAACAAGGTGATTTGGTTGTTAACATGTAGAAAAAAAGCGAAAAGGTAGTTTGGTTGTTAAAACGTCTACCCAAATTTGGTTAATTTGAAGATTCAATAGTGTGAAATTGCCAAACAATGTATAAGCTGGATTTGCTATTATCTGGATGAGCGAAACCAAAAGAAGAAAACAATTAGCAAGTAAGAAAAACGTTTTAGAGATTTGCATCAAAAATGGAAGAAAAAGAAAAAGGGTTGGAGGAAAAAAGAAGATGATGAAGGAAGAAGCAACAAAATTAAAGCACGAGCAAGAAAAAGAAGCATCGGAAAAAGCTACGAGCGGTATATGAAAAAGTGTTTTGCGATAGTTATGTGAATGCTATATCACAAGTGATAAATGCTAAAATATCACAAGTGATAAATGACAAAAAATTTATTTTATTATTTTATTTTACTACGGGATGCAAAAGAAAGTGAAAAAGAAGATTACACAAAAATGAAACAGTGAAAAAGAAAATCACGAAAAAGCAGAAAAATCGAAAAAAAAGCTGCGCAAAAATGATAATAAAGAAGATAATCGTGAAGAGAAAAAGGAAAAGGAAAAAGAAAAATTGGTGAAATGGAAGATGATGTAAGCGAAGAGATTGAAAAAGATTCAAAAAAAGCGAAAGGTGTACACAATAGTCAAGGAAGGGCATCGGTTAAGCCACTTTTTGAGGCAATGCGTGGGTTAAGTGTAGAAAGAAAGAAGGTTATAACACAAATGGGTTTTGGAGACTTGATAGAATTCCCAATAAATGAAATACCGACAAAGCTTGCCTTCTTTGTGGTGAGCGACCTCGACAGAATCAATGAACCTTAAACTTCCAACAGGAATTTAAAATATCTCCACAAGCGTGCATGAAGTTCTCGGACTACCAAATGGATCAAGGGCGCTAGAAAGAGATGAAGGCCAAAGACAATACAACGATAAATTTGTTGAAGAATGGAAAGATCAATTCAAACGAACAACAGTTTGACAACAAATGCCATATCAAAGGAGATAACAAAACAACAAACACAGTTTCATGTTCGAATGAACATTTTAATGCTATTGCAAATACATTGGGAGGATGCGATAAAAGCTGTTGTCACAAAAGCGGTGTTGGAAAAGCGTGTTTGAAGGAGATAACGTGAAAGATATAGGTGGTGCGAGATATATTTTTGATTGTGCAAGCTCAACAAAACATGATTGGTCTTCAAGAAAGAATAATAGGACGAGAGGTTGAGTATTACGGCCCGATTACATTCTTGATGGTAAGTAATAAATTTTAAATTAATTTTTCTTCCTAACATAAAATGTTATAAAATATACATTCATTGAGCTGATAAAATTGTTGATGAAACGACTTGCATATTTACATTACACAAAGTTTGATCAAATGAATGTCGAGAGAAGAATACCAACTCTAAAAGTTGGAACACAAGTCTGTTAAAAAGTAGGGAGATTCTGGAAATTGATTTCAACAAGTACTTTGGAATGGTGGAAATTATAGGAGACATGAATAAAAACGAAGAAGATATTCAAAAGCAGGTCAGTATAAAAAAAAATTAAGTTATTTGTTATGTCCTATCACAAGTGATAAAATAAATTATGCAAGATATCACTTGTGATAATACAGTAAAATATATATAAAAAAAAGAAAACAATAATATCACTGTTGATGATGCATAACTAATATGATCTTAAATTTGAAATTCAATCACAGGAAGTGTATCAGATGCTAGAATATAAGATAGAAAGCATTTTGAGTGAGAAAGAAATGCTAGAAGAAACAATTAAAGAATACATATGTAAATTCAAAGGGGATGAAAGGCTTCGGCAATTTAGAGAAAGAATAAAAAAGATTTTCAGTGAACCAGATGATTGTTTCAAAGGAAAAAGTCCATTCTTATCATCAAGATCTAAATCAACATCAACGAGTCAAGCTCCATCAAATTTGGCACAAGTGATGATGAAGATGGAAATAATGAAGTACAAAATCCATTTGCCGGACAATATCTGAACACGGAGATGAAAATGCGAATCAATGATAATTAATGATCTTTGTCAAAAACGATGAAGCAAGCGACCAAAATGGAGAATCGGTCTATAATGAGAATGAAGTTGCGCAAGGTAGTGGAAACAAAGGCATAAGCAATACCAAAATGATGAAAGCGGTGAAAACAACAACAAGAATAGACAAGAAAAGGATGAAGTGTGGGAAACATCGATGGGAACGATAACAAAAGGGTGTGGTGAAGAAAAAATGAAGGGAAAAGATGAAACAAACAAGGTTACAAGTCAAAAAGTAATGAAGAAGCTAAACATCAAAGAAAACCTTTTGATCACGATGATGATATTTTGGAGATTTACTAAACAAAGCGATGAAGAATTTAGAAATGAATTGAGAGAAATACAAAGGCAACAAGCCACCATGGATGCAAAACGAAATGAAGAAGTGAACAGATATGCACAAAGTGAGAACCGTGACAACCTTAAGAAACAGAAAAGTGTTGAAGAAAAAGAACAAACAGGTCCATCTTCACAGAGCCCTAGTTCCGTCTTTATACCAGGGTCTCAGCCAAGCTTTGATCTAGGATTTGATAGCCCAGGAGTACAGTCAAAATCAAGTGATGAAGAAAAACAATATCGATGCACGAAATCTCCATACATGAACAAGAAGGTAAGCACGACAAAAATCTAAGAGGTGGAAAAACTCTTGGCAAGAAGCATCTTACGTATGCAAGGAAGCAAGCGTAAGTTTATATTTAAAATTTCAATATCTAATTTATTATGCTTATCACTACGATAACAAAACATATATAAGTTTCTTATATTTATCACTGTGATACAAAAACATTTACCTATATACACGGTTCCTTATACTTATCACTTGTGATATTGTGAGCAGAGAACAAGTTTTAAGTGAGCGATAAAGGTTTAGGATTAATGAGAATGAATGTTCAATCACTAGCGCCAACCTTGAAAATTGAAATTCTGTGATAGATACCTTTCGATATCCTAAACTACGAGGAATTGTTCTCGAGATAGAAAGATCAAGCGGCATTACTTTTATACATCAATGATGGTAAGATAAATTTTATATAAAATGAATGTATTTACGTATTTACTTTTATTTATTAATAATAATAATAATATATTTTTTAATTGTCAATTAGCTACCGAGTATTACAAGATAAGCGAATTGTTCACGACAAAGTAGATAAGCAGATATGATATGTTTGAACACTTGATTGCTATTCGGATGGAAGAAGACACAAGAGACTCAAATTTGATGATATTAACTTGGTATATTACATTACTTATATAAATTAATCAAGAAACTTAGTATATAATTTTAAATTTAATACCTTTTCATGATAAACGGTATTCTTCCCAATAATAGCACATGGACATTACTATCTAATAGTTTTCGACATCGTTAAAGGAACATCTGTCATAATTGACAACAATGATTCGGATGCAACATCGAAGAAAAGTACAAAGAAAATTATGAGTTAGTGGTAAGAAAAATTATTTGATTATTTATGTTTTACCGATATAATATCACAAGGGATACTAGTCTATAATTGACATTTTATATTATAAATTTCGGAGGCGGTTTTGTAAGACACTTGTCAACATATGAACATCCGGCGAGGATATGAAATGATGCATCAAACACAAGAACCGAAATATTAAAGATGGATTGGCAAACAAAAGCGAGAAAAGATAGATTGCGGTTTGTACATGATGATACACATGGAACTCTGAAGGAAAAATTGGATCAAGATGGCAAGCAGGCATTCTAAAGGAAACACACAAACAACATCGAATTCGGATAGAAAATATGAGATCAAGATACGTAACAAAGATGTTGCTTCATGAAATGAGCGAAAAATGGAAGATGATGTCGGACTATGCATTAAATTTTCTTGCGAGAAAACAAGGACGAAAAAAAGTAAAGAAGCTTGTCAAGGAGGCAATAAAGAGAAAGTATGCGAGAACTAAACAACAATTGACCATTGCATAATGTTTTATGTTTGGTTTCATGTAACAACAATTAGTAATCCTCTTGACTACTTATTAATCTTGATGGCGGACTATCGTTTTGTAAAACAATTATCTTTATCGTTGTCAAAGTTGTAAACAATGATGATTTCTATTCGAGTTGAAAGATTTTGGAAAATCATAATTCAACCTTGCTTTTGTTAACTTTATTAAAGTATCCAAATGTCAATAAATAACATGCCATAACAATATAATAGAACTAGATTAACAAAAAAACTTATATCAATTATTCAATAAAGTCACAAAAAGTAAACTCATAAAAAGGTATAAGCATTTCATCAATTTTGTATGCTTTATCACAAGTGATAAAAATGAAAAAATGGAAGAAAAGTAATAACAAATAGAAAATAATCACAAGTGATAAAATTGGATAAGACATAACAGATAGAATGCACCTCAACCTCAACCTCCATGTCCTCTATTGCAATGGCTGCGCCGATGACTCCACCTCAACCTGTACAAGTACTCCTTCAGCAGAGCTGCCGCCTACTTCAGCATTATTAGTCAAATATTTACCTTTATCTGGACAAGTAGCCCTGTTATGCTCCGTCGACCCACAAATACTGCACGACTTCTTTTGCTTCTTGCTTTTATCAAATGCTTTCTCCGTCCACCCTTGATCGCTCCTCATAAACCCCTTATTGCTCGCTTTCGATGGATTTTAACATAAATTTTAGTAGGCTTCTTTATACCCATAAACTCTTCAACAATTTGAAACATTACGGGAAGGAGCAGGTTGGCAAATCGGCCTCAACTTGGTTTTCAACTTCTTGACTTGTCTACAAAAAAGTCAACTTTCCTTTATTGTTACTCATCATATGAACACACGACTCAACTAACTTGAGTTGCCTCAATTGCAAGCCTCTCTATTTCTTCATTGTTACGACCATAACGAGCCTTTTGCCTCCTCAAATCGTGGGAATCAAATCCTTGACCAGCGCCTCGTAAATCTTGATGCGGGATAGAAACAACCTTGGAATTCTTGAACACACAAAAGATGTGGCGACACAAAATACCACATCGAACAAGCGGTGACAACGACAAACAAGCTGAACCATCTACTTTGTTATACAACACCTTCATCAAAAAAAAAAAAAAATCAAAAAAAAAAAATATATATATAAACTTTTATGAACTTTAATTGAATATATCACGGTGATACCTCATATAAAACATAAAAGAACATAATATCATAGGTGATATTAAAAAAATATCACAATATCACAAGTGATACTAAAACAATAACAACTTTTATGAACTTTACATGCATAATATCACTGTGATACGGATATAGACTTATAAACAAAGAAAGTAATAGATAATATCACTGTGATACTTAAAAAAAACTTGTAAAACAAAAAGAAATGTACCTTGTACTCTCCAATGTCTTTTGATACAAATTAAGCTCTTCCTCGGTATTATGCAAGTACTTTCATCATCAACCACTCTTGGTACAATCTCGACATCCGGTTTTCCTCGGATATAACGAAACATCGCAACCTTCACCACAACTTTTAGACTTGATAGAACATAACCATGAGCCAGCAATTATCTCTTTACGAACAAGAACAAAGCGACTTACAGTATAAAACCTTCTTGCATGAATTTCAATTGCTAATGGCGTCAACAAACCGGAAATGAGTCAATCGTGATGATCTAATCTTTCTTGTATGTATCTCTGTTTCTCCATTGCGGACTCATAACATACCATGAATTTAACAAGAGTAGAAGTAGGAGGCGTGAAATGTGAAAAAAGCGAGTTCTCACTCTCGACCTAGATGTGGTCCTCATCGGTCCACATAGAGGAGAATCAACAAAAAGCGAGGAATCCATGGCATACGATCCTATACATCTTATTCAACCACTTATGATTTAAAGACCAAATTCAACCATCAACTCATTCCATCTCAACTCAAACTCTTGAGGCCAATATACATGTTCCAAACAATCTTGTGAAATTTATTCTTAAAATCGGTATCATCATAAATTCTCGATACAATCGAAAGCGAGTAAAAAGATAATCATTATAGGCGACAAATGAAAAAAGTATCACAAGGGATACAAGGGATACAATCAAAAAAAAAATGACACAAGGGATACAATCCAAAAGATGCAAATATCACGGAGATAAAAGATGCAAAATATCACGAGAGAGATACCTTAGGCGGAAGCTTTTGCATGATATGCCACATACAAAGCTGTGCTTTGAATCGGGAAGAACTTGACTATAGCCTTACGCATTGCACCATCTTGATCGATAACAATGATATTTGGAGAACGAACAAACGCTTTCTTAAATGCTTGCGATAACAAACATAAGATTCGATGGTTTCATTCTTAAGAAGACCGAACCAACGATCGCGGATCTCCTATGATTATCTATTGCGATAAAGGCACGAAAACCATCCGGTATCGGAGAAATAAAAAGTATCTCGGTGATAATATATACAAAATGTAGAAAAAGCAAATGCAAATATCACAAGAGATACTAAAAGCAGTTCAAAAACATACTTGTTAGTTTTGTATGTGGCATCAAATGAGACGATATCGCCAAACTCTTTGTAATTCAATTTAGCAACTTGATCATTAAAAGAGTCCAATAAGCTCGGCGTTCTCAACAAGATAATCAAAAGAAGTCGATGTAAATTTCATCCGATCTTCCATACGGTTAATAAGCATTTGTGCATCGCTATCTCCTATAAACAGTTTATACCACGAACTAGATTGTTAAACTCGGTCTACGTACCATGAACAAGTCTTGAGGACCCTTTCAACCAGTATACAAACTATGAGCTCTAGTCGCCCCAATATTATAATTGAAGCTTTAATTATAAGCATTTGCTCGGTGTATGTTAGCTTCCTCTCACTCTTGGACAAATGCTTATACTCAACACGATCTAGCTCATGATTATGTTCCACATCGAGCGTAGTAAGCCTATATTTTCTATTACCGGGCATCATATGAAAAGCGCACGTGCTTTGCAACGGTAATTCTAAAGTTTGAAGTCCTCACTTGTTTGTCACCTTTCTTAGGAGCTAACGTATTCAAACGAATTTTCTTTGGGCACCCTTCCCTATTGCAAACTAAATACTTCTCTTTTACAAATCCATCCCTTAATCTTTTCTGAGTAGACTTTCTAATACCAAATCCTGCCTCTGAAGCATATCTCATGTACATACTAATGCAATCCTCAACAGAATCATAAACACTAAACAAAACTGGCAGCACACTAGCAGAAACTCTAGGAACCCAAAAAACCGATCCACCAGGAGTATCAATAAAATCATGATGAATAAAAGACGAAGGAGTTTTCAAACCACTAGAAGCTGTAAAGAAGGTGATAAAACACAAAGTCAAAAGCATAACACAATAACTTCAAAATTGTCTTAAAATATCTTGGTGATAATATACATTATTTGAAATATCATGGTGATACTATAACGAGATGATTGTACAAAAATACTAAGCGAAACAAACAACACATCCAATCAAAACTAACGACTTATTTAAAAGCAATATAACATCTACATTAATATACTTAAGCACTATCATAACAAAAAGCACAAAACCTATAACTCGAATTAAATAAACATAAAATTGACAACAACTATAACTCAATTTCGGTCAATATATGCAACAAGCGCAAAAAACACTACTCTTCTTAAACATACAACATCGCTTTAACAAATCACTTCCAAAACACTAGATTTCGACTACTTTGACTACACACAAAGCGCTTCCAAGACAAAAACACTAACGATTACAACTATCGGCACCAACACTATCACTCTTCTTCATTCGAATAACTATGCAACAAGCTGCGACAATAACGACCTACTCATAGAAATATCGAACATCGAGTAAAAATCAAGTACACTACATTTACGATTATTTTCGTTAAAAGCTTAAAATTAGAAGCAAATTACTCTAAAACCTTAATTAGAAAACAAACTATAATCAACTTGGATATCATCTTTGAAACTACACAAATTAAAGCGAACAAAACAAATCAAACTAACGACATATAAAAGCAAAATCAAACTAACGACTTCATGAATAAGCAAAAACCTAATAACACCACTAAATATCACGGTGATACAAAGCGAGTAAACTAACAATTTGAATAAAAGCTAAAACACCTTAATTAAACACTTAATTAACAAAAGCGACAATTAATAAGATTAAGATTAACATAAAAAAAAGTGAATTAAAACGAAAACTCACATGATGCATTATCATCAACGTTAGAAGCACAAATTGAACTCGTAACATCTAAATCAATTGAATCTTCTCCAACAGGAACTTCATTAAGATCAATGATCTCCATTCTGCAAAATTAAAGAAGATAATTACGAAATTGAAGAAGATAATGAAGAATTGAAGAAAATAATGAAGAATTGAAGAATTACCGGTGGGATAAAGTGCAAGACGTGACGGAGATGACGGTGGTTGTACGGTGATGACGGTGGATGATGTGGTGGTTGACCTGGTTGTTATGATTGACGGTAACCGTTTATGGAGGAAATCCACGAGAGAGAAGTGTGTGAAAAGTGTGTGAAAGCAGTGATGAATGAGGGAAAAAAAAAGCGGTATATATATTGGGGGTAAAAATAGGTTAAAAGTATTTAATCTTAGATTAATTACTGACCATTAGATCAATCCAAATAGAAGGTGGGGATTTGTCCTTGGTAAGCACCAAAATAAGAGTATGCAAATGAAAATTCCTCCCATTATATTCTTGTGCATTTTGACTTCCTTGTGAAATCTCAATCGGAAATATGGAAGGAAGAAGCAAAGCACACGCAGTCGGAATTGATTTAGGTACAACATACTCGTGTGTAGCTATTTGGCAACACGGACGGGTTGAGGTAATCCCTAATGAACAGGGCAACAGAACAACACCTTCTTGTGTTGCTTTCACTGATAGAGAGCGGTTGATTGGCGACGCAGCTAAAAACCAAGTTGCAATGAACCCTACCAACACAGTTTTTGGTACATTTTTTTTTTCTTTTTCTTTTCAGTCTGGTGTCTTTCAGTGTCTATTATATATGCTCATGCATGTAGTGTTTGAGATTAGACATATGGCTTAAATTTTGGAAAAATCTATAAATTCATAATGTCTTTAAAAAATTATTATGCTTCTATCTACTTCACTTATCATGTAATACATAACCGTTTTCATTTTATTCGGTTATTTTCTGTCCGCTTTTATCCGTTTTCGTAAATCGTCCATTTTTATCCGTTTTCATTTTAATCTGTCCGGATAAAAATTGTTTGTATTATCCACGTCAAAACGGATAAAAACGGACAGAAAATATTATGGATAAAAACCGTTTTTATTATCCACGTCAAAACGGACAAAAAATAACCGAATAAAATGAAAACGATTATGTATTATGACAATAAGTGAAGTAGATAGAGCATAATGAGTTTTTTTTTAAGTACGTTGTGAATTTATAGTTTTTTTCCTAAATTTTTAGACAAGTATACAAAGAACTAAGAAATACATACGTATTCTCTTTGAGAACATATCCAATGTATCTGGGAATACACCATTCATCGCATCATTTTAACAATAATGGGATAATACCCCATTTTTTACTAAAAGGTCATATAGATTATCGGGTTTTAAAATAAAAAGTAAACATAGTTTGGGTTTTCATTGATAAACACTGTATGTATATATATATACCTCTATGGAAGATTTACATTGTATTTAAATAATTTTTGTAGTTGATTCAAGTCTTCTAAGTTTAACATACGATTTGGTTCCTTAGAGCTTAAATTATGTATTAGTTGATATAAAAAAATGCTTAAATAATATGGCTGCAAAAGAACAGAAGAGCACGAAGGGGACTTCGTTGTATTTGGTGCTGTAAGTTTAACCAGACTATGGAACAAACAAGATCACTCAGTGGAACGTACATTAAGAAAATAAGTTTGTTTGTGTTCTATGTTCGTCGATAAATGAACATCAACAAACAAGCATAATCATTTAGTCTAACATATTATTTGTTTTCATTTATGTCTATACTTGTTTTCTTGTTTATGTTTAAAATTTATACTAAAATTATTTTTTCGCTACACATGATATTTTAAACATGGAATGTAGATGCACTGCACAATCTAACAAAAAATGAACCTTCACGAAGGTTCGGGAACGTAAACAAACAAACGAGAGTATGTTTGCGTACGTTCATTTATCTAAATGAACATCAAATCTTTTCATGTTCTTTCAATTAAGTAAACCACATAAACGAACATCCTACTGTATGGTTCACAAGTTTACGGTTCGCTAAAAGTTCTGTTTATTTACAGCCTTATTACACACGAAACTTTAGGCACATTTTTTTGGGTAATAATGGTTGCGACTTTTTGGCCGACTAATTCACGAGGATTGAAGCTACCTCTACACAAACTCAAACCAGATAAAACCCTCCCTTTTTAGGAGGTTGACGTAGCAGCTTCAGGGTTGTTTGTGATGATAGGCATAAGGTTTTTGCCACTAGGCCACCCCCGAGTGGTTAACTTTAGGCACATTGGTAATCAATAACACATTTAATGACTTACCACTCACAAAATAGAAGTGTTAGAACTTTTTGAAAAAATAAATAAATTAAATTTACTTTGAAGGAAAACTTAATAAAATCACATAATACTATATAGGGACCTAATCACGTGTTGGGTCAAAGTTTGTTTAGATTATATCTGGAACATTGTTTGCTTAAATCCAAAACCCATGGAAACATGCTGATTTTGTTTGAGCTTTTCAGATGCTAAAAGACTGATTGGAAGGAGATATGGCGATGCAAACGTGCAGAGTGACATGAAACTTTGGCCTTTTAATATCATAGAAGGTCGACAGGGTAAACCTATTATCGTAGTCACATACAAGGGCATCGAAAAGCATTTTGCCGCTGAAGAAATTTCATCAATGGTTCTTTCCAAGATGAAAGAGGTCGCCAGTGCATACCTTAACACCAATGTGGAAAGCGCTGTGATCACTGTTCCTGCCTATTTTGATGATTCACAACGTCAAGCAACAAAGGATGCAGCTACTGTTGCTGGCTTTAATGTTCTGCGCTTGCTAAATGAACCTACAGCTGCTGCAATCGCTTATGGACTAGACCAGAACACTACCATTGACGGTGAAAAAAATGTGCTTATCTTTGACTTGGGTGGTGGCACATTTGATGTCTCCATTCTCACAATCGACAAAGGGAGTTTTAAGGTAATAGCTGCTGGTGGTGACACTCATTTGGGTGGTGAGGATTTTGATAATCGAATGGTGGAATACTTTGTTTCGGAATTTAAAAAGAAACACAGAAAAGACATTAGTAAGAATTCTAGAGCCTTGGGGAGGTTGAGGGTTGCTTCTGAGAGAGCAAAGCGAATTCTGACTTCAACAGCCTATACTTCTATCGAACTTGACTGCTTGTGTGATGGTGTTGATTTTTCATCAAAAATAACGCGTGCCAAGTTTGAGGAGTTGAATATAGACTTTTTTAACAGGTGTATGGAAATTGTGCAATCGTGTCTGAATGATGCAAAATGGGAGAAGAGTGAGGTAGATGAGGTGGTTATTGTTGGCGGGTCAACCCGGATTCCCAAGATCCAAAGAATATTGCAGGATTTTTTTGATGGTAAGGACCTTTGTAAAACGATCAATCCTGATGAGGCTGTCGCGTATGGTGCAGCTGTCTTGGCGGCAAAGATGAGTGGTAAGGGCAATCAAATGGTTAAAGATTTGATGTTATTGGATGTTGCTCCTCTTTCACTTGGTGTGGAGTCCCATGGAGAAGTCATGACTGTTTTGATCCCAAGAAACACACCGATACCTGTTTCCAAAGAAAAGGTGCGTTACACGGTTCATGATTACCAATCAAGCTGCTTGTTTAAAATTTATCAGGGTGAGAGAAGCAGGTCGACAGACAACATATTGCTAGGTGAATTTAGAGTTTCCAACATTCCTCGTGCCCCTAGAGGTGTTACAAAACTAAATATTCGTTTCGACATCGATGCTAATGGGATTTTGGAAGTTTCGGCCAACGAACCAATAACTGGCCAGAAGAACAACATTAGGATTGCAAATGATAAGATGAGACTGGGAAAGGAAGAAATCGAGAATATGTTAATAGATGCAGAGAGATACAGAATTGAAGATCAAGAGTACAAAAATAAGGTAATTGCTTTTAATCAGTTCGAGGATTACATTTATGATATAAAAACAAATTTGCGGGATGATAACATCCGTAAGAAACTAAGTAGAGATGATTTGATGAAGATGGATGATGTTGTTGAGGAGGCATTGCAGTGGCTTGACATAAACAAAGTAGCTGAAACCAACGTGACAGCGGCCAAGAAGAGGGAATTGGAACAAGTTTGGACTTCTTTAAGTGGTCAGTTTATGTAAGGAACCTTCATTTACCCACTGGTACCAGAAAATATGATCGCCAATGTTGCCTAAAATTTCATCGTTATGAAGACTCGTCCGTGTGTTTTGTTAATTGTTTTTTTAGTGCATGATTACTGGAAGTTGGAATTTTATGCGATATTATTTGATCTTTTGTGACCTTATGCCATTTATTCTTTACATTCTAATGATTATATGAACACCTGCACGCATAGATTATGGTCTTGTTTGTTTCATTGACTGCCGTACATTATTGTTAAGATGTGCTTGAAAAGTCTCAATCTGAATCATATAACGTTGTTTGTTTTTTTAATGTGGTAATGTCGAATGATGTCAAATTTTGCAATTTGGGCTATAAGTGTTGATGTTTGGTCCGAAGTTCCTAATCAAATAGAATCACTCAACCACTATTTTGAGAGTACACAAAAGCCACATTCAAAAACAAAGGTTCCGATAAGTAACATTCCTTTCTACTTACCCAACCATATATTAACATCAATCCAACACAATACCCTTGGTGTTTAACATTCCTTTTTCATCTGGTGTTATTTGTTACTATCAATCTCAAAACGCACATTTAAATAGCCTCTGGATTAAAATAGTATTCAATTAAAAAAGCAAATTTGAATTAAAACATAATGGAAATATGAAACATGTAATCAAGACAAGATGGTAAAATAAAATTAAAACAGAAACTTTCATTCCAAAGACATTAATTCAGAACAATGCTAATGTGTTTTTAAATCTTCTTTGAAGAAGAATTTGGGGTGTCATGGCGGCAAAGCTGCGACCACAAGCTGCAACGACTACCCAAATTCTCTTCAGAGAGGACTTGAACAATAAAAAAAATTAGGAATTTTTGCTGCATTTGATTACATTCAAACATTTTTATGTCTTCTAAGGGCATCCACAACCAGGGCCGGTCCTGAGCTTTTGAATGCCCTGGGCGAACCGAGTGAAATATGTATGTTCTAAACAAGCAACACACTATTTATTTTTTATGGGTTTGGAACCTAGTCAATGTTGGATCGTAAACTTGATTTAGTCCGAGCCCATATAGTGGAAGCTTCTAGAAAGTCGTAGAATGGTATGGAAGCTTCTAGAACAACAAAGAATAATCCTAGAAAATATCCATAGATATGTCTAGAATATTGTAGCTAAATGTAATAGAAATATCTAGAATTAGGATAAGGATGATGATGTATTAGGAATGATCAAGATGATGTAGGAAGTATCTAGATCGTAGTAGAATATCCATGGAAATATCTCATCTATAGAACATTCCATGGAGTAGTATAAATAGGTGTTGTGGTGATGCATATGTAAGGATGAAGAAAAATATAAGCAATCAATAATATTTCTCTCTTCCTAAATTTCACTTACAACCTCTTCATCAAATATAAGCCTAAAAGGCCTTCGAGTTTCCAACAAATTGGTATCAGAGCTAGAAGATCACGATGTCAAGCATGATGAACTTGTTCCAATATCCTCGTCTTACCAAAGACAACTATGGTAGTTGGTGCATTCGAATGAAGGCGTTACTAGGTTCACATGATGCGCGGGAGATGGTAGAAAGGTGTTGAGAAAGTAGATGATGAAAGTTCCATGAATGCCGCCAAAGGGTGGAGTTGCAAAAGGCAAGAAGAAGGATCAGTGTTTTACACTCATCTATCAATGTCTTGATGATGCGATGTTTGAGAAAGTTGCAACGCAACTACTTCCAAGGAAGCTGGAGATCCTTCAAAATGCTTTCAAAGGAATCGACAAGGTGAAAAGGTACGCCTTCAAACTCTTAGAGGAGAGTTCAAAACTCCAATGGAGGAATCCAAACCATTTCGGATTATTTCACTGTGTCTTGACCATTTCAAATGAAATGAAGAGAAATGGTGAAAGCTTGAGTGACACAAGGGTGATAGAAAAGATTCTTCGCTCTTTGCCCCAAGCTTTGATTACATTGTCGTGGCCATAGAGAGTCAAAAGACATAGACTCAATGGCCATTGATCAACTCATGGGATCTTTACAAGCCCATGAAGAGAAGTTGAAGAAAAGAAGGAGGAAAGAACCTTGGAGCAAGCTTTATACTCAAAGGTCTCTTTCAAAGAAAGAGAAAAGAGCTTTCTACATGGAAAGGAGCAAGGACGAGGACGTGGTATTTTCGAGGTCGTGGTGGTTTCAAGGCCGAGGACGAGGAAGAGGAAGAGAAGATGTCAACAAAGAAGATGAAAACCAATGGTCTTCATATCAAGAGGTCGTGGAGAGGCTTTCAATCTCAAAGAGGAGGTAAGCCCCAAACACAATGTTACAACTGTCAGAATATGGTCATTATGCCAATGAGTGTACTAACTCAAGACAAGTGGAAGAAAAGCTAATCTTGTGGAGGTAGAAGACGGAGATGAGCTTACCTTGCTAATGGCAAGATATGACGAACAAGAAGAGAGGATAGAGCCATGGCATATAGATTCCACCGCAAGTAACCATATGACGGTGAAGAAGATTTGTTCGTGGAGATGGAAGAAAGTAAAGGTAACGCCACCTTTGGAGACGAATCAAAGGCACCGGTAAAAGGAAAAGGTAAGATACTTATCCGAGCTAAAGATGGAAGTCACCAATATATTTCGGACGATACAATGCGCCCAATCTTAAAAGTAATATTTTAAGCGTGGGACAACTTTAGAGAAAAATTACGATATTCATTTCAAGGATCGTAGTGCTACAATAAGGAATCTCAAGGAAAGCTCATAGCAAAGTGCCTATGACCAAAAACCTAATGTTCCTTCTAAACATTCAACATGATGAAGCTAAGTGCTTAAAGAGTTGTTTGAAGGATCATTCGTGGCTTTGCACATGAGATATGTGCACTTAAACTTTGGTGACTTAAAGTTACTATCCTCAAAGGGAATGGTGAAAGGGTTAGATCAAATTGATCATCCCAATCAACTCGTGTGAAGGATGCCTTCTTGGGAAGCATGCTAGGAGTTCGCTCCCTAAAGAAGCGACATCAAGAGCTAAGGAGCCTTTACATCTAATTCACACGGTTTGTGTGGTCCCATTACTCCACCCTCTTATAGTAAGAATCTTTACTTTATGCTCTTTATTGATGACTTTTCAAGAAAAACTTGGGTATATTTTCTAAAAGAAAATCCCAAGCTTTTGAAACTTTTAAAACATTTAAAACTATGGTTGAAAAGAGAAAGGTTTAAAAATTAAATCAATGAGATCCGATAGAGGTGGAGAATTTTATCAAAAGAATTTAACAAATTTTGTGAGGATAATGCGATCCGGAGATTCTTAACGGCTCCTTACTCCCCACAACAAAATGGAGTGGTTGAGAGAAAGAATAGAACCATTCTCAATATGGTCCGAAGCATGTTGAAAAGTAAGAAGATGCCAAAGGAGTTTTTGGGCCGAGGCGGTAGATTGTGCAAGATATCTATTGAACCGGTGTCCGCCAAAGAGTTTAGATAACAAGACTCACAAGAAGCATGGAATGGGATGAAGCCCACCGCCTCTCACCTAAGGGTATTCGAAGCATAGCATATGTCCACGCTCCTAGCCAAAGGCGATTAAAGCTTGATGATAGAAGTGAGAAGCATGTGTTTGTTGGCTACGACAAGCAATCGAAGGTTATAAGCTCTATAATCCAATCACAAGGAAGGTAGTAGTGAGTAGAGACGTGGATTTCGATGAAGAAGAGACATGGATCGGGAGCATCAAGGAAAATGAAAGGTAAGACTTTCTTCCTATGACCGATGAAGAAGAGACGGTGAATCAAGTGAAGAAGTCCAACAACCTCAAAGTCCAACTCAACCCAAGAATCACCTTCAATTTCAAGTGAAGGAGAACCAAGACAAGAAGTTTGCGGGATTTCACGAGGTAACCGATTTAAATACCCCTTACTTGTTTATATGTTGATTGTGAACCTTTATTTTTGAGGAGGCTATGAAAAGCAAGAAATGGAGACAAGCCATGGACGAGGAGATAAAGTCAATAGTGAAGAATGATACGTGGAGTTGACGACCCTTCCGAAAGGCCAAAAGGCTATTGAGTCAGTGGGTATACAAGACCAAGAAAACGCCAAAGGCGAAGTGGAAAAGTACAAGGAAAGACTTGTGGCAAAAGGTTACAAGCGTAAGCATGGTATCGACTACTAAGAGGTATTTACTCCTGTTGCTCGCTTAGAAACTATTAGAATGATTATTGGTATTGTTGTCAATATAGGTGGAAAATCCACCAAATGGATGTAAAGTCCTGATTTCTAAATGGACTCGAAGAAGAAGTTTATGTGGAGCAACAGAGAGGATATGTTGCCAAAGGTCAAGAAGGTAAAGTGCTAAGGTTGAAGAAGGCCTTATATGGTCTAAAGCAAGCACCACGTGCTTGGAATACTAGAATTGACAAGTATTTCCAAGAACATGGTTTTACTAAATGCCTAAGTGAATATGCACTTTACGTAAAATTTGCAAATGGAAGTATACCGCTTCGCTCGCTTGCAGATGCGTGGATGATTTGATCTTTACAGAAACCTCGTAGTATGATTGATGAGCTCAAGAAGTCAATGACGAAAGAGTTCGAGATGACGAGATATAGGACTTATGTCTTATTATCTTGGCATTGAGGTGAAGCAGACGGATGATGGAATTTTCATAAGTCAAGAAGGATATGCCAAGGAGATATTAAAGAAGTTCGCATGGATAAGTGCAATCCCGCTGGCACCCCATAGAACATAAGGCAAAGCCTTCTAAGCATGACGGAGGAGAAGCGGTAGATTCAAGTCAATTCAAGAGTCTCGTTGGAAGTTTCGCGCTATTTGACATGTACAAGACCGACATACTCTTTGCGGTTGGTTTAATTAGTCGCTTCATGGAAGAGCCACGACAAAGCATTTGTAGATTGCAAAGAGGATCCTCCGTTATATCAAAGGTACCATAGACTACGGAATGTTTTATTCAACAAGTAAAGACTTCAAGTCGGTTCGATATAGCGACAAATGACCGGGCCGAGACAAAGACGATGGAAGAAGTACAACAGATTCATATTCTTCCTAGGTAAAATGCTTTTACATGGTCTTCAAAGAAGCAACCTATTGTTACTTTGTCTAGTTGTGAAGCGGAGTACACGATGCAACATCATGTGTATGTCACGCAATTTGGCTTAGAAGTATGCTAAAGGAGCTACACATGGAACAAGAAGATGCGATCGATATCTATGGATAACAAGTCGGACATTGACTTAGCTAAAAATCCAAGATACCATGATCAAGTAAGCATATCAACACTCGTTATCACTTCATTCGAGAGTGCATTGCAAGGAAAGATGTCCAAGTGATACATACGAGGTCCGAAACCAAGTTGCGATATCCTCACCAAGCCGATCAACGAGAAAGATTTTTCAAGACAACGAATGATGCTTGAGCTCGGTAAATCAAGTTTAAAGGGGGTGTTGGATCGTAAACTTGATTTAGTCCGAGCCCATATAGTGGAAGCTTCTAGAAAGTCGAGAATGGTATAGAAGCTTCTAGAACAACAAAGAATAATCCTAGAAAATATCCATAGATATGTCTAGAATATTGTAGCTAAATGTAATAGAAATATCTAGAATTAGGATAAGGATGATGATGTATTAGGAATGATCAAGATGATGTAGGAAGTATCTAGATCGTAGTAGAATATCCATGGAAATATCTCATCTCTAGAACATTCCATGGAGTAGTATAAATAGGTGTTGTGGTGATGCATATGTAAGGATGAAGAAAAATATAAACAATCAATAATATTCCTCTCTTCCTAAATTTCACTTACAACCTCTTCATCAAATATAAGCCTAAAAGGCCTTCGAGTTTCCAACAGTCAAGTCGTCGATTTTAATTTATTAAATATAAAGTTACAATAAGAGAAGCTAAACCTCAAATACCAAGTTTAACCTAGATAGCCTAAAACGATGTCTACGAGCATTTCTTGAATAAAAACATTAATTACTTTGTCATTAGTTATAAGATTTTCATTATCTTTATTAACGTTGACCTCATCATTTTCTATCCTTTTATTATCCATGGATTTTTATTATCCACATTAACGTTAACTTCATCATTTTCTAAATTTTTATTATTTATAAGATTTTCGTTAACTTAATGCCATCATCAACATACCCATCCATTGAACCATGCTGAGTTCCCTCAGATTCTTGTTGAATTTCACCTCCTATTCCGAGCATCATACTTACGAGTGTAAACTATACAATACTCCGCTAAAATCAAATAAATAACTAAAATTAAATAAATAAGTATGAAACGATATCACCTTATCACATTGATAAGAAGAAGAAAAGATGAAGGGTTGATTCGTTTAATCTCTTAATTGTTGATTCGCTTCCAATTTGACTCTCAATCACAGTTCACAAACTGCCATTCATAATTTAATGATCTTTGGAAATTCGAACCGTCAAATTGCCATATCTATTCGTTCCTATGCCTTTTTTTCATCATTACACAAATACATTCATACATATACGTAGGTATTTTAGGTCTAAGTGGGCTTGTATTAATTTAGGCTTTGAAACTAGTATATGTACACATGGGCCTACAAAATGATGCCCCCTTTTTATGGTTGCTCCTGGGGTGTCGCCCATGCAGCCCATAGCCAAATCCGGGCCTGTCCACAACCAAGGTATATTGAGAAGTTTAATTGATATGGCCTACGTTAAATTCATTATGAAAATGCCACCTCATACGTGCATTTAATGAAGGTACGTTTTTGAACACACGAGTAAAATACAATGACAATGAGATAAATAATAGTATTTGTTTAATGTAGGGAGCCCACAATCTTTGTATTCTTTTAGTCATGATACATGTGCCTTTATTTAATTATTATAATAAATTACTTACAATGTAATAAAACATCGAGTACATTTGCATTGTGAGGAGCTCGAGCATAAAAAGTGTAATGAGGATGTGGCAATGATTTGGTAGTCTATTGCACTCAAACTAGTCTAATGCATGGGGAGAATTTAAAGATGGGTTTGGTTGGACTATTGGATGGGAAGTGAGTGGATTGGAATGGATGGGTGAGATTTGGAAGAGGGGGTGATGCGGATTGTGATCCGTGTGAGGTGATTTGCACTAATAAGCTATTTACACGTGTCTAATAAAAAGTTTTTAGAGTCAACATGTCAAAGTTATAAGTGTGTAAGTATCATTTTCTAAGCTTATATCAAAAGACGTGATCTTCTTATAAAGCTAGGCGCAATAGAGGGTCACGACCGATTATGGATCGATAGGACGATCGATCGCCCCTACTGTGGCCAATCGATCATGTTGATACAAAAGTTGGGCGTTCCTTGTTCGGGGCCCGCCTCGCACTCAATTGTCGATTCACGCCGAGACCCGCGCACTAAGAGATGTAAAACACCGCTAGGCTTACAGTGGGATTGTCTCCCACGATTATCCTCCGCGTGAGAGTAAGTAATCGATTTAGGTTAAAGGAGAGTTAGGTTTCAGATCGCACCTTTAACGAGGGACGGATTCCTTTATATACACACGGAATCCTTGTTGGTTCCGTGTTCTCAACCTTCTGCGTATCCCGCCTAAGTCTGTTGGGAATGATTATCTCCATAATTAGAGATATCCGATATCTATTCTATGAATAGCTTGGGTTTGGCCTTCGTGAGTCCAAACATCTAATCGGTTTAGCCTACCGCACCGCTAAGTTAGTGTTGACTTTAGTCGGGTTCGCGACCGGATATAGACTATACGTCATCATGTCCTCTGCCTAGTATGCGCAGTGACTAATCGCGGATGCTAGACTAATAATCGTAGTCATTGAAAAATTTTCAAGCGAGCCAAGAAGCCATAAAAATATACCACCCGTACATTGTATCTAGACATCGATTAAAAAAAATGGGCACCTCGTAAGTTGGGGAAAGTTACCGCACTCGTGTCCCATCAAGTAATCTCAACCACATAGTTAGGGTTGGTGGGGTCCACGTGTCACTCATCGCGTGGATGAGGGAGGTTATATAACCCTTCGCTCATTTTCATCGCTCCTTCCCACAAGAAAAGAAAACTCTATCCGCCATTACCACACTTGTACATTTCCACCACCATACCGTAATATTCATAAGGTAATCGCGTGCGCTTTGTTTTCTCGTTATAAAACAAGATCATGGTTAAGGTATTATCGGATTTCACATCGATATAACGGAGGCTTAACTTCTACGCTCTCGCTCGATTACTATATTCCCAAACAAGAAGACACCCTAAGTTTCGACCAGCAGATGCGCTAATAGCGGACTTCCCGATGGGAAGATTGGGGTATATACGCTTTTTCAATTCGCAAATCGCGATACCCATATCGTTATTCTTGAGTGATGTATTGAACTATTACCGACACATATCCCACCGACCGCATAGGTGCAAATAAACTAACCAATTTTGAGGTGAATCGCCGCTATTGGCCATTAACCCCACTATCCACTGTTGCCGCTTTTACCACACCACGTGGTCACACGGGCGGTATCCTTCGAACGCCTGGGCGACTCCAATGTTATACTGAAAAATTAGATGCGCTTTAAATTGAGGAAACATTCTTCCGGGTCGACGACGCTGCTTCCCTTCTCGCTTTGATTTTACTCCTGTGGACACCGCCAGGACGCGCCTCCCCGGATCATATAACGCGGAGGATGCGGACAATAAATGCCAACCGATCCCCATTAACTCCTACCCGAGGAGTTCTTGGTGCACATTGGCATTAGCCGCAACTATTTTGGCGCTCAAGAAATTCCAATCTTCTTAGGCACGATGGTCGTGTGGGCGCTCATCCTTTCGCACTTCGCTGAAGTTATATTATCAGAAGCGACATCGTTTTCTTCTCCGTACTTGTCGTGAACTATTTGTGTTTCTTTCTTGTCATGCAGAAATGGACTTGTTCGAGTTGTTCAATCGGCGAAGCCAATACAAGTGGAAGTGGGACACGTCCGCTAAGGGAGGAGAAGATCCCGTGCTCGCGGCAGCAGGCGCACTCGGAGCCGGACCTAGGGAGAGGTGGGGAGCTCGTCCTGCGCCGAAGCAACACCCTTGCAAAGTGTGCTAAGTCCTATAGTTCCTCCCCTAGTGCAACCATCGCAAGTAACGGCCGAGCACATAGAGGAAGCGGAAGAGGAAGTAGAAGAAAGCCATGGATTGAAGCGCAAAAGGATGCTCAGTGGCGATGGCGCTGGTTCTACCCGAAAGAAGCGCCCTGTTGTGTTGAATGTGGAGTCGTCCTCCAGTGATGTTGCGTCGCGCCAACCATCACTTGACACTTCCTTTCCTGCGTAAGTGTCATGCCGAAAGTATTTACCGCATTTCCTTATGATATTACTGAATAACTGTGAATTCCTCGCCCTGTCTGTAGGTTTGAATATTCCGCAGAGTCGCCCCCAAAAGATATTCATGTTCGCTCTGATTCTTCTGAACCAGAGATCCGTAGCGCAGCACCAGTGACTGCAAGGGACGCACCAATGAGCCAGCTGGTTGAGGATCTTGTATTACTGTCTACGCAGGTAAAGGTGAAGTGTGCTGGTGAAAGTAGCCAAAAGGATCAGCAGATTGTGTTACTGGAAGCACAGTTGGCCAGCGCCAAAGCTGAAGCAGAGAGCATGAGTGCCTACGCCAAAAAGCTCGCTGAAGAGAAGATGGCGCTGATGTGTCAAATAAACCAAAAGCGTGCAGAGGCTTCAGGGTATAAGTCTGCGTGCCACTGGGCACTGAAATATTTGGAGAATGGCAAAGACGCGATGACTTCGCAGCTTGAAGACTTCGGTGTCACTGTGAAAAATGCCCTAGAAGCGCAGGAGATGAAATTACGCCAACTCAGCATAGAGTACGACGAGGAGTTATATCCACAGCTGGTTTCATCTATTTCCGAGCACAGATGGTTAATTAGCCATGAGTTGCGTCTTGCCACACTTGGTACAGTAGAGTCCCCAGAAGTGGTGGACAAGTTTGGGACTGTGGTGCGATGTGCCCTTGCCCGTGGCAGGGCTGAAGCTGTAGAGAAACTGCATGAGGCTAAGTTGTTGAAAGTGGCTATGGATCAGGTACCTGGGTATAATAGCCATGCATATGAGGAGCTTGTTGCATCTATGGAGCAGATGAAGGTGTTAGAGCTTCCTCATATCTCGCAAATGGAGCGCGACCAGGATTACCCAATAAATGTAATTATGGAGGGGTTAACTCTGGCCCGTCACCGTGGTGCTGGATCAGCAGCACAGCCAGATCTGTTCTTGAAGCCTGATGTGTCCCAACTGCAGGTACCAATCTTTGCTCGTCCTCGTGATCTTTTGAATCCCTTTGTGTTGGAAAAGGAAATTCCCCTGAAGGAATCTTTAGAAGCCCATGCGACCAGGGTTGCTGAGAAGAAGGGCGTGAAGGGAAAGGCTATCCTTTGTGGGATTGGTGCCGCACACCAACCCAGGTCTGACGGGGTGCATGTAAGTGTGGCCACAGTGTCGCAAAGAGATGATGAGTTGTTGCAGCGCCTAGAGAAGGCTGTTGATGATGCAAGCCAAGCGGGAAGCTCATCACTTAGGCGTTGTCATAGTTGTTAGGTTGTACTTTGTAAAGTGACAATCCGTTTTGTAATAACTCGTAGTTATTGATGAAATCTTCTTTTGTTAAGTTGTATGGATAGTATTGCAACTGGTAATATGTATATGTATCTGTTTGTCTTTGCGTAAAAGATGTATTCGTGACACAAGCGCAAATAATATAGGAACTTCATAGTCATGTATGAAGATCACGTATACTTAAAAAAAGTTCTAAGTATTTTCTATCATAATCGTATGTTGTGATATGCGCTGCATCGCAAACACCACATTAAGGAATCGAGTGTCTTGGTTCCTAAGTTGTTAAACGCACCATATGCGATGTTGCGCACCCGCCGGGATGCGCACAAAACTTATTCCAACGTCTCGAGAACAAGGTGTTTAACAAGGATACGTGATCCTGTTGATGGGTTTGCAACCCTCTTATTCAACAAGTTGTTTAGTAGGTTAACTTATCCTTTTACCATCGCGGGTTTATTATAGTGCATGCACGCCATGTAGGCAAGAGATAAAAATTGTTAAGACATACAAAGATATGGAAATAACAAATTAAATGTGTCATGGAGTTAGCTAGAAACCGCGGCGTTTTATTGATACTTGCAAGTTTAAATAAATAAGACATTATAATAAGGAAAACAAAAGGTAAATACATAGATGTTTTTTGAACACTTTTAATAAAGTGCAGGAGCGTATGTGCGCTGGGCCATAGCCATTCCTATAGGTAGCACCTCTTGAGGTTGCAGATGTTCCATGTGTGCGGCAGTTCATGACCGTCTAAGCCTCGTAACTTGTACGCGCCTATTCCTAGTGCTTTAGTAACCTCATAGGGTCCTTCCCACTTTGGCCCAAGCTTGCTCATGTCTTCGCGTGGCTCGTGATCATTGGCGCGTAAACAAAGTCACCGGTCTCGAACGAAACATCGCGCCTTTAGCGCCATAGTATCCTTTCATCCTTGACTTTGATTTTGCCTCCAGATAGTCGCTGCTCGCGCTTTCTTCTAGCAGGTCTAAGTCGACACGCCTCGTCATCATTGGTTGCCACATTGATTTCAAAGAAGGCGGATAGTTGGCATGTCGATCTCGGCCGGTATGACGGCTTCGTCCGTGAGACTGTAGAAGCGGGTGTCTCCCGTCCGGTTTTGATTGAGTGTGATGCGCCCATAAGACATGTGATAGCTCTTCCACCCACCTTCCTTTGTGCTTGTCTAGGCGTGCCTTAATTCCTTCACCTAAGCTTCGATTCGCGACGCTCCACTAAGCCGCTGGTTTGTCGGGTGTTTAACCGACGCCAGGCGTCAGGTGATGTTCAACTTCTCGCACCGCCTTTGAAAGGGTTGTCGCACTGTTTCCCGTTGTCCGAGATGATTTCCCAGCGGCTCAAGCAAGATACAATGCTTTCCGCATAAAGCGCTTTACCGGTTGCCCGTGATTTTCACTAACGCCTTTGCTTCGATCCACTTAGTGAAGTAGTCTATAGCGACTATGAGAATTTTAACCTCCGCCGCGATCGAAAAGGTCCCGCAATGTCAATACCCCACTTGTAGAATGGCCATGGTGATGAAATTGGCGTTAGCTCGTGTTGTGGTTGGCGCGGGACGGTCTATGAACTTGGCAATCGTTGCACTTCCTTATTAAGTCCCGCGATCGCGATGCATGGTTGCCAAGAGTATCCCGATCTCATGGCGCGGTCACAACGGACCGTGGTCCCGAGTGCATGTCAGTATGAACCTTCATGGATTCTCGCAACACGTAATTTGCTTGTAGGGGCCAACACAATGGAGCCACGGTTGGAGGAAGGAGCGCCGGACATTATGTTGTCTCAAGTTCGAATCTCGTATTTATGCGCCGATCCTGCGAGCTTCCTTCCGCTCTTGGGGTAACGCCTTTGCTTAGGAATTCGCTATCGGTGTCATCCATGTAGGACCTTCCTCCTCTATTATCGTGGAGACTTCCATCTCCGATATTGATTTGCTTTTTTGTTTCCACCAAAGACTTGCTTTGATAGTGTGTGCGAAGCTTGTCGAGGCGATCTTGCTTAGTGATCCGCTTTGCAATTTTCCCCTCTAGGAACTTGCTTGATGGTGAATCACAAAGCCTTTGATCGATGTCTTGGTCTTGTCGAGATATCAATCATATTTTCTTCTTTAGCCACGATTCGCCTAACACGTGGTTGGCCACCATCGGAGTCCACATTTGCTTCTAGGTTACGTACACCCATCCGAGCCGCAATGCGTAGTCCAAATGATTAGAGCTTCATATTCTCGCCTCATTGTTTGTCGTCAGAATTCAAAACGCAGGCGTAAGTGAATTCCATTCCTCGGGTTTGTGAGAATGAGGCCTGCCTCGAACCATCAACGCATGAGGATCCATCTCGTAACAAGATCCATGGATCATGCGCCTGGCCCTACTTGGTGCGGGTACCTCATCGGTTCTGGATTTTCAATGATGAAGTGCGCTGTAATTTGTCCTTGATTGCGCGTGCGTGGTCTCAGTAAGAGATGTTGTGCTCACCTAGCAATATACCCACTTCTGCATCGGCCCGATGCGTCAGTTTGGAGATGATCCGCTTGATCGGTTGGTCCGTGATTATCGCTATCGATGCGCTGAAGTACTGCGTAGCCGTTAGCGAAGAAACACCAACGCCGTAACTAATTTTTCCATGGCGCTATAATTCATCTCCGCTTCTTGAGTGCCTTGCTTACAAAGTAGACAGGGTTTGTACTAAATCCCTATCTCAAGAGTAATCCACCGACCGCTCCCTCGTTGCGGATAGATACATAATTAACTCTTCCCTTGGCTCGGGTGCGATAAGTGTGGGAGCGTTGCCATGTGTTGTTTAAGTTGTGTGAATGCTTCTTCCGCCTCCGTAGTCCACCGAAAATCTCCCTTTGATACACTTTTGAGTGTTTTGAAGAGACGAGACTTATCTGCCGACTTAGACAGAACCCGTTAAGACCAACTAGCTTTCCATTGAGAGATTGGACCTCCTTCAACGCGGTGAAGGAAGTTCGATGATGCCTTTGTCTTTTTCTCGACATGGTTTTATACCGCCAGCTCTATTAGGTATCCGAGGAACATGCCTTGCGGCGCCAAGGTACATTTTTGGGATTTGGCTTCATATTGATCTCGAGATTTTTGAACGCTTCTCAATATCGCCCATTAACTCATCTTCAAGATGGCTCTTTATGACCAGTGTCATCAACATAGACCTCTGTGTCATGCCCACCTGCTTTTCGAAAGCATTATCTACTAATCACGGTATGTGGCGCTGCATTCTTCAAGCCAGGGCATTTTTGTAACAGAGACGCCTTGGCTTGTATGAAAGGCCATTTTTTCCTCATCCTCTTTAGCCATCTGATTTGATGATATCCTTTGTACGCATCGAGGAAACACTTCAATGGATATCCGCACAGACTCTATTTTCCATTCTATCTCGTAATGGGTAGCGCCTTGTGGACATGCTTTGTTAAGATCGGTGAAGTCCACGACATTCGCCACCACAATCACTCTTTTGACCACATCAAGTTAGAAAGCCGCCATGGTAGTAGACTTCACGACACCCCGCATCCACCGCTTTGTGTACTTACGCCATCGCCATGCTGGGCCTGGGCTTGGTCGGCTTCTTCACGGCGATGGTGAAATATTTGTCGGATTCTCGCTTATGCTCTGTGATTGGCGCGGTACCCAGTCATGTGTTTTGGCTCCCATGCAAAATGTCCAAGTTATTTTGCAAGAGCGCACACACCGCTTTGCCTTTGTCCGACGGTGACCTCCGATGGATATTTCGTTCCGGTATTCGGGTGAATCGCAACCTCGATTTGGAACTTTGGTTGCGCATCGCTCGATCGGTGCCGCCGCATGTAATCGTGTTACATTCTCTATGCGGTACAAAGATGGCATTGTAGAGTAACAATGCCCCTTCCATCGGGAATTTAAGCATCCGTGCGCCGTTGATGGCATCGCGCATAGTCGATATCCCGTGTCTCCGATAATGCCGTTGTATGGCGAGGAGATTTGATCACCATAAATTCCATCCAGCCGCCGCGAGTGTTTTTCGCTTCGGCGTCGATCGGTAATCGATTGCCCCATAGGCCATATCTTTTCACCAGAAACCACCAACGCCGCTCGACCGGCTTAATCGATCGCGATTTCAGCCGCAGCCTCTTGAAGCAAAGGTGCTCATACATGATGCCCGCCGATGCTCCACCATCAACATACATGCGATGGATGTCGCGACCCCGCACTAATCTCAATGGTGAGTGGCTCAACCATCGCGTTGTCCGCAGCTAAGGCGGGAAAGAGATTTCGCCTCGAAAACTCTGGCCGACCTTCCGTCTAGTGACCACCGCCATGATTGTATCATGTAGATGGTGTGGCCAATCGATCATGTTGATACAAAAGTTGGGCATTCCTGTTCGGGCCCGCCTCGCACCAATTGCCGATTCACGCCGAGACCGCGCACTAAGAGACAGAAAACACCGTTAGGCTTACCGTGGGATTGTCTCCACGATTATCCTCCGCGTGAGTAAGTAATCGATTTAGGGTTAAAGGAGAGTTAGGGTTTGTAGATCGTACCTTTAACGAGGATGGGATTCCTTTATATACACACGGAACTTGTTGGTTCCGTGTTCCTCAACCTTCGCGTATCCCGCCTAAGTCGGTTGGGAATGATTATCTCCATAATTAGGAGATATCCGATATCTATTCTATGAATAGCTTTGGGTTTGGGCCTTCGTGAGTCCAAACATCTAATCTGGTTTAGCCCAGCCGCACCGCCAAGTTAGTGTTGGACTTTAGCCTGTTCGTGACCTGATATAGACTATACGCCATCGATCATTTATTGATCGTTTTTTTTTAAAAATTTTAGTCGATTGCATGATCGATATAAACACACAAAATGCCAAAACAATCCTACTTTCCATTAAATGTTTGTTACCGTGTGTTTGTTTTAAGCGTGTGTTTTGGTGTGTGTAAAGTGGAAGATAAAGTTATAAGTTTTTTTTTTTTTTTTTTTTTGCCAAAGCAAGTTGATGAGTTTGCCACTTAACACTTATAATTAGTTTGCCATTTTTTGTTTCTTTTTCATTTTTTGTTTTGTAATTTTTTTAAAATATTATTTGTAGATTTGGTCTTTAAAAAAATGTAATTAAAAATTTTGTTATTTGAAAAAAAAATCGCTTTTACTATGGCAAAAAGTCGTTTGTAGATCGTCGGAGAAAGAAAGCTGATGTGACGAGTAAAATGAAGGTCGTTTATGGTCACTACTGCGCCCAGCCTAATGGTCACCATTTATTTAAAATATCCACTTTATATATAAACATAACTCACAAAATAACACACATTCACATATCAAAATAAATAATAATAAAAACATCATGGGCCCCCACAATTTGCACAAATGTCAAAATGTCACCAAGCTCGCCTTTAACCTTTTTTCCTACCTGGCGCATCACGCATGAGTTGGCAGGCCAAAGGTGAGGGCTCACACCCATTGCACCTAGCCTAAGAGATCTTGTTTTGTAGACAAACTAACTTATTTATTTTTGGTATTTAGATTTTCTTACATTTTGATTGACTAGTTTACAGGTTTGAACTCACAGCTGTAGTGACTCAAACCTTATGATATATACATTACAAGTATCTCTCACGCTTGTTTTATATGACACTTAAACTCACAACTAATTAATGAAGGATTTTGTTATTTGTAGCTTCAAAATTATGTTCAATAATTAAAACCATGCAATGAAAGATGATATATTTAGGGTGTGTTTGGTACATGACTATCGGAATCAATCAATCACAAACATATTAATTGCAAATGTTTGATTGAGGGATACGGAAATAAATGTATGAAAGTATGGTCATAAAACCATAGTTGTGGAAGGAGGTGGTATATTTGGGTGATAATTCTTGTGGAACCATTTGTTACGGAATAATCGCGATAATATCCCACCGATTAGGTAAAGGGTGTGAATGTTTCAACACCACAACTATACCCCAAACTAGCTTATTGAAAATTATACACTATGAAAAAAACCAAGAATGAAACACCAAACTTTCTTATATATTTCTTATAGAAACATATTACAAACTAGAACAAGAAAGAGAGAACTAATTCTAACTACACAACAAGAAGTGCTTGTGTGTTTTTGGTGTGTCTGTAACTCCAAATGAGAGCCTTATTTATAGGCAAAAACTTTGCACTTTGCTAGTGTAATCAAGTTGGCAACTTCTAGCAACTTGCATTATCAACTTGTTGGAATAATCTAATTTAACAAGTGGGTATGAGCCACATCTTCAACAAATCTCCACCTTGGCGAATACCAGTTCTTCAATCTCCCATTAAATATTGTTGGTGGAGTCTTCAAACCAATCTTCATGTTTTTACAATATTGATCAAGTCCAAACAGTAATTCAACTTGATCACAACTACTACTTTAGTCAAGATATCTCATGGATTCTTGAAGTATGGATCTTCCGGATTTTGACTCCACCTTCTTCCGTGATCTCGTATGAAATGATACCAACATCTATGTGCTTCGCCCTGCGTGATAAACTTGATTCTTCACTATGAATTGCACTGACCGCCGAATGCATTGTGACAAATTTCGATTTATTCCAAGTTCACCGAGCAACCTGAAGCCAAATTGTCGCCTTTGACCTCAGAATCACCATATACTCTGCTTCCGTAGTTGACTGTAAGGTTGACTTCCAACTAATTGGAGCTTTTACCAAAGTAAAAACATAGCCTGTAGTAGACCTTCGCTTGTCTAAATCTCCAGCATAGTCGAAATCGCAATATCCCGCTACCCACCGACTACTTCCATGCTCAAATACTAACCCTACATTGACCGTGTTATGGATGTGCCGTAATATCCATTTCACAGCTTGCCAATTTCCTTTTCCAGGGTTATGCATATACCTGCTCACCATACCAACAGCATGACTAATATCTGGTCGAGTACATATCATAGCATACATTAAGCTACCGACAACATTTGCATAAGGCACTTTCTCCATGTATACCCTATCTGCATCATTTTTCGGTGACATAGCAGCACTGATCTTAAATTGAGAAGCGAGTGGAGTACTAACTCATTTTGTTTGCTTGTCGAACCTAAAACGCTTTAGAATCCTTCTCAGATATTGTTTTCGAGTCAAACAGAGCTTCCTCAATTTTCTGTCTCTAACTATCTCCATGCCGAGAATCATCTTTGCTTCACCGAGATCCTTAATCTCAAATTCACTTTTCAACTGAGTCTTTAACTTTTCAATCGCATCTAGACTTTGAGAAGCTATCAACATATCATCTGCATATAGAAGAAGGTATACGAAGGACCCATCTTGTAGCTTTTTCAAATAGACACAATAGTCATATTTGCTTCTTGTGTACTTCGACTCCATCATAAACTTATCAAATCGCTTGTACCACTGTCTTGGGGATTGCTTCAATCCGTACAACAATTTATGAAGCTTACATACTTCATGCTCTTTTCCAACTTTGAATCCTTCCGTCGAACCATATGGATTTTCTTCCAAGTCTCCATGTAGAAATGCAATCTTCACATCCATCTAAACTAGTTCCAAATATAACTGTATACCAAAGCCAACAAAATTTAATAGAGGAATGCTTTACTCACCGGAGAAAAACTACATTATAATCAATTCCCTCTTCGAGCGTAGCCTTTAGCTACCAATCTTGCTTTGTAGAATAACATCATCCCGGCTAGGAAATCCTTCTTTCTTTGCATACACCCATTTGCATCCAATTGCCTTCTTCCCTTTGGAAGGTCAAGTTAACTCCCATGTCCGATTCTTATCAAGAGATTGCATTTCCTCGCCATGGAAATCCTCCACTTCTTCATAAGGCGTGCAGGCCTTTTAGTGCTTCTTTTGGGCTTGCTGGTAGCAATTGTTGTTGTGGAGGTTCTTCGGTTTGAACCTCCTCTTCTTCATAATCTCCTTCTACCACAGGATAATCATCAACTGTTTCTCTATCATCTAGTCCAATTATTCTTTCATAATCCACTATTTTGGGAGTTCCATATAACTGCTTAGCATTCACCTTCTTCAACATCGTAGATTCATTAAAGGTGACATCCCTGCTAAAGATCATCTTCTACGTCTCTGGACACCATAGATGATAGCCTTTGATTCCAGAGGTAATCCTCATGAATAATGCTTTCTTTGCTCTAGGATCCAACTTTGATTCCTTCACATGATAATATGCAGCAGAACCAAACACATGCAAGGAAGCATAATCTATAGCAGGTTTTCCATACCATTTCTCAAATGGTGTTTTCCGATCAATAGCAGTAGATGGCAAATGATTAGCGAGGTGACATGCATACGTCACATCTTCAGCCCAAAATTCTTTACCCAACCCAGCATTGGATAACATACACCGAACTTTCTCCAACAAAGTTCAGTTCATGCGTTCTGCCACCCCATTTTGTTGTGGTGTATGTCTAGCAGTGAAGTGTCTGACAATGCCTTCGTCTTCATAAAAAAATGTAAACTGATCATTTTATACTCTCCGTCGTATCTGTTCGCAGATGTTTGATCTTTCTGCACGTCTGAGTTTCCATCATCTTTTTCCATTTGATGAACACTCCTAGAACTTTATCCTTTGTCTTCAACGTGTACACCCAAACTCTTCGAGAAAAGTCATCAACAAAGGTCACATAGTAGTGTCTCCCTCCTAAAGATATTGTCTTTGAGGGACCCTGATATGTGCTAAAACACATATCTTTTCTTTACCAAATCAGGCCCAAAATAACCAAGAAAGAGCCGTTTATTCCTAATATCTATTGGTTTCTTGAGTTTATGCTTGTGCATGTACGGATATGACAAAACACGCAAAAGATAGCCAAATCAGACAAAAACCCTAGCACGAGAGATAAAGAGTGCTAAAGCTGAGCCGGAAGGTCAGAAATGAGCATTTGTGAAGATTTCTATGCTGAGAGGATGCTTTATGAAAGATTTGTGCAACTTCAAAGAAATGTCAGAATCAGTCCCTCAAGTTTCAGCATTTGGCAAAAATACCCCTGAAATTCAGAATTGGAAAATTTAGCCCTTGGATTATTTGAGATTGGCAAATTCAGCCCTTGGATTATATTTTCAGAAATTACATGTTTGGTCCCTTGAAAATTAGATTTATCAAGTTTAGCCCTTAAATTTAACATGGATCCATTTATAGTCCTTATCCAAGTCCAAATATTACTTGAGCCCAAAAATGAGCCAAGCCCATTCCACCATTAGTCATTACCCGTTATTAACCCAAGTCCAATACCCGTTTTCTTTTTACACCCGGTCAACGAGTCAAAGCAGTTAAATGAAATATTTTACTCCTAAAATAACTTTACCCGCCACTCAGTTTTTCCCCAATTACCCAAACCCAGATAAACACAAGAACCCTAGAATACCCCGACTCAATTGAGCAAAATTACTCTAAATCGAGGGCATAAGTGTATTTTCCGACACATTAACGACACGAATGCCGTGTTGGCAATCCGTGCTTTTCCTTGCACATGATTGGTCAATGGACGCGCACATGATCCAAGGGTCGTGATTGATGGGATGATATGAGAGATGATCTAACGATTGATAGAGGCTCGTAGAAAGCACAAATTTCAGACTTCGGATCCTTCCAAGCTCAAGCTCACCTATATATACCCCTTATTCATCACTTGTAATGTGTGTAGTTTCGAGTAGTTTTGTAGTTTTAATGTTTCCAAGTGTTTTAGTTAATTTCAAGAATTGTATTTCACTTTGTACTCAAATTTCTCATTAATAAAATTGTTCTAATTCTAATTCTCAAGTTGTTTCGATTTACATTGTTAAATTCTAAGTAGCTTTAATATCATTTTAAAAATCATTTTAGTTTGTTGTTAATAATTTTCAAATTTTATAATCTCATTAAAACAAAATCATAAAAAATCGTAAAAATTCTTTAAAAAAATGTCTTAAATATGCTTTCAATTTTAATTCAAGGTAAGTTTCGCTATTATAAGTTTTATAAGTTTGCTTATAGCTTAAAAAGTACTAAGATAGGTCTTACTCAGATCCTATACTCAAATTTCTCATTGGTCAATTAAAGTCAAACTGCATAACTGTGGTGGAATTATTATGTGTTGGTGATGGAAATGGGATAATTGTGTTGAATTTGGAATAGTTAATGGTTAGGATAGTGTTACTTAACTCTAAATTGCAAGTCATCGTGGCTGGACATCTTGTAAGTTTCAATTTAATCTCATCATTAGCTTAATAAAGTAGTAGTAATTGCATTGATTAGATTTGTTTTATTTTACTTGTGTATTTGCTTGGATTAGATCTAGTATAATCGCCAGAAGTTATAGTGTGGATTGAGTAAGCATTGGATCCGTGATTTGTTAGAATATTTGACAAACAGCTTTAAAGTGGTGTTTGGATCTGAGTACAAATATGTGCTAGAGGTTAGTTTGTTAGCTAAGTTTTGTTGATTTAGGCTAGTTAAGGTTTGTTTCACTCATTTCTACCATATTTTTGCAATCGCATATCTCTGAAAGTCAAAATTGCACAAAATTGTCTCTAATGTTCAAGACTGTTTGATTCAGTGTTCAAATTCTTGCATATAGATGTGATAATAGTTAAGTTAGCTTGCATAAGGTTTATTTCATCATTAAACATTATTTTCATCCCGAAACATAAGCTCAAATCTCATAAAAGTCAACTTATCAAATCTGTCAAAAAAAAGTCAAAAAGTGAAAAAATGGTTTTTAGCAAAACTTTCTAGATTTTTCATGAGCTCATTTCTGGTCAAAATTGATTGAGTTTTTGAGTAATTAAACTTCAACTGGTTGAGTTCTCAAATATCTATTTTGTGAAATTTTTAGGAATTTTTAAAAGCACTTTAGCAGCTTGTTCTTTGGGTCATAAATCCCCTGTGCACAATCTCAGCATATACTGAGTGTGCACAGGTAACTTGCAGAAGCTCCACAAGCTTCAAATTAGCTTGTAATTAGTTCAAACTTGCTCTTATCATTCTCTGGTTGGTGGTCTACAGTTTCCAACTTCTGATTTTCAAATTAGTTTTTTTGGATAAACTTTTACATAAGCTGCAAGGTTAAGGGTTAGGACTGATTTAGCTTAGTTGAGAATTCACATCAAATCCTTATTGCTTGTTCATTATGGGTGTAGTGTAGCTGTTTTTAGTTGATCTCTAGTAGAAATAGCATAAATTAGGTTCTTCTAGCTTTAGGTACACTGTAGTAGCTTATTGCTTATTTTAGGTAGCTTATAATTAAGCAGTTTCACTTCAGTTTGCATTTCCATTATACTAGAGTAGCTTTTCTCATTTTTCCTTGAATTAGAATCATATTTTAGAATTTTCCTGAAATTTTCATAATTTTTCATTACTGTTTGCTATTTGTTTTCCATTTAAAATTAGTTTTTAATACTTTTAAATTAACTTTTATTGCAAATAAATCAGAAAAAGATCAAAAAAAATATAATTTCATTTTTCCTAGATTAAGGAAAATCATAAAAGCATAAAAAATATTTTTCCCTAATTTTCCTAGCTTAAATAATAATTTTTAGCCATTTAATTATTTTTAAATAGTTTTTAATTCATAGAAATTAGAAAAAAGATCAGAATAATACAAAATCAGTTTTTAAAATTCTTTTTAGATATTTTGGATTTTGAAAATAGTTTTATAATTTTCTCACTAGTTTTCATAATTTTTAGTATTTTAGATCCATTTTAAAAGTTAAAAATAGTTTTTAATTCAAAATAAATTCAAGAAAAATCATAAAAATTATTTTTAAATCTTAGTTAACTTTCAAATTGCAATTTCAATTTTAGAAAAATTGTAGATCACTTTTAGAAATTAGTTTAGAGTAATTTGCATTTAATTCGCGTTTCATTTAAATCGTAATTTGCATATCATCGTAACTTTGCATTATTAGTTATAATTCCTCATTTGCATCATATATTTAGTGCCTTTAATTGCTTCCCTTGCCCCATAGTTTAGAAAACAATTTATTATCTCTTTTTCCCATTCAAATCACATTAAACGCGACGTGAGTTGAAAATTCCATTCAACCCTCGTTTGGAACGATCTCGGGACTCAAACCTAATACGTTTGAGTTACCTAATACTACACACTTCTATAATTGGTTTTCCTAAATCAATTTTTGGCGCTTGCTCGGGAGGGCTTGTAGTGAATTTTCAGATTCCGCCTCGATTCGCGTGCATTTAAGATCCTTCCCGAGTGAAGTTACCGTTGTTTTTGTATATATAACTTTTTCAAAACCCAAAACATTCTAAAACACCAAAACATTCTTCCTAGAGTGTTTACAAAACCAAAAATTAAAAACCAACAAAACAAATCGAACGCTTGAATTGTTACGTCTTGACTCACCTTGAAGGTACAACCTTTACGCGGGTAAAGCTAAGTCACGACGGTTACAAAAGATTGTTTTTTTTTTAATTTCTTAAATATAAAAACCAAAAAGATTTTCCTTTTTCAAAATTATTTTTCACTTTGATTTTTGGAATTTGATTTTTAGTGCATGCGCACTCGTTCTCAGTCACGACGACTTCGTAATCGAAACGTACCCGAGTTACGTAATATGGTTGCTAATCAAGTACCACCCGTTCCTGCTCCAAATCCTCCTCCCATCATCAAAATTTAGCTCCCGATCTCCGAACGATGGAGGAGCTATGCCAACCTACCATGTACGGGAGGGGAGGACCCATTGCTCCGACTAATTTTCAAGCTACGGATTTTAGCTTGAAACATCATATGATTGAACAAGTGAAGAATAGTTGTCAATTTCACGGTTTACCGGATGACGATGCTAACAAGCATCTTGACAAATTTCTTACCGTCACCCAGAGTATGAAACAAAATGGGGTCTCCGATGATGCCCTTCGTCTATATCTCTTCCCATACTCTTTGACTCATCATGCTACTTCTTGGTTTGATTGACTTCCGAAAAATTCGATTCATACTTTCGAGGAAATGGTTTCTAAGTTTCTGGCAAAGTACTTTCCACCGTCGATGGTGACGAAATTGAGAAACGATATCAGTAATTTTCGATAATATCCCGACGAATCTTTGTTTGAAGCTTGGGAACATTATAAGCTTGCAATTGATCGATGTCCGAATCATAACATGTTGCTTGTCACTCAAATTGATACGTTTTATAATAGTTTGACATTGAGACACCGTGACACAATCAATGCTGCTGCCGGTGGAACTTTCATGAAACGACGTCCCGAAGAATGTTACGATCTTATTGAAAACATGACTGCCCATCACAATTATTGGGATTCTACCGCCGAAAGGGGTGAATCATCTCGGTCAAATATGTCTTCTTCTTCCGAGATAGTCGCTCTGAATAAAAAGTTTGACGAACTCTTAAGGATTACTCAGATGAATAATCAGAATCAACAACAACAAGTGAAAGCGGTTCAACCAACTTGTGAGACTTGTGAAGGTCCACATTCTTATTTCGAGTGCCCAGCCGTCGGTGGCTATGCTCAAGAGAATGTTTATGCTGCTACGGGAAACTACAATCAACCGCAAGGAGATCAAAATCTTCTTAGCTACCGTTCAAACAATTACCTTGGACCTCCCGGTTTCAATCAACCTCAACACCAAAACCAAAATCAAAATCGTTTCAATGGTAACCACAATTCTAATCAAAACCGAGGAGCTAATTTCAATCATGGTAATCAACATTACCATGCTCCTCCACCTCAAGTTTACCAACAACCTTCTCATCCTCAACAACCTTATCAACCACCTCATTCAGATCTTACAAACTACATCAAGAACACCGATAACACGATTAAAGCAATGCAAAATTAGATCAACAGTATGAGGGTTGAATTTAAGAAGGAAATTGATACGACTTTGAGCAAGCAAACAAACGAATTGAAGAATATGATGAGCAGTTTCATGCAGATGAATATGTCCTCGAGTTCCGGTACTCTTCCAAGTAATACGATTCCTAACCCAAGAGGTGACATGAAAGCGATCACCACCCGAAGTGGTGTAGCTTACGATGGACCCACGGTTCCTACCACTTCTTCTTCTTCCTCTCGTGTGGTAGACCGTGAGACCGGGGTGACAAAGGACCCGGTGCTTCCTACTAATAAGGGAAGTACCGTGAATGTCCAACCCAGGGTTATCCAAGATTCTGATCCCGAAGATGCTCCCGTTAATGTGAAGAAATCTAATCCAAACCGTCTATCCCATATCCGTCTCATCTTAAAGATCAAACTCTTCGAGAAAAGTCTAATCATCAAATGGAAACGTTTTCCAAATCTTCAAAGACTTGAATGTGGAGATCGCTTTATGGATGCCTTTCTCTTGATGCCCAAACTTGCTTCTACGATTAAGGGATTGCTTACGAACAAGGAAAAATTTTATGAGCTTGCTACAACATCTCTGAATGAGAATTGTTCGGCGGTTATCCTCAAGAAACTTCCCGAAAAGTTAGGTGACCTTGGCAAATTCCTCATTCCGTGTGATTTTCAAGGAATTGTTCAATGCTCCGCCTTGGCCAATCTTGGCGCGAGTATCAATTTAATGCCAAGCTCAATCTACGAGAAGCTTTCATTGCCCCCACTTACCCCAACGTGTATGACTCTCGAGCTAGCCGATCGCTCTACGACCCGCCCAAAGGGTATAGCCGAGGATGTCTTTGTCAAAGTGGGGCAGTTCCATTTTCCCGCGGATTTTGTTGTAGTGGATTTCGATGCCGATCCTCGAGTACCCATTATTCTCGGAAGGCTTTTCTTGAGGACCGGTCGTGCCTTAATTGATGTGTTCGAAGGAGAGATTACATTGAGAGTTAACAAAGAAGCCGTAACATTCAACATTAATCAAACGACGAGGTACTCCTCAAATTTCGACGATGCTTCCATCAATCGAATCGACGTTATTGATGTTTCTTGTGAGGAGTACGCTCAAGAAGTTCTCGGTTTTGCTAACAACTCGAAAGTTGGCAATTCTTCCCCTTCTACTTCTTCTGATTCACCTTCTTCTCTAAATTCTGAACAACCTTCTAAACCAATCATTGCCGACTCTTCCCCCTCTCTTACTCCGTTTGAGGGAGGTGACTTCTTTTTGGAAGAGATCGATGAGTTTCTTGCTATTGATGAATCGATTCCACCGGAATTGATGATGGTGTTTATGATTCGGAGGGAGATATCCTTTATCTTGAACAATTGTTAAATGAAGATCCATCACCGTCACTCCCTCCTAAAGAAATCACGATTGAAGAAATCAAAGAAGTACAAACGTCTAATGAAAATCCTCCGAGCCCGAGCTCAAGGATTTACCTCCTCATCTTGAATACGCTTTTCTTGAAGAACCAAACAAGTTTCCGTCATCATTGCTAAAAATTTGAAAGATGAGGAGAAACCGAACTTTGGATGTCCTTCAAAAACATAAAAGTGCCATCGCTATGGCAAATTTCCGACATTAAAGGCATAAACCCACGTTTTTGTACTCACAAGATTTTAATGGAAGATGATTATAAGCCCGTCATACAACAACAACGTAGGGTTAACCCAAAAATCCATGATGTCATCAAAAGGAAGTTCTAAAACTCCTTGAATCGGAGTTATCTACCCGATCTCGATAGCTCATGGGTTAGCCCTATCCATTGTGTTCGAAGAAAGGCGGAATGACCGTAGTAATGAATGACGATAATGAGTTGATTTCACACGCCTCGTCACCGGATGGAGGTGTGTATCGATTACAGAAAACTGAATGATGCAACAAGGAAGGACCATTTCCGCTACCTTTTATGGATCAAATGCTCGAACGTCTAGCGGGAATGAGTTCTATTGCTTTCTCGATGGTTTCTCCGATTACTTCCAAATTCGATCGACCGCAAGATCAAGAGAAAACGACTTTCACTTGCCCTTATGGAACGTTTGCTTACCGACGAATGCCATTTGGCTTATGCAATGCTCCCGGAACGTTCCAAAGGTGCATGATGGCTATTTTCCACGACATGATCGAGAAGACAATGGAGGTTTTTATGGATGATTTCTCGGTTTATGGAGATTCTTTCACTTCTTGCCTCTCTCATCTAGACCACATGCTTAAACGGTGTGAAGACACCAACTTGGTCTTGAATTGGGAGAAGTGCCACTTCATGGTTCGAGAGGGCATTGTCCTCGGCCATAAGATTTCAAAATCTGGGATTGAGGTCGACCGAGCTAAAGTCGACGTCATAGCTAAACTCCCTCATCCCACTACCGTCAAAGGTATTCGGAGTTTTTTGGGTCATGCCCGTTTCTATCGCCGTTTCATTCAAGATTTTCTAAGATAGCCCGCCCTCGACCCATCTCCTTGAAAAGGATGCTCCGCTTATCTTCACTAATGAATGCATTGAAGCCTTTAATTTTCTCAAAAGAAATTAATCGAGGCTCGATTTTAGTTGCCCCGATGGGAATTGCCCTTTGAGCTTATGTGTGATGCTAGTGATTACGCAATTGGGGCGGTCTTGGGCAACGCAATTGAAACATTTTCAGCCCATACACTATGCGAGTAAGACATTGTTCGAGGCCCAACACAATTACACAACCATCGAAAAGGAATTATTGGCCGTTGTTTATGCTTTCGAGAAATTTAGACCCTACCTTGTCTTATCGAAGACCATAGTGTATACAGACCATTCTGCCCTCAAGTATCTTTTGGCAAAGCAAGATGCTAAGCCTCGATTACTAGGTGGGTTCTCCTCCTTCAAGAGTTTGATGTTACTATTCTTGACAAAAAAGGAGCGGAGAACCTTGTCACGATCACCTTTCTAGACTTGAGAATCCCCATCAAAGTGTGCTCGAGAAAAGGAGATCACGGAAACATTTCCTCTCGAGACACTTGGGATGATTTCTAAGAAAGACCCTAACACCCCATGGTTTGCCGACTTTGCAAATTACCATGCGGGAACTTCATCGTGAAAGGGATGTCGTCCCAACAAAAGAAAAAGTTTTTCAAAGATGTTAAGCATTATTTCTGGGACGACCCCTACTTGTTTAAGATTTGTGTGGATCAAGTAATCCGGCGGTGTGTTCATGGCCAAGAGGCCCTTGATATTCTTAGTGCTTGCCATAACGGACCCACTGGAGGCCATCATGGTGCAAGCTACACCACCAAAAAGGTTTTTGATTTCGGGTTTTATTGGCCGACCATATATTGAGACGCCCATGATTTAGTTAAGTAATGTGACTCATGCCAACGTCAAGGGAAGATTTCACAAAAAGACGAAATGCCGCAAAATGCTATTCAAGTCTGCGAGATTTTCGACGTGTGGGGCATCGATTTTATGGGGCCATTTCCATCATCTAAGGGTAATAAGTACATTCTCGTGGCCGTCGACTACTTGTCCAAATGGGTTGAAGCGAAGGCGCTACCCACCAATGACGCCCGAGTGGTTGTTAAGTTTCTAAAGAACTTGTTTTCCCGATTCGGAGCACCTCGTGCTATCATCAGTGATCGCGATACCCATTTTTGTAATGAACAATTTGCGAAAGTTATGGCTAAATATGAGGTTACTCATCGTCTTTCTACCGCGTATCACCCGCAGAAGAGCGGACAAGTTGAGATCTCCAATCGTGGTTTGAAAAGGATATTACAAAGACTGTAGGAGAAAATCGAGCTGCATGGGCCGATAAGTTAGATGATGCATTATGGGCTTTCCGCACCGCATACAAGACACCCATCGGGTGCACCCCATTTAAGTTGGTATATGGAAAATCTTGTCACTTGCCCATCGAGCTCGAGCATAAGGCATTTTTGGGCCTTGAAACATGTGAACTTTGACCTTAAGACCGCGGGTGATCACCGAAAAGTTCAAATGAATGAATTAAATGAACTTAGGGATCAGGCCTACGAGAATTCTTTGATTTACAAAGAGAAGACTAAGAGGATTCATGATGCTAAAATCAAAAACCGCGTGTTCAACGTTGGTGATCAAGTCCTCCTCTTTAATTCTCGATTGAAGATATTCTCGGGCAAACTCAAAACCCGTTGGTCCGGACCATTCACCGTGGCTCAAGTTTTCCGTATGGAACTGTAGAGCTATCTCAGCCCGATGGCCCAAATTTCAAGGTGAATGGCCATCGTGTTAAGCATTATTTTGGAGGGGACATCGCGTCTATGGTTGTCCCGGATCTCCAAACTTTCCCCAAGGACAATTGAATTTGGGGATCGAGTCAAGCTAGCGACTCGGTGACCAAAAACAGTAGCGCTTCGTGGGAGGCGCCCCATGCTTATCTCTATCTTCTTTCTATTTTCTAATAAGTGGCGTGAAGGGGTTAGCCTCTTCGATTTCTCGTGTGTGGTTGTTTGTGATGTTTTGTTTAGGATTTTCCTGATATGAAGACTCTCGTGCTCGAAGATTGTCTTTTCTCCACTCGAGTTTCATGATCGTTGCTAATGGAAATCCGATATCCAAAATCTTATCGACTAACGTTTATCTTTGAGCATACTTAATAAACAGCTTTTTAGATTTTCGTTGATACCCTTACCTTTAAACATTGAGGACAATGTTTCGTTTTAGTCTGGGGTGGGTAATCTTCGATTTGATTTGACCGCACTTGCTTATTTTTGTCGTGTACTCTCGCAACCCCGTTTTTCCTTAGAAAATGAAAAATTGTGCAAAAATGAGAAAATTTAAAAATTTTGTAAGCTTTTGCTAGTTTTATGATTGAAAAGTCTTTGCGAGTTTCTTAGAAGTTACTTTAAATATGCGTTTTCTTGAAAAAGCCTTTGCTAATTGCTTAGACAAGAGGCTATAAAATGCGATTCTAGCTCACAAGGCCAAGAATTTGCAAGTCTCCCTAAGTGATTTTAAATATGCGAAGCTTAAACAAGAATTTGCTAGTTTCTAATAAGTGACTTTAAAAATGCGAGACTTGAGATTATTTGACGAAGCATTTGCTAAGTTAATATATGTTTTGACACCTTGTTGACTTTCATTTGGTGAGAGTAGGAATAGAATTTCGACTTGACCGGGCGTGTTGAGCCCTAGCTTGTTCCCTTAACCATAGATAATTATAATTATCGGCTAAGCATCCATGGATCTCATTATTTGGGATTTTAAATTTACGGAGATCGAGGAATGATAGAGTTACTTATGAGTTTAGATGCTAGCGTGGAGTAGATGGTTCTCTTTAGAGCCCATCGAAGGTACTTATGGCTTTTTGTTCCCACAAGTTTGTTTCACCCCATATCTGTTAAAAAATAATTAGAGATGTTGAGTTTTTGACGATAGTTAGTTTTTTATCTTCTTAAAAGAATCTTTGTTTTAAAAATTGGGTACACATCAAGGACTCATAATAAATAAATAAATAAGTAATAAATAAATTTATGAGTTGCGGTTCGAGATCGGACCCTTGGATCCTTATTTCGAAAGTAGGCGTTTAGGTCTTGGCTACCCTCTTACGCCGGCCCTTGGACCTTTAGCCGGAATTGTGCGAGGTCTTGGTTTAACATCCTTGGATCCTCATTTCATGAAGCCTAGAGTCTTGGAATTCTCCGTCGAACGCCCTTGGATCCTTTATTCGAAGCGTGTAAGGTCTTGGAATTACCCGTGAAGCTCCGTAGTTCATAGCTCATATAAGTAAAAGTATAAGTGCAAAAAAAAATGGAATGAAAAAAAAAAGGAAAAGTCAAAATATAAGTGAATAAAATTCCTTGATGTGGACCTCATTTTTAAGACAATGGTTCTTGAGAGAAGATGGATAACTAATTAGCGACTTAGCTTCATATCTTTATCGGAATAAAATTATCGAAACGAGAAACTTGAAGAAATTCATTTCTCACCAAAAATAAAATAAATAGAGGAAAAATAGGAAAATGGGAGAAAAGGTAATTACACAAGTAACTTCCATGGGTAGTGTTAGCATCTAGAGTCATATTTAACAATGATTTCGATTTTACGCTTAGTTTGGGGACTTGTGAAAATCGGGACGATGTATTCTATCCGTATGGTCACTTCTCATCCGAGTTGTGTTTCCTACTCCGTGATCCTAAAATTTCATTTGAAAAATGTTGGAGTTATTGATCAACATGAAAGTTCCACAAACCGTCGCTCATAATCAGAATGTGCTTAATCGTAATATCTACAAGTGAAATAAAAAGGTAAACGGGGCGTTTTTAGAATTAAGGGTTTCTTAATCTCTTTTGAGGAATCTTTGCTACTTTTCATAGGTTTAGTAGAAAGAGATTGAAATCTTTAGTTTTAGAAGCGTGAGTTGATTGCATTGCGTGGGGACACGACAATCGTCTAGTCTGGGGTATTTTGGTATGTGCTAAAACACATACCTTTTCTTTACCAAATCAGGCCCAAAATAACCAAGAAAGAGCCGTTTATTCCTAATATTTATTGGTTTCTTGAGTTTATGCATGTGCAGGTACGGATATGACAAAACACGCAAAAGAAAGACAAATCAGACAAAAACCCGAGCACGAGAAGGAAAAGAGTGCTAAAGTCGAGTGGGAAGGTCGAAGTGAGCAATTGTGAAGATTTGGATGTTGAGAGGATGATTTATGAAAGATTTGATCAACTTTAAAGAAATGTCGAATCAGTCCCTCAAGTTTCAAAATTTGCGATTTTACCCCGAAATTCAAATTGGAAAATTTAGTCCTTGGTTTATTTGAGATTGGCAAATTCAGCCCTTGTCGAAATTACATGTTTGGTCCCTTGAAAATTGGATTATCAAGTTTAGCCCTTAAATTTACACAATTAGTCCTTATCCAAGTCCAAATATTACTTGCCCAATTTGAGCCAAGCCCATTCCACCATTAGTCATTACCGTTATTAACCCAAGTCCAATACCGTTTCTTTTTACACCCGGTCAACGAGTCAAAGCAGTTAAATGAAATATTTTACTCCTAAAATAACTTTACCCGCCACTCAGTTTTTCCCCAATTACCCAAACCCAGATAAACACAAGAACCCTAGAATACCCCTGACTCAATTGACCACAATTACTCTAAATTGAGGGCATAAGTGTATTTTCCCCTGACACACACACTGACACGGAATGCCAGGTTGGCAATCCGTGCCTTTTCCTTGCACATGATTGGCTGAAGGGACGTGTGCACATGATCCAAGGGTCGTGATTGATGGGATGATATGGAGAGATGATCTAACGATTGGTAGAGGCTCAGAGAAAGCACAAATTTCAGCTTCCAGATCCTTCTCAAGCTCAAGCTCACCTATATATACCCCCTTATTCATCACTTGTAATGTGTGTAGTTTCTGAGTAGTTTTTGTAGTTTTTAATGTTTCCAATGTTTTAGTTAATTTCAGTAATTGTATTTCACTTTTGTACTCAAATTTCTCATTAATAAAATTGTTCTAATTCTAATTCTCAAGTTGTTTATGATTTCTGTTTTTAAATTCTAAGTAGCTTTAATATCATTTTAAAAATCATTTTAGTTTGTTGTTAATAATTTTCAGCTTATAATCTCATTAAAACAAAAATCATAAAAAAATCAGAAAAATTCTTTAAAAAAAAATGTCTTAAATATGCTTTCAAGTTTAATTCAAGGTAAGTTTCTGCTATTATAAGTTTTTATAAGTTTGCTTATAGCTTAAAAAGTACTAAGATAGGTCTTACTCAGATCCTATACTCAAAATTCTCATTGGTCAATTAAAGTCAAACTACATAACTGTGGTGGAATTATTCTATGTTGGTGATGGAAATGGGATAATTGTTTTGAATTTGGAATGGTTAATAGTTAGGATAGTGTTACTTAGCTCTAAATTGCAAGCCATCGTGGCTGGACATCTTGTAAGTTTCAATTTAATCTCATCATTAGCTTAATAAAGTAGTAGTAATTGCATTGATTAGATTTGTTTTATTTTACTGTGTATTTGCTTGGATTAGATCTAGTATAATCAGTTGTAGTTATAGTGTGGATTGAGTAAGCATTGGATCTGTGATTTGGTTAGAATATTTGCATAAACAGTTTTAAAGTGGTGTTTGGATCTGAGCACAAATCTATGCTAGAGGTTAGTTTGTTAGCTAAGTTTTGTTGATTTAGGCTATTTAAGGTTTGTTTCACTCATTTATGCCATAGTTTTGCAATCGCATATCTCTGAAAGTCAAAATTGCATAAAATTGTCTCTAATGTTCAAGACTGTTTGATTCAGTGTTCAAATTTTGCATATAGATGTGATAATAGTTAAGTTAGCTTGCATAAGGTTTATTTCATCATTAAACATTATTTTCATCAAGAAACATAAGCTCAAATCTCATAAAAGTCAACTTATCAAATCTGTCAAAAAAAAGTCAAAAAGTGAAAAAGTGGTTTTTAGCAAAACTTTCTAGATTTTTCATGAGCTCATTTCTGGTCAAAATTGATTGCGTTTTTGAGTAATTAAACTTCAATTGGTTGAGTTCTCAAATATCGTTTTTGTGAAATTTTTAGGAATTTTTAAAAGCACTTTAGCAATTTTGTTCTTTGGGTCAAAATCCCTCATGCACAATCTCAAAGATATCACCGAGTGTGCACAGTAACTCTGAAGCTCCACAAGCTTCAAATTAGCTTGTAATTAGTTCAAACTTGCTCTTATCATTCTCTGGTTGGTGGTCTACAGTTTCCAACTTCTGATTTTCAAATTAGCTTTTTTGGATAAGCTTTTACATAAGCTGCAAGGTTAGGGGTTAGGACTGATTTAGCTTAGTTGAGAATTCACATCAAATCCTTATTGCTTGTTCATTCTAGGTGTAGTGTAGCTGTTTTTAGTTGATCTCTAGTAGAAATAGCATAAATTAGGTTCTGCTAGCTTTAGGTACACTGTAGTAGCTTATTGCTTATTTTAGGTAGCTTATAATTAAGCAGTTTCACTTCAGCATGCATTTCCAGTATACTAGACTAGCTTTTCTCATTTTTCCTTGAATTAGAATCATATTTTAGAATTTTCCTGAAATTTTCATAATTTTCCATTACTTTTTGCAATTTGTTTTCCATTTAAAATTAGTTTTTAATACTTTTAAATTAACTTTTATTGCAAATAAATCAGAAAAAGGTCAAAAAAAATATAATTTCATTTTTCCTAGATTAAGAAAAATCAGAAAAGCATAAAAATATTTTTCCATAATTTTCCTAGCTTAAATAATAATTTTAGCCATTTAATTAGTTTTAAATTGTTTTTATTTCATAGAAATTTCAAATTGTTAGGATTTAGTAAATCCAGTTATTAAAGAGTCGGCCACCTCAAGTATATGTAATCGTTAGCGAAAGCTAGTAAGTCGTAGAATAGTTAATGTTTTTACTATTTTGTTAAGTAACACCGTGGAGGACGGACGGTCTTTACCCAGTTGTATGCCGGTCGATCGATCCATAGCCGTAGGTGGCAATTTGTGTAAGACTATAAATTCTCTCTACCTCCCAAGGTAGAGAGTTGGAGCTCATAATAATACTTTTACTTTCTCTCACTAAGTTCCCAAACCTCTAACTCTTTTCTCTAAAACATCATCTTATACGCCTACTTGTGTTTATGGTTTGATGTGTTTGTGAAACCAATATATTACAAATGGTATCAAGAGCCATGGTTTGATCATCTCTTACATATCCTTGGATTTCTAGTGGTTTTAGATGGTTTTTGAGTTTGAAAAGTTTAGTGGTTTTGCATCATTTGGATCATTTCTAGTGTTAAAGTTTGAATTTTGGGTGTACTTTTGTGTTTAGAATCATTGTAAGTGCTTGGGTTTTGATTTGGTAAGCTTGAATCAATGTGGTTGAGCTTGTTTTGAATTGAAAAGTGTGTTTTTGAAGTTTTTCTTGCTAGCGAGTTGGTTCTCGTAGTGTTTTTCATCGTAGCGACTTGCTCAAAGAAAAGGTAGCGAGTTGTAGTGTTAATTGTTAGCGATTTGGTCCTAGCGACTTGTCTATTGAGACAAGCCGACAAACATTACAACTTAGTGGATTATCCACGGCTAGCGACTTGGTGAAGTTAGCGACTTGCTTTGAAGTTAGCGACTTGTACTTAGTATTCTTAGTGATTTGGTGTTAGCGACTTAGACCTTAGCGAGTTGCTCTTTAGCGACTTCATTTGTCTTAGCGACTTGTGTCTAGCGACTTGGCATTATAGCGACTTGTGTCTAGCGACTTGGCATTATAGCGACTTGTGTCTAGCGACTTGGTACTTAGCGACTTGATTTCATAATTTTAGCGACTTGGTTCTTAGCGACTTGGTTCATAGCGACTTGTGTTTAGCGACTTGGTGACTTAGCGACTTGTCTTCATAGCATTTTGTTGACTTTTCCCGATAAAACTTCAAACGGCCATAACTTTTGAACCGTAACTCCGTTTTTAGCATTCTACCCATCAAAACGACCGTGAGAACGAAGTTATTAGACCTAAATTTCATTTGGGTCAATCTTCGAGGCCTAAATCCTCTCTGAACAGAATTTATTGAGGGTTTTATGTTTTAGACCTAAATTTCTCACGAAAAGCGGGCATAAACCAATCCAAATCTCAACCAAACAACATCTTTGCTAATCCTACAAACAATCATATGTCCTAACACACAATTTTATATCATTGTGTCGATCCATCATCATCTTAACACATTCCATTGGTCATTTCTTAACGGTTTGGTCTTGATTTTAGTAAAATCCCGCGAAAGATTCTATTTCTCTGTTTTAAATCATAGACTTGTAAAATCCCGTGCATTTTACCACATCATGTCTTACTCTACTGACCCAGTGATTTTAGAAGTGCTTAAATTGTATGATGCTGTGGACAATAATGATAATGAATGCTACACTGAACGATTAAAGATGATGGAATCAATCAATGAGGATGCGAGATCTCCGTGTTCAGTATCTAATGAGACAAAAATGCACCAGTCAAGGTTACAAAATGCCATGCTAAAGGAAAGTAACATTGAACCTTATCAGTTACTTCACTCTCACCTCGTACAGCTTTTGTCCACAATTAGGGATCGAACATGTAGTGCGATCTTCCGTCAGATTTACCTACACCGACTAAAAACTTCTTTGTTGAACTTAGAACAATTTGAACAACAACCTTATAAAGAAAAGGTTCAAAAGGATAGTTCCAAAGGTCGCACTACAAGTGATCCACAACCAATTTCGGTCATTCATCGCTGGGGAATTTACATCGATTATGATCAAGACATGACCGAAAGCTCTTTCAAGAAACACACTGGAATGGAAATTAGCGTGTTCATAGAGACATTTACCCATATCATGGACAATGTGGAGAAGTATATTGAGGAAGTTACTCGTAATGATGAAAGAATAGATGAGAGTCAGTGCGGTTGATGAAAGTTGTGATGAGTTGGGTAATGTATCGTTGAAGAATCGGTGTTCTTGAATGCGAATAACGAGACAACAAAGAATGATGCGGGTAAAGAATGATGGATGTTCAAGAACTCGTAGATGTTACACATGATGTATGACTCTTGTTACACATGATGGATCGGATATAGAAATGAACAGTGTCATGTGATGAGGTACCCTTAAGCTGCTCAACATAGTGCATCCGCTAATGTAACTAAACATATTGATCTTAATGTTGAACATGATTCGATAAATGTTCCTTGGTTGAGGCCGAGTCTAATAATTTCAAAACAAATGATATGGTTGATAAAAGGTTTTAGATGAACTTTCAAACAAATTCTCAAATCTTGAAAACATTGAATTTCACTTGAAATTGCGATACTGAGTAAAGAAGAAAGTTTTCAAATTAACAAACCATGTAAAAATCCGAACTTCACGAATTCGTGAACTTTTGAAATTAACACTTTGAAAGCTCAGCTTCAAGACAAAGAGTCAACTATCAACAATTTGAAGAAACATATTTCTAATATGCATGTGAAAAGTAATTTGGTTACAAGTAATTCTGATGTTAATACTATTGATGATATTCAAATGAGAAATGATGAATTAGCGGTTTGTGTGGCCAAATTACTAAAGGAAAATGAGTCTTTGAGAAAGCATCACATAGAACTAAGTGACTCTGTCAAAGAAGCTAGAACTAAGTCAATGGAACAAACAAACTCTTTGATAGCAAAAATTGATGAACTCAAAGCTCAACTTCAAGAAAAGAGTTTCGCTATTGTTGCCTTAAAAATGAGCTTAGGAAAAGCGTAGGAAAAGTGTAACACTAAGTTTACAAAACCATCAACCTTGGGAAACCAGTTTCTCATCCCATTAGAAACCGGTCCATTGTTAGGCGACCTCTGCGTTTATATCCGAAAGACCAAAATTTTCAAAACACGGTTTGCCTCCCAAGTTGATGAGAAACAAGTTTTGTCAAAACCAGTCAACAAAACCGGTCCATTCTTATACCGAGTTACCTAAGAATAAGGCCTCTAGTTCCGTCTAAACCTCAACAAGAAGCCACTTCTACTCCCAACACCTCTAGGATTAGTTCAAAACAAGTGTCAAAACCAAGCATTAAAACCCGAATTCATATGATATGAATGACTTGTGGAAGAACTATTATCTAGAAGAAGCTAGGAAAAGGCACTGATTCAAAAGACGGAATTTTAGGTGCAAGACCTAGGGTGAGGAATTCTACGAGATTTCAAGGCACCGCTAGTAGTTGTAAACCACTACCTAGGAACACTCAAAAGACTAGGGATTGGCATGCATCTAAGAGTAGTTATGTGTATAAGAATGCTAAGCATGTAGAAAACAAAACTAGAAATTCGAGTCTTTTCCACATAAGAAACATTTTCCTAATTCACATGTCAAGGTACAATCCACTAAGACTACCTACATGGCTAAGGTTCAACATGTTATGATACAAAACAAACCTAAAACTTCGTCTAGATGGATCCAAACTGCTAAATCTTTGGAGTCTAGGAATAATGATAAGTCTTCCACTTTGCATAAGAATATCAACAATCGTAGACCTTGCCATAAGTGGATGTTGTTTGGTAGAATGTTTAAGGATCTTTGGACTTAGGTGGATACCTACCGGAAAGTCATTTACCGATGACAAAATCAAGGTTGCCTATGAAACCCCAAAGGGTTTGGATACTAATGTCACTAACCAAAATATATGCAATCAAGTTTGTAATATTAGTGCAGTAGTCCTTACTCGATTGCATATACTTGATCCTTCACTACATGGGTGGCTTAAAGTATGGATTACAAATGGATTGATATCTCATAACTCACGGGCTCAAGTAACTCAATCTTGATATTCTTTTGGCTATGACGTCTATTCACATCGATTCAGCCTCGTACTTCATCATTATGGCGTCTGCAGATAACACTTCAGCCCGTTCCTCAAAGAAAAGAAAGGTGTACGCTTCAAGGCGCTTTATCTTCAAAAGAAGAGAAATCTTCATGTTTATGACCATTCTCATCGACATTCTTCATCAACAAGCTTCATGTTTTTCCACGCTATTTCAACCTTCAAGTGGATCTATGTTCATTGGTGTATATTCTTATTCACTTGTTCAAATAAAAATGGCAACTTCGGATGCAATTTTTGAGGGGGAGAAGAGTGCATATACTACATGTTGATGGATGCTTGAATTATGGTCATATGACTCTCCTTCAACGCCTAATGCTTCACTTACTAAGGATAACTGGATTCATTGTTTGGGATGTTTGAATATTTGTTTCAAGATATGTTTGATGAGTACTTCCAACCTTCAACGAATGTTGATCATCCAGTTCAAGCTCCTGCTCCGGTTCCTCCGACTCAACAAGTTCACCTTCACAATCTACATTGATCAAGATACATCATCTAAGAAGTCAACTTAGACTACTCAAGAATCCCAATCTCCGCTTATTCCTCAAGGCGTTGATAATGACTATCATTGTTGTTGCACTCATGAATAATGATCATTCTTTGGTACTCCTTTGCCAAATCTTCATGGATTCTTGCTCATTAATGATCCACTCTTTGGTATCCCTTTGCCAAATCTTCACGGATTATTTTGCACTCTATAAATCAACCACATGAACATTAAGGAAAATGACTACCTCATCCGCTCCAAGACATTATTGGTGAATCTTCCGGATCGGTCTCTACATGTATACCTTTAGGAAGAATGCATTGATGTTGAGGAATCATTTGTTCCGGTTCATTCGGTGGGTCAATGTTCATCTAATTGTATGTTTATTCATGTGTTGGGCATCGACACAAGTTGATTACTTGAGTTAATCATTTATCACTTATTTGAGATTGAAGTTGATTTTCACAAAAGCGTGTTCTTATTTGATAACTTGCTCAAGCTTAAGAATTTGAGTTGAAGACTTGGTTTATCTAGTTACCGGCGATCGGGGTGGATGGTTGAAGACCGTTAACTATCACTATTAGGAGTTACGTTGTTTTACTCGGTGTCACACGCAGATGACGGTGTGGATAATCGCAAGAGGTGTTAATGTCTCATACTTTGTTTGAGTAGTGAGTACTTAGAGATTTTCATGAAGCATGATTCTCTACACCGTTCTTCCATCATTAGTGCAAGCTTAAGATACAAATACGGGAATTCAACTTCACTTCAAGTTTGGTATATCGGGTTTTCTTCATCAATGGTCACTTCAAATTGTCTACATATGGGTTGGTAAAGATAGTCGAGAGAGTTTTGTAGCAGTTGATTCTCACAAGATTCATTTGAGCTAATTGTGTTCTTCTCTATTTCAAGTATATGGGTATATTATGTTTTCTCGATTTTGAGGTATCAAAACCAGCAAGGGGAAGGAGACATACATCTAAAAGCACAATGAGTACACATGATGAACTTAATACTTCTTCTTTATTGAAGTTATTCCGGAAAGACAATGGTCATAACCTCGTAGAGAAACTCGGTGTTTAACTCGTAGCCTTTGGTGTATTATTCCAACTATTTGGGGAAGGATATATTATTCCAACTATTTGGGGAAGGATGTATTATTCCAACTATTTGGGGAAGTGGTCTCGAGACTTTTGGTATGTGTTACTTCGTTGTTCGGTTGGAATAAATATGAGAAGAATATTTGAGCGTGAGATGATATTGCTTATCGACATCTTCGATATGATTTATGATAAAGTGCTTTTGGTTAGTGCTTCATGTACACAATGTAATGATGATTCCAATGAGATCGCAACCATCGTGGGAGAGATATGTGTACATCAAGGTCGCACAACATATTCACATGATCGAGCTTAATCGGTTATTCCGGAGTTGACATCCGCAGAGGAGATCGATGATTCAACCGCCATCGTGATGTCGTTGTCTCTACTCGGTTGGGTACGTGTGTACATTATGGGTGATTGGTTATATGGGAGATAAGCGGAATGCACTTGGTAAAATGAAGATGTTGATGTATTGTTCCCCGAATAGACAACTGGTCAATCTCAAGAGTAATGTGTACATCGGGACGCACATGAGTTCATGTGATCGGACTTCATCGCTTATTCGGATTTGATAACCATTGAGACGATCAATGTTTCAACTTGTTTCTTTGGTGTTCTCGTGTTCTTCAGGTGTTGAGCTTCATTCAATGAGACCGATTTGTATTCACTTCTACTTCTTGGGAAATGGTCTTTATTCGATGTTTGTCGGTTTGGGGAAGCTACCAAAGATTCAAATTGAGAAGGCTCATGTTCGAAGATTTTCTTAGAAGCCTCGAATGCTTTGGTGGTAAAAGTTTAAGAGATGTTGATTCCTTTCTTCTACAACGTGCTGAACGATATCTTTATCTCGGTACTCATTTCATCATCCTTTTAAACTAATTTCTCTCTTGTAAATATTTATTCAAAAAGAAAATAGAAAAATATAAAACTTTCAAAATCCATAAAATTTGAAAATCTTGAAAATTTCAAAAATATTGTCTTTTGTCATGATTTTCTCGATTCGATAATATCTACGGTCTTTGTGTTGTCATTCAAAGAATGACACGGGATTTTAGATGTTGTTCGAATGTTCTTAAAAAATCAAAAATCAAAAATCAAAAATATTTTTGGGAGAAAGTGAAACTATGGTTTATTGTCATTTTAGGCAAGAAACCGCTTTTCAATGAAAGAACGAGCCATGCTTTATCTTGATTTTCAAATCTCATGCTCGATTCTATAAACAATTACTTACTATCTAATGAAAACTAATTGATTTGAAAAATAACTCGGACTCTATTTTTGAAAATCATCTAGACTTAACGCTTGTCAAAATATCTATCTCTCAATCAACAACTTATGTCATTGATTGAGGGGAGAATGATTTCAATTAAATCAAAAGGTTATTTGTCATACAATTGTTTTCAAAATGATAATCATGCATGTTTAATCAATGGAGTTTAAAGTCTCAAATCGATCCTTATCAATTAAAATGTTTTCATAATCAAGTCACAATTCTCCTCAAAAGCTTTCAAAATCAATTTAAATCTCAGAGATCACAAATCTCTAATGATTTGAAAATTGTGATCGGGGAGAATTTGTGATTTAAATTGGATTTAAACCGATAATTCGATAAATGGTTTCATAAGTGTTTAGCAAGCTTTCCTCCCACATGTGCCAAACGATTTCAAATTTTCCATGCACATGTTGAGGGGAGCATCTATTTAAAACCACAAAGAATTGAAACGTGATTGATTTGTCTCTAAGTGAAGGTTCCTTCTAATATGTGCAAAACTCTTTCAAACCTCGAGGCACATATTGAGGGGAGCAAACTTATGAAAACCTCATCCTTCCTCAATATGCTTTATCTACTTGATTTGATCGGGAAGTGATGTTGATATCTTTTAGAAAATGGTAATCAAAGAAGTTAATTCTTCCTCTTGCCTCCGTGTGCTAAAACGATTTCAAAATACATGATGCACATGTTGAGGGGAGCTCTTTTCTAAAAATATCAAAAACAATTCAGTACAAAATGATTTGATAATATATCACAAGTATCCGGATTGATTTTCAAATGGTTTTCAATTGGTTCCAACGGCGGATGAACAATACCAAATAGACCGACCAAATTTACTTTATGTATGGTGATATAAGGATGGTTAGGTTAGGTATTTGTTCCACGATCCGCCGAACCGGAGGGATCTACCAGGACAATCCACTAGATAGTGTAGAGTCCTTAGGTATGATGAAAAAAGGAGAAAAGTGAGATATGGGAAGAGTGCGGATCGAGATAGAGCTAGTACTGGAATAAACCCAACAAGGTTCTAGTTATGAAGTCTCGGTAAGCAATGAAGAGGTTGAAGAATGAAAAAGAATTGAATGTGAAAAGGGTGAAAAGAAATAGCCTCCATTTATTCAACCTTAGGCGTAAACGGGTTCAATTCATATACTACCGGTGGTTACCAAGGTAACATCGGTATTGAAGACAAGACGTCATGGATCCAAGGACGCACCGCACTACAACTTCCCAAGCTACTCAAGTTCCTCTTAAAAGGACTTGTTTCATTCTCACGGGAACCGACATTATCTATCGACTTTCTCTTAGAGTTTGTTGATATTGAAGAAGGAGACCCTTTCCTAGTCTCCGCATAGGAACCAAAATATGCACAATTGAGTCTAGAGCCACGAGATCATCAAATAAATCTCATTAGGACAACATCAATGAAGACTATCTGTTTCACACAATGTGGATAGAGATTATATCTTATGAGTCCCACGATTATCCTTGTGGTATTGCCGAACATCCGAGTGATATGCAAACATATTCACAATGAAGATGGAAAGCCTTCGGAGCCAACATCAAACAAGCTCTGGTGGGTGGCATGTGAGATCTATCCAATAGATCAACTATGTGACAACCGAACATAAACAATGAGGCGATTCAATCTTTTGAATCAATCTCGTTCGAGTTATGGATTGACGGATACCTTTGAAAACCGGTCGTTGTGCTTAAAAACTCTTTTCTTTAGCACATCGATCGAATACTAACATTTCAAAATAAAAGGTGTTTATGATTGATAATTGATTTTCACTAAAACCTTCGTTGTATTGCAAAACCAATTTTATTGAGCGATACGATTGCTTTTTCAAAATCTCTTTTATCAATCGGTGAATCTCAATTAATTGGTTCACTCACTCCGTGTTGTCTTCTTTGAGACGCCCGGTTTGAGAACGACTAGAACACCGCAAAACCCGTCAAGGAAATTCTTGAATTATACCGATCACGAGCAAGACTTGTATCGATCAACGGGAACCGTGGGTCGTGTACCTCAATTCAACAAAAGTGATCAAAGACACTTTCGTGTACTTTATTGCTAAGCTGTTGTATGAAGGTCGCCCAACGTTTGCAGCTGATCAGAATGAAGCGGTCAATCCAAAGCCGCATGCTCACACAACACATTCATTTCTAAAGAAATCATGATTAGTGCATCAATGACTCTGATATTTTCACTCCATGCATCTGCTACGCTGCTGCCAATATCATGAATCAATGAAAGCTTCCGCTACTCTGATGAGAAGAAATCATGATCCAGAATGTGAGGATGTCGGTCCAAATGTCACAACATCACATAATACCAACACCACAATGGAAGAGTCAGAGATTTATGTTAGCTAATGATCTCAAAGCTGGCTCAACACTCATTAACACGTGGATCAGTTAAAGACCTCCACTTGGATTATCCATACATGCAAAAATGAAGAATCAATGACTATGAGCTACAGAGAAAAGAACATTAACAAGAATCCAAGGATAATCTTATTGTAATATCTGTTTGTATTCAATGTATTTTTGAGGTGACCTCCCTTAGGGGGAGATTGTTAGGATTTAGTAAATCCAGTTATTAAAGAGTCGGTCACCTCAAGTATATGTAATCATTAGAAAGCTCGTAGTCGTAGATTAGTTAATGTTTTGTAGTATTTTGTTAAGTAACACCGTAGAGGACGGACGGGTCTTTACCTACTGTATGCCTGATCCACAGCCCGTAGGTGGTGATTTGTGTAAGACTATAAATACTCTCTACCTCCCAAGGTAGAGGGTTGGAGCTCATAATAATACTTTTACTTTCTCTCACTAAGTTCCCAAACCACTAACTCTTTCTCTCTCTAAAACATCATCTTATACGCCTACTTGTGTTTATGGTTTGATGTGTTTGTGAAATGCATCAATATGTTACATATGCTTTTGACTTTCATGACATTTTGACTAAATAATTATGACTTGAACTATGAAGGAAAGAAGACTCGAAAAATTCCTTTTAGTTTGATTTGTAAGAAGATACTCATTATATAATCCTGGCGGGCAGACGCCGTCACTCACATTATGCTACGCCGTCCTCCCTTAACGGAATGTCAGATCATGAATAAACATTAAAGCCGATAGCTCAGGAGTTTTATAACCCGACGGCATCAGCTCGGAATGGGACGCCGTCACCCTTTAACTGGGACGCCGTCAGAAATAGGAAATAACCTGACAGCTCAAAACAATTTTAACCAGACGGGGTCACCCAGTCAGTGAAGTCGTCTGGTGACCAGACCTGCATAATCAGTGCAGATTTCCTGCACTTTAACCCAAATCTTACAACATACCATTCAAGAACAATATCAAGGGCTTCAATTTAACCCAACATAACTTATAAAGACTGTCACCATTAAACCTTTGACACATAACATCCAAAAACAAGTCAAATGGCATTGCGCCAAACACCATTTTACCAATATTTTGACCCATAATCAACAAGGGTTTGACACTAATAGTTAGGAACCATTTAGACATCACTAAGAACATATACAACCAAAAGTAACGAAAGGACCACTTAACCCAAAATATACCAAAACGGAACTTGACTCTTCGGGGCTTCCAACTTCAAAACCTTGATCCAAAAGACTAACACAACTAGAAGCTCAAGTATGGTCCATCCTATACTTGATTCTTACCCTATCCTCCTTGCTAGAACCTACAAAACATCATCAACTATAACGTAGTTTAATTGCTTAGTAAGTAAATGGATTATATGTAAAGTAAAACTTTAACAACATAAGAAGATTTATGGAGCATCTATAACATGAGAACATACCTTCAATTTCATAATTATACTACTTGACAAAATAAAAGCTATGGATCCAAGCTACTATTACAAGCTCCAACAAGACTATAACAAATTCAATAGTTCATAATTAGCACAATACAACATAAACCCATTATGCTTAGCTCTAATTTCTCAATAGGTTTTTTACCAAGTAGAGTCACAACTCCCTTAAGCTTCCTAAACAATAATTAGTCTTAATTAAAGACTATAACTAGTAATTTCAATGAATTGGACATCTTCTATTACTTCTTTAAACTTCTAAAATTCAAAACCCTTATCATAAATATTGGGGAAGATGCTTACTTGGTTTAAAGGTATGAAATTAAGGGTCTAATAATCTTGATAGTCACCACCACAAGCTCAATTTAGACTCAATTGAAGATTCTTGATATACCTTCTTATTCTTCCCTAACACTCTTTCTTCACCTCTAGGTTTCCTCAAAAAATTTCTGGACATCTCTTCTGAAATATCATTTTCTTCTTTTATTTATTTCACTTAGTTCTAATGGCAACATTAGTCCCCCTTTTTAAGATTCTTATATGTGGAAAACTAGAAGGGGGGGTTGAATAGTTTTACCAATTAAAACTTCCTTTTAAACTATTTAGATCGATTTATGTCAATCTATTTGGTTGTATGTGTTGGATGTTGACAAACAAGCATATAAAGATATGTAATGAAAAGATAAGAGTAAGAAGCACAAAACCACAACGCGAGTATTTATAGTGGTTCGCCACAAGGACACCTTCCTTGCCCTACTCCACTCCCGAGTCACCTACTCGAGTTTGTAATCACTACACCAATCTCCTTATGGCGGAGAAGGCTTCACAACGTCGCTTAATCTTTTTCGGTACAAAGCTAAATACCGAGTTCTTTCACACCAAGGCGAACCACACCTAACACAATGTCGCTTACCCTTTATACGGTGCTAGGCTAACCACCGTAGTTCTTTCACACCTTAGGTGAACTACACCTTCACAACGTCAGCTACCCTTTATTAGGTACTAGGCTAAGTACCTAGTTCCATTGCAATGGAGGAACTACTACCACACTACACCAACGACTAATCCCAAAGGAGATCTACTCCTTTACAACATTATCAAGGACATCAATATCCTTGGATCTAATGCTAGTCTATCTAGTACATCGAAACACACCATATCGAATGTACATCTAAGGCACCTTTCACTAATGCCTTTGATTAGATCTACAAGACACCTTTCACTAATGTCTTTGATTAGATCTACAAGACACCTTTCAGTAATGTCTTGTGTCTTTACTTCTAAGCACCTTTCACTAATGCTTCTTGTCTTGACTTCTAAGCACCTACCACAAGTGCTTATCCTATGAGCGATAGATACCCTTCACTAATATCTTCGCCTTGACACTTGAGACATCTTTCACTAATGTCTTTAACACTATGCTTCTTTGAAGAAAGAAAGGATCATCAACAAGAGGACTTCAATAGCCTTGATGATGAGGAAGCTTGGCAACTCATGGACTTGAGCTTGCTCGACTTCAAAGGTGGTGATCTTCCACTAAGAGGAACCTAAAAGATCACACAAAACAAAACTACAAACATAGATCTCTTGGATCTAAGGTTAGTGAGATTTAACTCGGGGAGAAAGTATGTTAGAGGGGTGAGATATAATGAAGAAATGGCTCACTATTTATAGAGGAAAAACCTACTATTTCCCGGATCACGGATCCTACCACAAGGATCCGGCTAGCACAAAGTCAGGGATCCGTGGTCCGCTCCTCATTGCCCATGGGTATTTTTGGTTATGGGTCATGGGTCATGGGTTATGGGTTGATCCATGGTTTTCTTTCTAGATACAATGTACCTTAAGGATACTTTGAACTTGGTTAAGTGGTATATATAAAACCATGGGTTATGGGTCAAAACCATTTGCTAGTTTTTATCTATTTAGTATATACTTGTTTTTACCCATTTTAGTATACTTAGCTTAAGTATGTGTTAACTCAATATGTAAACACTAGTTGTTGTACATATATATCTAAATCATAGAATCACTTATACTTGTTAAGCCAATATGTAAACACTAGTTGTTGTACATATATATATATATATATATATATATATATATATATATATATATATATATATATATATATATATATATATATATATATATATATATATATATATATATATATATATATATATATATATATATATATCTAGATCATAAAATCACTTATACTTGTTTTAGTGTTTTATGTGAAAGCGTAAGTGTGTTAGAAAACTATTAGTTCAAACCATTTACGTGTTTTATTTGTTTCCTTAAAATGATCTTACTTTTGTTATCGACAAAACATTAGAAGATCGTAAAATATAAATAAACGTTTTTACGGCTTATTTGTATTAACATTATACATTGGCCACTAAAGTTCCTAATTTATTTACTTAGTTGAAACTTTTAAATAAATTTAAATACCAAAATAACATAAAGGACCAATACTAACATTTAATAATACCTTGTCGGGATACGGGTGTAACAATTCACCCCTCCTAAAATTTGATTTCGTCCCCGAAATCTATGCTTGAAAAATTAAGGATATTTGTTCCTCATTATTTCTTCCGGTTCCCATCTAATAGATGTACCCTTTCGATGTCTCCATTGCACTTTAACCAAAGGGATTTCTTTATTTCTTAGTTGCCTTGTTTTACTCCAAGTAGTGCCTCCGGTTCCTCTTGGGATACCAAATTTGGGTCTACTTCCACATCATCCAATAAATCTTGGTCCTAACTTTCCCTTATGTTTGAACCTAAGAACACCCTTCCACAGAGAGACCTTTATCATGACAAGGTCTCCTACTTCGAATTCAATTGGTCTTCTTCAATTGTCGGCGTAGCTTTTCCATTTATCTTGCGCCGCCTTAAGTCTTTCTCGGATCGTCTCGATTTTCTCGGTTGTTGCTAGTATTATATCCGTACTAGATAACTCCCTTTTTCCAACTTCATCCCAGCATACCGGAGTTCTACATTTTCTACCATAAAACATTTCATAAGGTGGCATTTCTATGCTAGCATGATAACTATTGTTATAGGCAAATTCAACTAGAGGTAGATGATCATCCCAATTTCCCCCAAATTCAATTACACAAGCTTTTAACATATCTTCAAGTGTTTGAATTGTCCTTTCATATGTAATCATATGTAATCTTGTGCCTAATTCTTCTTCGAAATTTCGCCAAAGTGCCAAAGTAAATCTTGCATCTCTATCGGAGATTATGGAAATGGGTACCCCATGGCATGCAACTATTTCTTTAACATATATCTTTGCTAACTTGTGCACAGGCATATTTTCTCTAATTGGAATGAAATGTGCGCTCTTTGTCAAACGATCCACTATTGCCCAAATCGCGTCGTGCTTTTTGGTCGTTCTCGGCAACTTTGTAACGAAGTCCATTGTAATCTTCTCCCATTTCCAAACCGGTACTTCCAATGGTTGTACCTTACCATACTTTTTTGGGTGTTCGGCTTTAACCTTTAAACAAGTTAGACATTTTTCAACATATTTCGCGCAATCTCTTTTTATACATGGCCACCAATAGTCTCTTCTTAAATCATGATACATCTTGTTAGGCCCCGGGTGAATAGAATATTTTGACTTATGTGCTTCATCTAAAAGTAACATCTTAACGTCACTACGAAAAGGAATGAAAGTTCTCCCGTATCGCGTTTTAAGTCCGCGGCTATCTTCCTCAAAATGAGGGACATGAGAAGTGATACGTTCTCTTTCCTAATTTTCTTCTTTTAAAGCTTCCTCTTGGGCTAACTTAACCTTGTCAAAAAAGTAGGACGTAATAATCATTTGCAAGGAATGAATTTTGGTAACTTCACCTTGGTCCCTACGACTTAATGCATCGGCTACGACATTTGCTTTTCCAGGGTGGTAACGAATCTCACAATTATAGTCCTTTAACAAGTCTAGCCACCTTCGTTGTCTCATATTTGGATCCTTCTTGTTTAGGAAGTATTGAAGGCTCCGGTGATCGGTATAAATTACAAACTCCACACCGTAGAGATAATGCCTCCATATTTTTAATGCAAAAACTAATGCTGCAAATTCAAGATTGTGAGTTGGGTAGTCTCTTTCATGCTTCTTCAACTGTCTTGATGCATAGGCAATTACCTTGCCTCTTTTCATGAGGACACAACCAAGGCTGGAATACGATGCATCACTGTATACAACCATATCTTATGTTCCTTCCAGCAAAACTAAGATCGGTGCCTCACATAACTTCCTTCGTAAGATAGAAAAAGCATCATCTTGCTCCTTCCACCACTCAAAAGGGACATTCTTTCTTATAAGCCTAGTTAGTGAAGATGCAATCTTAGAAAAATCTTGTATAAACCTCTGATAATATCTTGCCAAACCTAGGAAACTTCATATTTCTCTTACATTTCTTGGGGTTTTCCAATTCATCATTGCTTCTATCTTTGACGGATCAACCTTAATGCCCTCCGGATTAACAACATGTCCAAGAAATTGAACCTCTTGTAACCAAAATTCACATTTCGAAAATTTTGCATACAATCTTTCTTTTCTCAAGGTTTCAAGAATTTCTCATAAATGAATTGCATGTTCTTCCTTATTCTTCGAGTAAATGAGAATATCATCAATAAATACAATTACATACTTATCCAACATCGACGTACACACCCGATTCATTAGATCCATAAAATTTGCAGCTGCATTCGTAAGTCCAAAAGGCATAACCGTAAATTTATAATGTCCATATCGGGTTCTAAAAGCCGTCTTAGGAATGTCTTCTTCTAGAACCTTCAATTGATGATAACCCGAACGTAGATCGATCTTGGAAAACCACTTAGCACCTTGAAGTTGATCAAAAAGATCATCGATTCTCGGCAATGGGTACACATTCTCCACCGTTACTTTATTCAGTTCACGATAGTCAATGCACATTCCCATGCTACCGTCCTTCTTTTTAATGAACAAAATTGGTGCTCCCCATGGAGAACTACTTGGACGAATAAAAACCTTATCTAAAAATTCTTGAAGGTTTAGCGCCCGGAATGAGGTCAATGCGAAACTCGACTTGTCTTTTGGGTGGAACACCCGTAATTCTTCCGGAAAAACATCTCGGAATTCATTAACAATTGGAACATTATCAATACTTGCCTCTTTAACACTCGTATCTATCACATGAGCCAAAAACGCACAACAACCCCCTGACAAGTATCTCCTAGCCTTCATTACTGAGCATAACTTAAATTCTCCCTTCCTCTTATCTCCATAAATAACTATTTCACGACCATTAGGATTAACAACTCTACCATCTTTGGATTACATAAAATGGCGGCATTGTGGTTACTAAGCCAATCCATGCCTATAATGACATCAAATTCTCCAAGCACTATAGGGATTAAGTCGATCTTAAAAATACTATTATCTATTTCCAATTCTATGCCACGAAACACATTAACTACGACTACCACTTTACTATCGGCTATTTCAAATTCAAGGGGTTTGGAGAGTTTAGATAGTGGAGAGGTTAATTGCTTGCTAAACCCTAAAGACACAAAGGATACACTATCTCCCGAGTCATAGAGGACTCGATCGGGAATGGAATTAACTAGAAATATACATGTAATGACATCGGGCCCCGACTTCGCTTCCTCCACTCCCATTTGGTAAATTCACGCCTTAGGTTTTGGAATTTCAACTTTCTCTTCCTTGACCGTCTTCACAATCTTAGCTTCATTTGTTTTTCGACTTGGACATTCATTCAATTTATGTCCAACTTGATTACACCCATAAGATATGACCATTGGCTTCGGACATTCTGTACTCATGTGGCTTAAAGAACCGCACTTGTAACATCCTGGCATGTTAAGTCTACATTCACCATAATGAAGCTTATGATACTTTTTGCATTGTGTCTTGCCTTGATTCCCTCCGGTCTTTTATCCTAGATCAAACCTTGCCTTTTTACCCTCTCTATCCCCAAAAACTTCCTTCCTCTTAACATCTTTGTCTTCTTTACTCTTCTTTCTCATTAAGTCCGCTTCTCTCACACAAGCCCTGCTTAGAAGATATTCCAAGGTGTTACATTTGAATGGTGAGGTTACTTCACGGATCTCATCCTTAAGCATTCTTTGGAACCTATCTACTTTGAGCTTTTCGTTATTGTGATACTCGGAGCAATAAGGAATCATGTCATTAAATTTCTTCCATAACTCATTCACCATCTCGTTAGTTTGTACAAGGGTTTGGAATTCTTCATGAATTTTGTCAATTTCTTCCGCCGGTGCATACTCCGAAGTGAATAATTCTTTAAACTCTCTCCATGAACACATCTTCCACCAAGTCTCCCCTTTTTCACACACTTTCCCTTCCCACCAAGTTCTAGCGCTATCACGAAGGAAATTGATAGCGTAGACAACCTTCTTCGCCTCTTCGCACCCACTTGTGCGAAAAGCACCTCCAACGGCGATAAGCCACCTATTACAAGCTATAGGATCAAGAGTCCCCGTGAACTTAGGCACGTCACATGTCGTGAACTCACGGTAATATGATTTATCATTTCTAGTGATCCTACCATGACCCTCTTCTCTTTTGAGTTTGGCGAACTCTCTTTGCATTGCTTCTTGGATGTTGAGGGTGGTCTCTTTAATAAAATCGGCATAGATCTCTCAAGTTCCTTACCTATCCTTTTCCTCATTAAAACATCTAAAGCCTTTACTTGCTCTTTCGTGAATCCTTCTAAAGCAAGGCCCTCGGAACTAGAGGAAGAAGAACTGTTAGATATAAGCTTTTCACATACACATCAAACCATAACACAAAGTAGCATGTAGATGGAATTCTAGAGAGAAAGTTAGAGGTTTAGGGAACTTAGTGAGAGAAAGTGAAAGATATTATTATGAGCTCCAACTCTACCTTGGGAGGTAGAGAGTATTTATAGTCTTACACAAATCGCCACACTATGGGTCATGGATCGGTATCTGATGGGTAAAGACCCGTCAGTCCTCCACGGTGTTACTTAACTAAATTACTACTTAACTTAAAAGAACTACGACTACGAGCTTTTAACGATTACATATACTTGAGGTGACCGACTCTTTATCTCGGGAATTTCTAATTCTAACAATCTCCCTGCGGAGGTCACCTCAATTATACATCAAAATTACATTGAATACAAATAGATTTTACATTATGATTGATCTTGCATTCTTGATGTAGTCCTTGCTCATAAGCTCGTAGTCATTGATTCTTCACATTGCATGTTTGGTCATTCCAAGCGGAGGTCTTTACCGATCCACGAATGATAAGTTTGAGCCATCTTTGGAGATCATCACCATCAACAATCTCTCGAGACATCCATTGTGGTGTTGTGACTTTAGGACCGACATGCTCACATTCGGATCATGATATCTTATCATCGAGTAGCGGAAGCTTTAGTTGATTCATGATATTGGCGGCGGTAGCGAAGCATGGAGTGAAAATATCGAGTCATTGATGCACTCATCATGATTTCTTTTGAGTTGAATGTGTTAAGTGAGCATGCGGCCGTGGATTGACCGCTTCATTCGATCACCGCAAACGCGTCGGTACTGCGCATACAATGATTATAACAAATCGCACGAAAGTGTCTTTGATCACTTCGTTGAATTGAGGTACACGCCCACGGTTCCCGTTGATCGATACAATCTTGCTTGTGATTAGGTAGGATTCCTAAGAATCTCCTTGCTGGGGTTTCGCGTTGTTCTAGTTGTTCTCAAACCGAACATCTCAAAGAAGACAACACGGAGTGAGTGAACCAAATAATTTTAAGTCCACCGATTGATGAAAATAGATTTGAAAAACAATCGTGTATTGCTCAATAGAAATTGTTTTTGCAATACAACGAAGGTTTTATTGAAAATCAATTATCAATCATAAAATACCTTTTGGTTTGAAAATTAGTACACATTCGATGTGCTAAAGAAAAGAGTTTATTAAGCACAACGATGGTTTTTCAAAGGCATCCGTCAATCCATAACTCGAACGTGATTGATTCAAGAGATTGAATCGCCCATTGTTTCATTCGGTTGTCACATGTTTGATCTATATAATAGATCTCACATGCCACCTACCAGAGCTTGTTTGATGTTGGCTCGAAGGCTTTCCATCTTCATTGTGAATATGTAACCACATCACTCGGATGTTACCGCAATACCACAAGGATAATGCGAGGACTCAAGATATAATCTCTTTCCACATTGTGTGAAACAGAGAGTCTTCATTGAAAGTGTCCTAATGAGATTTATTGATGATCTCGTGGCTCTAGACTCAATTTGTGCATATTTGGATCCCGTGCGGAGACTGGGAGAGGTCTCTACTTCAATATCAACCATCTCTAAGAGACAATCGATAGATTATGTCGGTTCCCGTGAGAATGAAACAAGCCCTTTAAGAGGAACTTGAGTGGTTTGGAAAGGTGAAGTGCGGTCGTCCATCGGGTCCATGACGTCTTGTCTTCAATACCGATGTTACCATCGGTAGCATATGAAGTGAACCCGGTTTCGCCCTAAGGTTGAATAAATGGAGGGCTATTTGTTTTCACCCTTTTCATTCAATTCTTTTTAATTCTTCAACCCCTTCATTGCTTACCGAGACTTCATAGCTAGAACCTTGTTGGGTTTATTCCATTACTAGCTCGCCTTAGTCCGCACTCTTCCTTATCTCATTTTTCTCCTTTTATCATCATACCTAAGGACTTCTACACTAACTAGTGGATTGTCCTCGGTAGATCCCTCCGGCTCGGCGGATCATGGGAACCAATACCTAACCTTATCATCCTTATATCACCGCACATAAAGTAAAGTTGGTCGGTCAATTTGGTATTGTTCATCCGCCATTGGATCCAATTGAAAACCATTTGAAAATCAATTCGGATACTTGTGATATATAATCAAAGCATTTTGTACCGAATTGTTTTTTTTTTTTTGATATTTTAGAATGAGAACTCCCCTCAACATGTGCATCAAGTATTTTAAAATGTTTTGCACACGGAGGCAAGAGAAAGAATTAACTTCTTTTGATTACCATTTTCTAAAAGATATCAACATCACTTCCTCAACAGATCGAGTGGGTATAGCACATCCGGGAAGGATGAGGTTTCCATAATTTTGCTCCCCTCAATATGTGCCTCGAGGTTTGAAAAGAGTTTTGCACATACTAGAGGAACTCGCACATTAGGATGAATGATCACGTTTCAAATCAAAGGTTTAAGATAGATGCTCCCCTCAACATGTGCATTGAAAAATTGAAATCGTTTGTCACATGTGAGGAAGGACGAGATGTACATTCTTTTATAACCATTTACACGATTACGGTTTAAATCAATTTAAATCACACATTCTCCCCGATCACAATAATCAAATCATTTGAGATTTGTGATCTCGTATAGATTTAAATTGATTTTGAAAGCTTTAAGGAGAATTGTGACTTGATTGTGAAAGTGTTTTAACCGATATGGATCGATTTTAAGACTTTAAACTCCATTTATAAAACTTGCATGTATATCTTTTGAAAACAATTTAATGCCAAATAACTTTTTAATTTAATTGAAATCATTCTCCCCTCAATCAATGACGAGGTTGTTGATTGAGAGATAGAGATTTTGACATATAAGTCCAGATGATTATCAAAAATAGAGATTGAGTTATTTTTCAAAGCATTTAGTTTCAAAGAGATGGGAGTTTATAGAATCGAGCATAGGATTTGAAAACATGGTAAAACATGGCTCTGTTCTTTCTTTAAAAGCGGGTTATTGCTGAAATTGACAATAAACCATTTCTCTTTCTCCCAAAAATATTTTTGAATTTTTGATTTTTTTTTTTTTTTTTTTTTTTTTTTTGAATAAATTCGAACAAATATCTAAAGTCCGTGTCATTCTTTGAATGACAAAGACAAAGACCGTAGATATTATCGAACCGAGAAAAACATGACAAAATGACAATATTTTTGAAGATTTTTCAATTTTTCGATTTTATGGATTTTGAATGTTTTATAATTTTCTATTTGATTTTGAGGGTTTTATAATTTTGTATTTTGATTTTCGAATAAATATTTACAAGAGATAGATGAAGATAGACCTTTACTCCTCGTCTTCCTCCGAAGACGTTTGAGAGTTTCGTTGAAGGCTTTTCAAACCAAGTCGTGGAAGAATAAACTCAAACGTTCTCTTGGAAGAGCTTTGGTGAAGATGTTCGCTAACCGATATTCGGACCTCAAAATATAGTTCCACCACACCTTTTTCCACATTCCTCGATGAAATGATGTCGAATGTCGATATGCTTTGCTCTTGAGTGTTGAACGTTGTTGCATGAGAGAGCTATAGCACTTTATTATCACAAGATGGAGGGATTTTGTTGAATTCAAAGCCATAGTCGGATAATTGAGATCTCATCCATAAGATTTGAGCACAACAAGATGACATGGCTATGTATTCAGCCTCAGAGGAAATAGAAGTACTCATTTGCTTCTTTGAAGACCACTCACAAGCTTATCACCCAAAATCGAGCACCTCGACGTTTCGACGTGTATCTTGACAACTCGCATGATCAAAGATCGATAGGCCGTTAGTGACATACCGTGTCCTTCGGGTACCATAGTCCCATATTGATGGTTCCTTGGAGATACCGAAGACCCGCTTAATCGCTTCAAGGTGCCTTTTAGTAGGCTTAGCTCGGTATCTAGCACACATGCACACAGAGAACAAGATGTCCGGTCTACTAGCGATGAGATACATCGAGGATCCAATCATACTCCTATATTTCGTTTGGTCAATCATGATCCCCGAGAGGTCCTCATCTAGTTTGGTTCGGTCAATCATGGGGTGTCAACAGGTCACTTGAATCAAATCCAAATTTCTTTAAAATCTCATTGCATATTTAGATTGATTTATGAAAATGCCTCCGGACTTTGTGAAATTTGTAATCCCAAGAAAATGACATTTGTCCCATCATTGACATTTGAAACTTTGAACTCATTTCATTTGAAAACGATCACATTCCATTGGGTCGATCGAGGCAAAGATAATATCATCAACATAAATTTGAACATGAATCAAATGTTTGCGACTTCGGTGAACAATGTAGGATCAATGCTCCTTTGATGAATCCGGTTGATAGAAGAAACTTTGTGATGTATCATACCATGCCCTGGAGCTTGCTTTAAACCGTAAAGAGCCTTCTTCAAACGATAAACGTGAGTAGGATGCTCTTGATTCACAAACCCTTCAGTTGGTCGGCGAGACGACTTCTTTAAGATCTCCGTTTAGAAATGCCGTCTTTACATCCATCCGATAAACCACCATGTTCTTGCTAGCAAGATTAGCCGAAGATTCGATGGCCTCGATTCGAGCAAGCTGGAGCAAAAGATTCTTCAAAGTCTATACCCTCCTCTTGACGATATCCTTTAGCAACTAATCGAGCCTTGTTCTTCAACACATCACCATGCTCATCAAGTTTTACTTTGAAGATCCATTTTAGAGCTATAATCATAGCACGATCTGGAGCAGTACTAACTCCTAAACATCAAGACGATCAAACTCATGAATTTCATCTTGCATAGCATTGAACCGCCTATCTTCATTCATGGCGCTTTAACGTCTTTTGGTTCGATCTTAGATAGTACGGAGTTGAAGAAGCACCATAAGGCATCGCCATGAGTTGCTTCGGGTTGATACAGACGAGAGGGATTTCCAATGATGTTGTCCAATGGATGATCGTGAGTCCATTTTCCGAGGTGTTCATGTGGCATTTGTTGAGGAACCGAGGTAGTCGAGTCGATGTCTCCTCAAGAAGATGGTTTCGATGATGATTCGTGAGTAGCAAATATGTTTTCAAATGGAGCATCTTCGTGAGTCGCAGGGATTAACTTCATCATTGATGCCGAAACATTTCCATGATGTACATTTGAAGAATGCCGATTTGTTGATGAGATCAAGGATCGCCGCAGTGCTTCTTGACTTCTGACATCAAACCGATGGATTGACTTCATTCATCGGAATATGAGCATCCTCTGTTGTGTGGATCAAGACCTCATTAGTAGTAGACTCATACAGTTCATCAAACATGGGATCAAACAGTTTCTTTACATCATCTTGGATGGAGGTACATATGGAGTTTCTTGAGAGGAGTTTGGAACAAGAGATGAACCAATAGGACTGTTTTGAAGTGCGGGTCCCGAGTGGAGTGTCCAGAGCCATTTGACCGGTCACTCATCAAACGTAACGTGAATTGTTTCCATGATATTTCGGGTTCTTTTGTTGTAGATTCGGTATCCCTTTTGTTTGGTGCATATCCTACAAATACTCAATGTCGACTTTAGCCCTAAGTTTGCCCAAGTCTTGACCTCATTTGTTGGATAGCACAAGGCACCAAACACACGAAGGAAAGATAGATTAGGTTTTCGTTGTGGACAAGTTCATATGGAGTTTTTCCATGAATGGTGTGAATCGTGAACGATTTTGTGTGTAGCATGCGGTGGCAATTGCTTGACCCGGAGAAACATTGGAACTTTTGAGTAGATCAAAGATTGTTCTAGCGGCTTCAACAAGAGTACGATTTCGTCTTTCAACTACACCGCTCGTTGAGGGGTTCGTGGAACACTTCTTTGATGGTCGATTCCAACGCTTTCATAGAATTCACTAAGTTGTTTGTTGACAAACCGGCCCATTGTCTCGCTCGATAATTCGGCGGTTTTGTTTAGTCTAACTCGCAATGTTTGATGAGTTTGATGATGATATCGAGTTTCATCCTTTGTCCTTAAGAACTTGACCGGTGAATCTAGAATAATCATCAACCACAACTAACACATATTTCTTCCCAAAGATATTCTCACCCTCATTGGTCCACATAAATCCATATGAATCATATGAAGGACTTCGTGATGAGTTAGTAGGTTTGGGTTTATGGGCATACTTCTTGCTTTTTCCCAATTGACATGTCGAACAAAGATGATCCTTTTCATACTTTAGTCTAGGTAAGCCTACAACTAAATCCTTTCTCGGAAAGATCGCTGATGGTGCGAAGTTCAAGTGATTGAGACGACGATGCCATAACCATGACTTTGTTTTAGAAGCCTTTGATAACAAGCAGTTGGTGATGCTCTCATCATGTCATCGATAGAGATAGTGTAAAGGTTTGAGCCACGAGTTCCTTTCAGCAGTTCCTTTCCATTAAGATCTCTAACAAAGCGGTATGTTTTCAAGGTCGCTTCTAGATCGTAATCACGTAATTGACCAACGAGCAGATTATGACCTAAACCTTCCACATAATACACTCGAGATGACACTATCACCAACAACATAATCTCCATAACCCATAATAGCAATCGAAATGATCATTACCAAATCTAACGATCCCGATGAATTTGCTCACGAAGTTCATGAGCCGTGACCGGTCTCCAAATATATGCTTGGAAAAACTGAGTCCGGTACCACGTAACGATTTGAACGATCCGCAGTTGAACACGATAAGAATGGATAATCGGATATTTGGGATCCCCATGCAAGAATGGGTTCCATTTGGTTAGTAGCAAGTTGGACCACCCACATCGTAAATAGAAGCATTCATATCGAGACGGTGAAGTAATGGAATCATTGTGAATAGATGCAATACTAGTGTCTCAGATAGCCCTATTTACTGATGTGACCACTTCTTATGGAATAGTTCTACCAAGAGGCATCCATTTTCTAGTGGGCATTCTCGATTAGTCTTATGACCAATGTGTATCCAATAAAAGCCTATTCATTTAATGTTCTTCCTGTGGGTTTCCATTGTTTTCTAACTCTCTTTCGCTTTTGCCTTTTAGCCTTTTTAGCATGAATTTTAGCATTAACAACATTAATCGGACAATTAACATCATTAGGCGTAACATTAACATCACATTCATGATTAGAAATGTAATTCAAGCAATCATCAAGTACAAGGTTTGCAAATGGTATCGAATTCAATTAATTACAAGATGCGCCTATGGCTAATACTAGAATCAACACGATTCGTTTTATTCGATTCAAACTTAAGGTTCCTAGATTGTTCTTCTACTCTCTTCCAAAGGTACATTCTTAGCTTGAGAGGTCTTATCATTCCTTGTATTGTCTTGAGACTTTGACTGCTCCCTTTAATGTCACCGATTACTCTAGAGGGAATGGGAACATTAGTTTGTTTTACTACTCTTTGCACCACTGCTTAGATGTCTTTGGGATCCGAACTACATGCAGTGCACTACGGTTCACTTTCATAAGGCTAGCTTTACTGAAATTAGTACTCCTAGAAGGCACATTCGAGTTCTCTTTCCTAGCATTGACAGATCTAGAATCTGAACTACTCAAGGGTATACTACGGCTCTCATTCAAAACATTGGGAGTCGAGTGCATGTCATGTTTGGCCTTAGGCATTGAGCATGGAATCAAGGGGTTAACTCTCTCACCTAATGTCTTTGGGCATATTGTGATCAAACATTCTAAGATTTCTTGAGATCGTTTGGCATATAAGCATGCATGTCCAATTGCATTATCATGAGGTTTCTCTAGCTTATCCTCTTCAACAATCTCACGCAGGCATTCTAAGCAATCCTTAAGGGATGAGAAATATGTTTGAATGGCAAGTTTGTTGTTCCTTAGTGAGGGGACATATGTCATGTGATAAAAAGATTTATTACGTGAGTGAACCTTAGATACAACATTCTCCTCATTGATCATTGGCATTTTCCTTTTACGACTCTTGATTCTCAATTTCCTTTTGCAATGAAGTTATTTGTTCGTTGTTTTTGTTACTGAGTGACTTTAATTGATTCAAACAACTCATTGAAATGACGTTTAACCTTTTCATTCTCTTCTAGGAAACTTTCGTTTTCCTTTGTAAAGCATTTACTAGGTTTTGAAGATGAAACGTTTGAGAATTCGAGAATCTAAAGAAGGAGGCATTTGGGAGCCTGTCATATTGTTCGCTTGACCCTTTAATTGAGAGATTTGGGCTTCGACTTTACGATCGTGTTACACCGAGCATGAATACATTCATCTCGTTTGTTAATTTGAAAAGCGCATCAAACTCGAGCATCGAAGATGTCTTGAAATTTGAAGTTTTGACATTTTCTTTGAGATGTTAATATTTTAGTTGTAGATTAAAATACTCAACTTCTAGTTTAGAAAAATGTTTAACCAAATTGTCATGATCATCCGGTTCAATTTTCTCATTTAGTTTAGAATTAGTTTTTCAAGCTCAACGACACGATCATGGGAGACTTTCGAGTACGAGATAGTTCATGAAATTTGGAAGCATTAATAGAGCAATTTAAGCGTTGAAAAGACATCTTGAGCAACACATTCAAGAATAAGATTTTCATTCAATGTATGCGTGTTCTTCCTCTCAATCTCATTATATTTTAGTGCACGCTCATAATCACTAATTTCAACTATTATTGCATCAAATTCTTTTCCATTCCCTTAATATCTGCTTTCTATCCCTTTTAAGACTCTCAAGTGATCCTTTAAAAGTTTAAAGAAGGGCATGACCTCGATTAAATAACATTCTTTCATTTGTTCAAAACCCTTTCTCCTTGATTATGCCATGGGTGTGATCCTTTTCTTGCAAGTTTTCTCAAAATCAACAAATAGTTGAAAATAACGTATTGGCTAATTAAGATCTTGCTTTTAGTGGCAATTGTTCTAGGAACAAGATGCATTGGTGTGTTAGGAGGATACACGGTAGCTTTAGGCATTTTCCAAAGGGAGGGTTTGTTATCGCAATATTTTCGACTTTACGCTTATCTAAATCCATTTTCCAAAAGACTTGTTCGGGAGTCAACAATGTCTCGAGTCTTAAACTTGTTCAAGGAAATCCGGTTTTCCTTCTTGTAGTCATGGGGAGTGATAATTACTTTCTTCTCTTTGCACTTAGGGTCATTTAGTTTCTTATTCATCTTCTCCCTAGTTACTTCATCTAATTTCTTGTCATCTTTCGCACTCAACGCAACTAGGTTTTTGTCTAGGTTTAAGAATCTCATTTCCATCATAGATAACACTTTGAGTCGCTTTTGCTATCTTTCCATACTCGGAGGTTGGGTTTATCTATAATGGGAACACTATGCTTATCGCTTAGAACTCTATGCTTAGTGATCATGTGAGCAATCGAATGGTGTTTCCTTGTATGTACAACTTGTTTTCAAGTTTGTTTTTCAAAGTTTTCGATTAGAAAATCTCTCAAGAGCTTTGATTCTTTTGCATTAAATTCTTGCTTAAGCATTTTCACATTTTCTTGAAGTTCTTGTTTTGCTTATTTGTTTTAGAAAGTTTTTCTTGCAAAGAATTTAATTCTTGTTTCAATACTTCTTCTCTAAAATTACTTTTTCTAATTCATCGCACGCACTTGGTCATCCATTTCCGCTCACGAGTGGTCAACTCAAATTTAGCGTTGTTCATAAATAGCAACACGTTCCTTATAGGCATTTAGTTGAAATTACGTAATCATCGGGAGCACAAGCGGTGTATTCATCAAAGACATAGTCATTGTTGATCGCAGAAGATGCATCACTTGGTACAACTTCACTTCCACTTTGATTCACGTATTGATCGTATGGGACAATATTGATATTACCCATATTTTCAATATTTGATTCAAAGGTTTCGATTGGTTGTACTTTGTCATGCATCCGTTGCACATCAAGATCATCGTATAGCTTTAATACCTCGGAGATGAGTTTGTCCTTGGATGGGCCGGCATGTGGTGAAGAGGGATCTTGGGAGAAACAATCGAGAGATGCTAGCCATAAAGATTGTGTGAGCGATAGGTCCATCATCTACATCGTAATCGTATGCATCACGGTCGGCGACTTGAAAGGCGTTCGATGATTGTGACCTATCTCCGAACAGTCGCTCATCCACATCTCGCATCATAGGTCTTGGCATTGCCCTCAAGAAGAAACAAATTCCTCTTCATCCAACGCAGCACCATTGTCCCGAGCTTGTGCCGGCAACATCTTATCTCTGGCATCATCGGCGATTCGTGGGCGCTTTGGAGATGTGCGGTTCCTTGCAACGTGTCCTTCACCACCACGCTTATAGCATTTGATTGTCTTGGCTTGACCTTGGTTACCATTTCTTCCTCGATTCGTTGCCCACATATCCTCTACCAAAGACCACCCCTTCCCCGATCATCTTGTCTTTCCGAATCGGTTGCACCACGATCCTTCCATCTTTAACAATGGCTTGATTATGTGGGTTAGATGCGTTCGAGGTTGTTGTTGGTTTGTGGGAGAGAATTCATGTTTTGACTAATGAGAAGAGCAAGTTGATTAATGATGTTACCCACGTGTGCATCAAGATCGCCTTGTTTGAACCTGAGGATCGGGGATGAGTTTGTGATTACCATTACCCAAGGGTATGACTTGTGATGCTTTGGTTGTGATTCCAATGTTTGAGTAGAAAGTCGTTGAGTCATTAGGCTAACTTGTCTCACCCCGGTTGGTTTTGAACCGATTGAGAATCAACTTTTCAAACATGGCATGTCTCTCATTCCAAGGAGGAAGGCATAGAGTTGCTCATAGTTAGTATGTTTCAATCCTTTAGTGAGTTTCACAGATGTGACAAACTTGTGCCATTCGGGATTCATGTTGTTCACAAACTTTGAGTTCAAATTGAATATTAGGCATGGTCATTCGATGTTCCTCATGTCATTCACTAACTTATGAAATCTCACATAATACTCATAGACACTCTCATCCGGTTTCATCTTGAAGTGCTCAAATTCGTCATAGAGTTGGGATTCTCTGTCTTCCATAGTTAATTCAACACGAGAGAAGCATCTTAACGTTATCCCAAACCGCCTTTGCATCGGTGTTATGATTGATCGCCTTGTAGATGTCTTTAGGAAGACCTTGAAGAACAATGTTTGAAGCCCCGATATCCGCATCGAATCTCTTTTCTCCTCATTATCAAGCTCATTGTACATCTTAGGTCCGTCCATTCCGTAAGCAGGAGTACCATCTTCATTAGTATCAAGTATGTCTCTAGTCGCCTCAACCCGATATGGTCCTTCATCAATGGATTTGAGAATGTTGACACCATTTTCCTTTCCCGAGCAATACAATCGATTCGTTGAGCCCAAGAATCGTAGTCGCCTTCTGTCAAGCATGGGTGGGCGAGTATCCGAGCCACCGTGAACATCCTCGGCAACGATGGAGATGACAAGAGGGACGTTGGTAGACATGTTAACAGATTATACGGATTTTATAACTCTATGATTAAACCGGAAATAGATTCTTTCACGGATTTTACTAAATCAAGAGAAAACCGTAAACAATCACTCAAGTCGCTAGATGATAAAGCTCTAAGTCGCTAGAAACACAAGCACTAAGTCGCTACCAATTAATTCGCTAGATGTACCAAGTCGCTAGAAACCCAAGTCGCTAGATAGAAGTGATGCGTAAATCAGTTAAGTTCTCTCACGCAAGCGTAAGAAAACTTAAAACACCCTAAGCACGAAATCAATGAAGATCCGAGGAGTATAGGGTCTCCCGGTCGTTATGTCCCAATACATGCAATGGATTATCAAACGATAGTGATCGGGAGATTTGAACGGAAAAGGAGATTTGAATAGATTATAACCACAAGAAAACCAACAAATTACAACGGCTTAAATGCAAATTAAAGGAAATTAAAAAGATAAAAAATATTAAATAAACGCTATCACTATATTTAAAAATGATGTTTTAGTGATTTTATAAAACAAAATAACTTAAATAAACTATTTTAACTAAAACGTAAACTTAAATTATCTAAAAACGTGGCCTAAAATGAAAACGTACGTTATGTACGAAAATTACGCTGGAGCGCAAGATAAAACGTAAAATTTGTGAAATAAAAGTCCTACGAATGTAAAAACAATTTTCTTACGTACTAAATGACAAAAGAAAATTTTAGGAAAAAGCGGAATATTTTTTTGACTTTTAAATTAATTTCTATGAATTAAAAATGATTTAACACTAATTAATTGGTTAAAAATACTAAACTACTATAGAAAAATCTGAAAAATTACAGAAAACTACTAAAAGTTATGCTAGTTTAATGAAAAATAAGAAAACAGCATGTTGCTTTATGAAATAAGCTGGAAATAAGCCCAAAAGAGCTTAAAATGCAAACTGTCAAGATGCCTTATATATTAAATGATGCAAAGGATAACCAATAAAGTCCCAAGGGCAGATGGTTAAGCATGTGGTGTTGAGGTCGTGTACTTAGGGACCAGGGTTCGAATCCCCTTTGGTACCCTTTTTTGCAAACAATTTTTTCTTTGATTTTTCTTTTTGAAACTTGAAGATGAGATCAAATGATGAAACTTTTGTAAAAACTTCACTTCTAAATACTTGTCAATAAGCTGTTTGAAACAGCTTTTTCCAACAGTGAGCAAGAATTTCAACCAAACACCTTTTTTCTTGATTCAACTTGGCTAAACTACATTTAAATTGCTTTTGAAACTTGAAAATTTTGACAAAATGAGGAACCTTGCAAACACTTAAGTTTTGAAAACTCAAAAACAGCTTAGGTGTAACTTATTTTAACAGTAAACAAAGAAGCACTTTTAAGAACAAACAAGCAAACACTCCTTTAAAGCAATCACCCAAACACCCCTTAACAGATTTCAAGTATGAAAAGGAAGGTAAAGCAAGTTGGTAATACACACTGGGTAAGAGATTAAGCTAGATACAAAAGGAAAATCACTAAAAGAAAAGAGTAGCAATTGGCTTAAAGCTATTCTATGGAAATCCTAAGATTATGACTAAACTTGAACTCCTAAAGTTTACAAATAAGCACTACATGGGCAAGAAAAATAAGGTCCTAATAAGCAATATTTAAGCTAAAATCAAACTATTATGCTAGAATATAACTTATAAGCGCTAACAACACTTGCAAAGCTCAAATGAAAAAGCAAATGTGACCCGTGGTCGCTGGTTGCGAGACTCAAACAGCTTAGGGTGTCTGCTTGTAGCTTATTTGAGATAAGTCGAAAAGAGACAGTCCCGATCTTATGGCCACCTTGAGTTCACCAACCATGCTACCTTTGCTCCCAAGAGAATTCTGAATAAAATGTTTTCAACTTATAAATAAGTCGAGAAACAAAGAGAGAAAAGTTGCACAGACAATGTTTTGATGAGACCTACCCACTTTAAACCATTAGCGACCTAACTAAAACAATTTTTGATTTTTTCCTTTGACACAAGATTGACAAGCTATTTAACTAACCATTTTTATTTTTTACAATTTTCTATTTCACCAAAAACTTGGTTAAAACGCTAATGAAATCGATGTAAATCAACATTTTGGAAACCAAGGAAATTTAAAACTGTTGTAAACTTGTAAAGAAAACTTCTCCAACTCAAATGGCTAAATTCGGACACCGTTATTGGTTGATTACTCGTCAAAGTGGGTAAAACCACTTTGACCCATTTTTAAAGCTTAAACCAAACTCACTGAAACCAATTTTTGACCCCAAAGGTTTTCTCTTTTCTGACAGTAAGAGATAATCTCAAACAACTTAAGTAAACAATACTAGAATTTCAAAAGATTAAATTCAAGGAAGCTTTTCATTAACTCAAATAAAAATTACAACAGAATCTAAAAAAAAAAACATTAAAGCTAAATTTTTCTAAAAACTAGGGGTGCCATTATACATTGGCTTACAATCCTATTTATACTACTCTTCTAAGGTCTTTTTCTTTGAGCTTTAGCTTGTGCTACTTCACTCATCCATCTTGGCCATTGGATTGGTCCACTTTATCACAGCCGTTGATTCACGTTTTGGCGCCCAATGTTGCAACAGGGCACGGTCACTTGTGATGGGTAGGGGGTGTGAAGGTGTTGGGAAGAGGAGGGAGACAAAGATGTCTCGAAGGACGTATATGGAGTAGGAAAAGGGGTGGGTATGTTTTATTTCAAACGTGGGTTTGGTCGGGTCAAGGGTAATGGGTAGCTGGATTGGGTAAAGGATTTGGGCCAAAGGGAATTATGATGGGCTTGGGTTAGCTATAGGATCCGCTTGGTTTGTTTGATAAACACAAGGACCACTTGTGTAATATTTGAAACTCAAGGACCAAACCGAAAATTATGAAGATGTAATCCAAGGACTAATGTTGCCAACCTTAAATAGACCAAGGTTTAGTTTGACACTTTTGAAAATTTCAAGGACTAAATTTGACCATTTTGGATTTTCGTGGACTAAATTGTAATTTTCTCAAAACTTTTAGATTTTCCACCAAAGGACTAAATATGACATTTTATGATTTTAAAAAGACCTTTGGTGACTTTTCTTTGAAATTTTGGCTCGTGGACTATTTTTGACAATTTTTGAAACTGGGGACTAAAAGCGCAATTTTGCAAATTTGATATGTTTTTCATCCGATTTTGATATTTTTGCATTTAAACACATAAAACACTGATTTGTGATATTTTGATCATTTTGATGTGTTTCGAAAGTGTTTTCGAGATGATTTTGCGCTTATATTGTACAAAATGATGAGTATTTAGAGACTCATCAATCCCCACATCGAGATATTGCTAGTCCCTAGCAATGATTTGAGAAAACATAATGGATTTTAAACTCTTTACCAAAAGCCATTACTTCGAGTAGCCAAATGTTTTAGTTCAAGTAAGAACCATGGTACACCGATAACCATGTGATTTTGAGCAAACCACCGCCTTTCAACGGATTTGATTTTGTCTTTACCGAAGCCGCACCCTTCGGACTAGCCAACTCTTAGATAAATTATCAATATTATCTTTGGTGAGCTGATTACCAATTATGGTTTTCCATCGCCTTTACCACAAGCCATAATCTTGCGGGCTAGCCAACTCTTAACTTGTTAGATATGCGAATGAAGAACCATACAATTTTGGGCAAATTGCAAGCCATATAAACGGATTTGAGATATCTTTACCAAGAGCCGTTTGCTCTGGATTAGCCAATCCTTTTGTCTATCAAACATGGCGGATCGATAACCAAATGAGTAAGTGTAAAACACTTACTCCAAAAAAAAAATTTTGGCCAAAACGGGGAATTGGTATAATTATATAATAAAATTCGTGAGAATTCCCCACACTTAGAAATGAATATTGCCCTCAATATTCAAAGTACCGCGGTTATGCCGAAACAAAGAACGAAAAGGGAAATACTACGGCCATTATTTAGAAAGAAGATTTTTTTTTTTTTTTTTTTTTTTTTTACAACATGTGGGCATCACCCCACACTTAGGTGGTAGAAAGGGGTAAGAAGACGTAAATATGGGTGAAAACCCATATGGTGCGTACATCGTTTTTGATTACCGAGTCGCTAGCTTGACTCGACCCGAATTCATTGGTTCACGGGAAGCAAAGTGGAAAAAACAATCTCCATCGGACTTTCATTCAAGATGTTTGGACAAACATTTCAAGCACGTGAAAGTTCCACACCGATGAGATATACATAGAACCGCTCAAAATGATATATGGAAATGCGGGATCAAAGATAATGTCTTCATTCCGAAGGAGTGAAGAATGTGAGAAGCCACGGGATAGGTGAAGAGAGATAGAAAATCATGATAATCATCATGATTAACTCATCTTCATCTATAGGAGGATCCATAATTTCGTGATTATGAATCTCATCATTTGCTTATGTGATCAAGACAAATCTCGGAGTGTCTAGATCAGTAGAATTTATCATACTCCGCGGAGATATGATATGAGTGAGTTCATCGAGAACTCCATGAAGGTGAATGAATCATATTCGTAATTGATATGAGTAGGTTCACCGCGAACTCCTCAAAAGTAAATGATTCACAATCGTGAGAGAATTATGAGAATGAGAAGTGGTACGCCACTAATCTTCTCTCCCATATTATCAAAACAAGAGGCTTTCATTTCCGAATAGAATCATCGGAAAGAATGTCACTACCCTTAATGGGGATAGGAGATGAAATAGGTTTCTCTTTGAAAGCCTCGATTTTAGAAATGAGAAGACCGACATTCAATAATGTTGCTCGAAGAGCTTCATCTTTGATTTCATGTCAGAACTTCATCATTCTCTTCTTCTAAGCTAACAAGCTCGTAAGGAGAATCTTCCACAAACGATGTCTCCACAAGATAACGAATCGTCATCATCGAATCGGAGAGCATCTCAACATGATCTTTTGGGAAGACAAGAGGAGGAGGATATCACACACATGATCAAGAATTCCTGTGACTCTCTTGGGATTGGGACAAGGTCCTCAACACTAGACTTTATGAATTCGTCCGATTCCTTTTCGTGAACAAAGGTCGAGATGCTCGTCCCCATAATAAGAGAGTGAGTGTGAATCTCGGGTGTGATAGCAGTTGTTTGAGATGGAATCTCAACTGCGGAATATCAACGACCGGGGGTTGAGAAATATTACTTTAAAAGGATAAAACCCTCCTCGTCATCGCCATACGTAGCGGCCTTAAGAAATTGGGAACGTCTTAGAGTCGCTTTGCTCTAGGATAAATAATTCTTCCCTAGATTTGCGAGCTTCGTTCTTGCCAAAGAATTCTCCTATGGTCTTTTCACCACTCACTTGATTCTTAAAATTACTCATCATATCCTCAAGTGTTTTCATTGCGGTTTCAAGATCCCGAGTTTTCATGAGACAACGGCTCGGATGGAGTTTGAACCAGTATAGGTTGTGGAGGTTGGAAATTATCACACATATAAGAGTCATGATTGTTACAAGGAACCGGGTTCCTCTTTGACAATCGAGTGAGTGGGGACCTCCACAAGACTCACAACAAGAAACTGCTGAGTCCGGAATGGTGAATCATATGGATTTTGGTTATAACCAAAGTTCGAGCATCATTGGAAAACTGCTCATAGACAAACGTGTTTCCCGATTGACACTCAAATCCTTGGTGAGGACCTCCACAAAATTCACAATGAAGTGTTGATTGTATGATAAGTCGGGCATGGTGGGTAATTGAAAAGTTTGAGGAGTCGTTAAATGAGTTCGGTTAGGATCATAATCAAATGAATTCCTCGAACCACAAAACAAACAACTCCCGTTATGGATATCATTCCACATTGTACACAAGTACACCAACGACAAAGTGAACCATAAAGAGGCTCACCACAACCGACACAAGGAATAAACGATTGCATTTGATAGTTATGAAGAGGAATCGGTTTATTCAAAGAATCATCAAACCAACATGGTAATCCGAATGACTATCAAGTCTCAAGAACATTCGGAAAAATCCGGAGGTGGGACAAGTGGTGTGCTCGAGAGCTAGCAATTTCCACCACTCGTTATGGTCTCCGGTTTTGGTTCCCGAGAAACGTGAAGATCGTGCAAGTCATTCGGTTAGTCACCGTGTTTGAACGGGTTCATCGTAATCAATTCTAATTCTCGACTGTTGTCGGCTTGAATTTGTTCGATTAGATTACGGGTTCTATCTTCAAAGAAAGTGTCCTCGTAATCCTCGGTGGGTGCTTGGGGTAGCTCCGACGCTTGAACCGGTTTGTCAAGATTAGAATGTATTTCGGGTTGTGGCGGTTGGTCGAAATAACTTTGAAAAGCATTTTTGATGGATAATTCGCACGAATTGCAAAATTCGCTGAACTAGGACCTCCACACCGCCACACACATTTCCGACGATGAAGTTGACGAATGTCGACATAAGAATTAAACATATAGAGGATTAAGAAGAGAATCAAATGGTTGAGAGGATACGAAGAATAGAATTAAGCGGCAAAAGAGGGTAAGAGAAATAGAATCAACGAATAAGAGGAATGAGAAGAATATTTTGGGGTTTTGGATAAGAAAATATAAACATATATGGATGGATGGTATGAACAAAGAGTGAATATCCAAATCACTAATCTTCTAGACGAAGATAATCACCACACTCTCAAGCGTGGCGCTAAAATTTGATGCGTGCAGAAATCATTAAGTTCTCTCACGCAAGCGTAAGAAAACTTAAAACAGCCTAAGCACGAAATCAATGAAGATCTGAGGAGTATAGGGTCTCCCCGGGTCGTTATGTCCCAGCGAGCTGTGCAATGGATTATCAAACGTATAGTGATCGGGAGATTTGAACGGAAAAGGAGATTTGAATAGATTATAACTACAGAAAAAACCAACAAATTACAACGGCTTAAATGCAAATTAAAGGAAATTAAAAAGATAAAAAATATTAAATAAACGCTATCACTATATTTAAAAATGATGTTTTAGTGATTCTATAAAACAAAATAACTTAAATAAACTATTTTAACTAAAACGTAAACTTAAATTATCTAAAAACGTGGCCTAAAATGAAAACGACGTTATGTACTTAAAATTACTGTTGAGCGCAAGATAAAACGTAAAATTTGTGAAATAAAAGTCCCACGATGTAAAAACAATTTTCTTACGTACTAAATGACAAAAGAAAATTTTAGGAAAAGCGGAATATTTTTTGACTTTTAAATTAATTTCTATGAATTAAAAATGATTTAACACTAATTAATTGGTTAAAATACTAAACTACTATAGAAAAATCAAAAATTACGTAAAACTACTAAAAGTTATGCTAGTTTAATGAAAATAAGAAAACAAAGATGTTGCTTTATGAAATAAGTCGAAATAAGCCCAAAAGAGCTTAAAATGCAAACCGTCAAGATGCCTTATATATTAAATGATGCAAAGGATAACCAATAAAGTCCCAAGGCGTATGGTTAAGCATGTGGTGTTGAGGTCGTGTACTTAGGGACCGTGGTTCGAATCCCTTTGGTACCCTTTTTGCAAACAATTTTTCTTTGATTTTTCTTTTGAAACTTGAAGATGAGATCAAATGATGAAACTTTTGTAAAACTTCACTTCTAAATACTTGTCAATAAGTCGCTTGAAACGACTTTTTCCAACAAAGGAGCAAGAATTTCAACCAAACACCTTTTTCTTGATTCAACTTGGCTAAACTACATTTAAATTGCTTTTGAAACTTGAAAATTTTGACAAAATGAGGAACCTTGCAAACACTTAAGTTTTGAAAACTCAAAATGTTTTAGGTGTAACTTATTTTAACAAGAAACAAAGAAGCACTTTTAAGAACAAACAAGCAAACACTCCTTTAAAGCAATCACCCAAACACCCTTATGATTTCAAGTATGAAAAGGGAAGGTAAAGCGGGTTGGTAATACACACTGGGTAAGAGATTAAGCTAGATACAAAAGGAAAATCACTAAAAGAAAAGAGTAGCATTGGCTATTTAAAGCTATTCTAAGGAAATCCTAAGATTATGACTAAACTTGAACTCCTAAAGTTTACAAATAAGCACTACATGGGCAAGAAAAATAAGGTCCTAATAAGCAATATTTAAGCTAAAATCAAACTATTATGCTAGAATATAACTTATAAGCGATTAACAACACTTGCAAAGCTCAAATGAAAAAGCAAATGTGACTGTGGGTCACTGGTTGCAGACTCAAACAGAGCTTAGGTGTCTGCTTGTAGCTTATTTGAGATAAGTCGGAAAAGAGGCAGTCCCGATCTTATGGCCACCTTGAGTTCACCAACCATGCTACCTTTTGCTCCCAAGAGAATTCTCGAAATGCTTTGTTTTATAAATAAGTCGAGAAACAAGAGAGAAAAGTTGACAGACAATGTTTTGACGACCTACCCACTTTAAACCATTAGCGACTTAACTAAAACAATTTTTGATTTTTTCCTTTTGACACAAGATTGACAAGCTATTTAACTAACCATTTTATTTTTTACAATTTTCTATTTCACCAAAAACTTGGTTAAAGCGCTAATGAAATCGATGTAAATCAACATTTGGAAACCAAGGGAAATTTAAAAGCTTGTAAACTTGTAAAGAAAACTTCTCCAACTCAAATGGCTAAATTCGGACACCAAGTTATTGGTTGATTACTCGTCAAAGTGGGTAAAACCACTTTGACCCATTTTTAAAGCTTAAACCAAACTCACGAAACCAATTTTTGACCCCAAAGGTTTTCTTTTCTCGACAAGAAGAGATAATCTCAAACAAAGTAAACAATACTAGAATTTCAAAAGATTAAATTCAGGAAGCTTTTCATTAACTCAAATAAAAATTACAACATGTAATCTAAAAAAAACATTAAAGTAAATTTTTCAAAACTAGATTATTTCAAAGATTAAATTCAAGGAAGCTTTTCATTAACTCAAATAAAAATTACAACAACAATCTAAAAAAAAACATTAAAGCTAGGGGTTTTTCTAAAACTACAATCCTATTTATACTACTCTTCAAGGTACTTTGTGCCTTATACATTGAGCTTACAATCCTATTTATACTACTCTTCAAGGTCCATCTTTTTGGTCCAGCTTTATCTTGTGCTACTTTTGATTCACGTTTTGGGCCCAATGTTGCAACAGGCCCGGTCACTGTGATGGGTAGGGTGGCGGTGAAGGTGTTGGGAAGAGGAGGAGAGACAAAGATGTCCGGGCGATGTATACGGAGTAGGGAAAAGGGTGGGTATGTTTTATTTCAAACGCTGGTTTGGTCGGGTGGCGGGTAATGGGTAATCGGATTGGGTAAAGGATTTGGGCCAAAGGGAATTATGATGGGCTTGGGTTAGCTATAGGATCCGTTTGGTTTGTTTGATAAACACAAGGACCACTTGTGTAATATTTGAAACTCAAGGGACCAAACACGAAAATTATGAAGATGTAATCCAAGGACTAATGTTGCCAACCTTAAATAGACCAAGGTTTAGTTTGACACTTTTGAAAATTTCCAATGACTAAATTTGACCATTTTGGATTTTCGTGGACTAAATTGTAATTTTCTCAAAACTTTTAGATTTTCCACCAAAGGACTAAATATGACATTTTATGATTTTAAAAAGACCTTGGTGACTTTTCTTTGAAATTTTGGCTCGTGGACTATTTTTGACAATTTTTGAAACTGGGGACTAAAGCGCAATTTTTGCAAATTTGATATGTTTTTCATCCGATTTTGATATTTTTGCATTTAAAACACATAAAACACCGATTTGTGATATTTTGATCATTTTGATGTGTTTCAGTGTTTTCGATGATTTTGCGGTTTATATTGTACAAAATGATGAGTATTTAGAGACTCATCGAAAGCAAGTCGCTAAGTAGTAACTCGCTTCTACCCAAGTCGCTAGCCAAATTTTGGCAAAGAATTGCTACACAAGTCGCTAGACACACAAGTCGCTAAAGAGCAACTCACATCGATCAAGTCGCTACAACAAGTCACACCCGTAGTGGAGATTCCACTACTTGTACTTTTAACTCGCTAGCTCTAACTCGCTAGTTTTTAACATCAGAAGTCGCTACAAATCGGAAGTAAGTCGCTAGCAAGAAACTATACCGAGAGCTAAGTCGCTAGCTTGAAAACCAAATAAACTTCACTTTTCAATCCAAAACAACCCAAACAAGATGATTCAAGCTTACCAAATGAAAACCTAAACACTTTTGATGATTCTAAACACAAAAGTACCAACAAAATTCAAACTTTAACACAAGAGATCAACCAAATGATGCAAAACCACTAAACTTTTCAAACTCAAAACCACCTAAAACCACTATAAATCCAAAGATGTGCAAGATATGATCTAACCATGGCTCTTGATACCAATTGTTAGATATAAGCTTTCACATACACATCAAACCATAACACAAAGTAGCATGTAGATGGAATTCTAGAGAGAAAGTTAGAGGTTTAGGGAACTTAGTGAGAGAAAGTGAAAGATATTATTATGAGCTCCAACTCTACCTTGGGAGGTAGAGAGTATTTATAGTCTTACACAAATCGCCACACTACGGGTCATGGATCGTGTACAGGTGGGTAAAGACCGTCTGTCCTCCACGGTGTTACTTAACTAAATTACTACTTAACTTAAAAGAACTACGACTACGAGCTTTCTAACGATTACATATACTTGAGGTGACCGACTCTTTATCATCGGGAATTTCTAATTCCTAACAATAACTCTCCGGAACTTTATCATTTTTGGTTGGACCACTTGCCGAAGATTCGGCACGCTTAGAAGTAGTAGCCTTTGTGGCTTCCTTTGGGTGGGGAGTATCCATTCTTTACTGAAATTCAAACAAAGCATTCGATCAAGTATAATCACCTATAACTTACACAATAGTCATATCACTCTTATATATTTCACCCTAACATGCCACTCGTGCAAAGCCTTAATGACTCTAAGCGACACATATTTAAAATTTTCTTATAACCACGGTGCAAGCGTAGTTATAAAACATGTAAAATATGTGCTCTTAAACCATCATGGAAGTGCACACGTAGCATAACTATTACTAACACATTTCACAAGGCCTAAGTATATGAAATTAATAAAGATCCTAAATCTCTTAGAACAAGGCTCGATAACAAGTTGTTATGCCCCAAAATCGAAAAGTTACAATTTTTTAAATGACGGAAATTGGATTGACTTTCATGACATTTTGACTAAATAATTATGACTTGAACTATGAAGGAAAGAAGACTAGAAAAATTCTTTTAGTTTGATTTGTAAGAAGATACTCATTATGTCATCTGGCGGGTAGACGTCGTCCACTCACATTATGCGACGCCGTCCTCCTTAACGGAATGTCGATCATGAATAAACATTAAAGCCGATACCGTGAGTTTTATAACCCGACGGCGTCGGCTCGAATGGGACGCCGCCACCCTTTAACCGGGACGCCGTTTGAAATAGGAAATAACATGACAACTGCACCAATTATAACTAGACGGGTCACCCAATTAGTGGACGCCTATCCGGTGACCAGACAGACAATCGGTCAGATTTCCTGCACTTCAACCCAAATCTTACAAAATACCATTCAAGAACAATATCAAGGGCTTCAATTTAACCCAACATAACTTATAAAGACTATCACCATTAAACCTTTGACACATAACATCCAAAAACAAGTCAAATGGCATTGCGCCAAACACCATTTTACCAATATTTTGACCCATAAACTACAAGGGTTTGACACTAATAGTTAGAAACCATTTAGACATCACTAAGAACATATACAACCAAAAGTAAGGAAATGACCACTTGACCCGAAATATACCAAAGACTCTTCGGGGCTTCCAACTTCAACACCTTGATCCAAAAGACTAACACAACTAGAAGCTCAAGTATGGTCCATCCTATACTTGATTCTTACCCTTATCCTCCTTGCTAGAACCTACAAAACGTCATCAACTATAACGTAAGCGAATTGCTTAGTAAGTAAATGGATTATATGTAAAGTAAAACTTTAACAACATAAGAAGATTTATAGAACATTTATAATATGAGAACATACCTTCAATTTCATAATTATACTACTTGACAAAATAAAAGCTATGGATCCAAACTACTATTACAAGCTCCAACAAGACTATAACAAATTCAATAGTTCATAATTAGCACAATACAACTTAAACCCATTATACTTACCTCCAATTGCTCGATAGGTTTTCTACCAAGTAGAGTCACAACTCCCTTAAGCTTCCTAAGCAATAATTAATCTTAATTCAAGACTATAACTAGTAATTTCAATGAATTGGACATCTTCTATTACTACTTTAAACTTCTAAAATTCAAAACCCTTATCATAAAGATTGGGTCAGATGCTTACTTGGTTTAAAGGTACGAAATTAAGGGTCTAATAATCTTGATAGTCACCACCACAAGCTCAATTTAGACTCAATTGAAGATTCTTGACATACCTTCTTCTTCTTCCCTAACACTCTTTCTTCACCTCGAGGTTTCCTCAAAAAATTTCTGGATATCTCTTCTGAAATATCATTTTCTTCTTTTATTTATTTCACTTAGTTCTGATGGCAACATTAGTCCCCCTATTTTAAGATTCTTATACATTGGCCACTAAAGTTCCTAATTTATTTACTTAGTTGAAACTTTTAAATAATTTAAATACCAAAATAACATAAAGGACCAATACTAACATTTAATAATACCTCGTCGGGATACGGGTGTAACACTTGTAGTGATACGTGTTGTTGATTTTACGAATACCCTTCATTACTACAAGTACGCCAGAGATGATCTTCATAACCCCATCCTTTGCTCTTACTTCGAATCCTTTAGATTCTAAGGTCCCGACCGAAATGAGATTTTTCTTCAACTTTGGCGAATAACGAACACCTTTCAAGGTCACAATTGTTCCATCTTCATTCTACAATCAAACGGAACCAATCCCATGAGTAGTGAGGGGAGTTTCCTCTGCCGTATAAACAACTTCCTCATGTTCTTCAAGATTACTAAACCACTCTCGATGTGGTGTAATATGATGGCTACATGCGGAATCTAATAGCCATACATCAGAAGCATTCTTAGTTGACAATGTTGCAAGTGAGAGATCTGATTCTTCATCATCACACTTGGTGACATTCGCCTCAGCTACAGCTTTCCCTTTGTAATGATTGTCCTTAGTTTTCAACTTTGGACAATCTCTCTTCCAATGACCTTTTTCATGACAAAAGGCACATTCATCTTTTCTTAGTCTCTGCCTCGACTTGGATCTCCATCTTTATCGGTGCCCTTCTTCCGTGAACGACCTCGACCAAAGAAACCTCTGCGTCTCCACTTGAACCAATATGCTTGTCCTTCCTTCTCGCCTTTACTATACAAGGTGGCACAAACTTTACTAAGAGACATCATCCTTTCCATTAAGTAGAGTTGTTTCAAGCAACTCGTACTCCGAAGCGATCCCAACAAGATAATGCTAGATCCTGGTCTTTGAACACCTCATCCATATTCATCAAATTGGTTACCACCGGTTAAACGGTAATGTGATCATTCATTGTGGTACCGGTACATAAGTGAAGCGAAGAGTCGCTTCTTCATAAAGAGCTTATTCGACAATTTTATCATAAATTTCTTCCAACGCCACCCACGGTTTATAGGCGGATGTTTCTTTTGAGAAAGCATATCGTTGCTCTCTCGAAATACATGAACGAACCGTGCCACAAGCTAACCGATTGATGGTTAACCAATTCCTCTCTTCTACATCCTCTGGTTTACTTTCTTCAACGGCAATGTCTAGACCTTGCTGAAAAAGAACGTCTAGAACCTCACTTTGCCACATACCAAAATGGCATGTGCCATCAAAAACCTCCACCACCAATCTTGCATTCGTCAAGACTGGTCTAGCCCAGCTTGGAGATGTTGGATCCACCGATGTGGAAGGTTTGTCAACTATGCCATCCACCATTTCGTGTACAAATTAATTTTCAATAGCTTCAACCAAAAAACAATGTAATTCTTTTCCGATGGAGGATCAAATTTAATTGCAACCACAGAGCAAACTAAGAATAACCTCGGCTCTTGATACCACTTGTTGTGGAATAACCGTGATAATATCCCACCGACTAGGTAAAGGTGTGAATGTTTCAACACCACAACTATACCCCAAACTAGCTTATTGAAAATTATACACTAAGAAAGAAACCAAGAATGAAACACCAAAATTTCTTATATATTTCTTATAGAAACATATTACAAACTAGAACAAGAAAGAGAGAACTAATTCTAACTACACAACAAGAAGTGCTTGTGTGTTTTTGGTGTGTATGTAACTCCAAATGAGAGCCTTATTTATAAGCAAAAACTTTGCGCTTTGCTAGTGTAATCAAGTTAGCAACTTGCATCTATCTTGTAATATATACTCCCCGAATTGGCTTGACGAGCCGTTTCCCCCGGTACTCGTCGTGGTCTCGGATTTTGCTTTTTTCATCGCACGCGTTTTCGTCCATCGGACGTGGTCTTACATCATGACCGAATAGCTCCTCGTTGGTTTGCGGGACATCGCGGTTAAATCAACCGGTTTCGATGCGCCTCAATTTGCATGGCCGCAAAACTTCCCACACATCCTCTTGAAAAACGGAATTCTGTATGCTCGTTCGGTACATTTTTCTAGCCCGTCTCATGTTATCCAACTCATTTTCCCCACTTTTTTTCAAACGTTTTGCACGTTTGTAGACCGAGTTGAACTTTTGGCAATTTTGGTTCAACATATATATACCACTGGTTATCAACATATCCTTGTTGCGAGGTTGAAAATTTTCTTATTGAACTCGTTCAAAACCCGATACCAAAACGTGTCGCCTGGTTGTGAAAGTCCGAGTTTCATCCTCGAACGGCAATGTAACACGATGCAAGTAGTGTTTCCTCATTTGGTTGCCAATGTAATGTAGTATCGGTCACGTCGATTTCTTTCGGAAATTGGTTCGGGTTCTTTGGGTTTTGCCTTCGCTTACCTCGACTTTTGGGCTTTGGGGAGACGTGGGTGCTTCGGATTCTTCATGTGTTTCGAAATGTACGTGAGGATTAGGATGTCGGTTGATTGTTGATCGAATTTTAGATTTTGTTTAACATTGCTTGGTGTGTTTGCCACCAAATAAATTGTTGTTGTTGGTAAAGTTGCTCGAAGACAAGTCGAGTGGGTTAGGGAAAGGATTTGAAGATGACCTCGCGTTCGTGTTTGAAGGCGAAGACCCGATTTCGGGTTATTAAGCCCGAGGAGGTTCAAGAAACTCTTATTATTATTAGGAAATCCTCACTTTTTTTAAGAAACCAAGTATATGAATTTGAGTTTGAGTTATGAAAGTGTCAAGAAAAAATGTGCATTAAGTGGGTATTTATATTGAGTTATTAAAGGTTTTGAATTTTTTTTAACCTTACTGTTGCATAATGTCCAAGGCGATATGTAAATTTAATTATTTTAATTTGAAACTCAATTATAGCCGTTTGAAGGGCAAAATGTTTTTTTTTTTTTTTTTTTTTTTTTTCTGAGTCTAGTGTGTTGCTTTTCACGTTGATGTGGCAATGCCTAATGTAACGTTTTTTTTTTTTTTTTTTTTTTTTTTGTATTTCATTTGGAGTCTAGTGTGTTCTTTTCACGTTGATGTGGCAATGCCTAATGTAACGAAACACATGGTATGATAACTTGAGCTCAAAATCGCCATGTCACAGCTAACACTAAACCATGTATATGATACCTATCGCTTTCTTGACAAATTTATGACACTTATTATAAGTGTGTAACAAACAAAAAGTGTTCACGTTTATAAGTATATTAAAATTTGTCGCACACAATCTTTACGCATTTGGTGATATGCTCAAACATTAATTGCGGCAAATTAACCTCTGCGTTTGTAAGTGCAAAATTTTTTACTTGTCACTAGCTTACAAGCGTACAAGTGTTTGTAGTTATGTATTTTTGCGCTTATGGATTTAAAATCAAATGAAATGAAAATCTAAATAAAAATGATTATAAATAACTATAATCACATATTTGAAATCGTTAATTTGATTTGGATGCATTTTAGTTTTAAGATGCGATCATAGATATTTTCTAACTCAAAATTAAATGACGTACACATATATTATATGGATTTTATCGAGTTAGATGAATCATACGTCTTTTTCATCATATAGGCGTCATATGTGTTGTTATTACTACATCAGATCGTTTTCACTTAAAAATCATCTCAAATTAATTATAATGCATATAAACGATCATAAATGATCTCAAATGTGTAGTTATCATTATTTTTATTGTTTTTTATTTTATGTTTTTTTTATTGGAACCCTACCACACGCTTATAATGTAAACATATTATACACGTCTTAATCGTAAACAACTGGATTAAATTAACATCAAGTGGAGGTAGAGAGGTACTCAAACTCAAATTGATTTGCTGCCAAGTCTTGGGTCTTGGCCATTTGTTTGTTTGAACTTTGAATTTTGAACCATTATTCAATACTGTTCGGCCCCCTGGCCGAGCTACGCCACATATTTTGAGAGAGTCCTCGATGCAATTCTTATATGATGAGAGGGCTTATGGTTCGGCCGATGTCAACCTTTGAATTTTTATTTTTATTTTTTTTAGTTTATATAGATAAACATGAAGTCTTTGTCTACTTTCGGAGTGTAACATATAAAACTTACTTACACATAGTATGAAATATTTAAAATTAAATTGACCGACCATCACACCAAAATAAGGCACGTTGATAAGGAACTAGTAGCACTAAGAACAAGAAATCATTTTCTACCGTAAGAGTGAACGGTGCAATCTTGCCAACCCTCGTTATAGCATTTTTGTGCTATAACGGCGCCACTACTACACCGCCTTTCATCCGTATTGGCCCCGCTATTTTTCCAACACAACCAAAGATGAGCCGGTCACCTTTCCTTTCTCTTTCCACCTTCTCACGCGTGAGTGGTTGTGTGTGGAATGGGTTTCCATGCGTGGTAGCACCTCACGAGTAACAAAGTGCTCCACTCCGTCCAGTCTAATAGTTATCTCGGCCACACATGAAAAAGAATTATTACGTAAAACACTGATTATCTGATTACTCGTGAACATATATTTTCTATTTCGAAATACAATGCAAAACATCACATAAAACATTTAAATCATCTTACAAATCAATGTTCTTATTCTCCATTTTCTTCATCAACAATGGAGCTTTGAGAAAATCTTCTATAGCTTCAACAGAAGTCCCTTTAAAACCATCATCATCACGAATCGCTTCTTCAATGATCTTCTTAACTACACTAGCTTTCATTCTCATCATTTTCCCTTTACCATTTTCACTCATCACATCTTCAATCTTCACTCTCAAATCCTCACTAACAACCTCAAAACTAACACCTCTAGCAACCTCAACACACACTCCCACAAACTCGACCATCATTTTCGCGTTATAGAATTGCTCGGCCGCCATTGGCCATCCAAGCAATGGCACGCCACAACCAAGTGATTCCAACACTGAATTCCAACCACAATGACTCATAAACGCTCCAACGGATTTGTGAGATAGTATATCCACTTGTGGAGCCCATTTTTCTACTATAAGTCCCCTGTTTTCATCCTCTGTTCTTTTCTTGAAGTTTTCGGGTAGCCATTCCTCTGTTTTGAATTCAGCGTTTATGTCGAATCCAATAGGAGGCCTAACTACCCAAATAAAATTTACATTACTCTTATCTAATGCAATAGCTAATTGCATCATTTGTGATGCAGAAATCGTGTTTTGTGACCCGAATGATATGTACAAAACAGAGGATTTTGGTTTGGAGTCAAGAAACTGTATAAATTTATCGTTCTCGACTGGCTTAATACCTTTGTCTACAGATAAGTTAATAGGCCCGATCGCCCAAACGGGTCGCTTAAACTTTCTTCTAAAGTAAGACAAACCAATTTCATCAAGATTTTCGACACTATTAAATAAAAAACCATCACAATTTGCCCATAAAGGCAGATTATTCTTTTGAAAATTGGACCATGGGTCATCACCCGTTGCAGATACTAAGCTAGGAGTTAACTGTGACACTTGAAGCTTACCAGCTTCTTCAAAATCTGGTAAAGAAAACTCACCAGAAACCGAGTTTTTATGAGGTAGATTAATCCATGAAGAATAGTAGCAAGCTAACCCAAAGCCACCAGACCCACTAAAGATAACATGGAAGATTCCAAATTCATGGGAGACATCAGCTGCCCACCCGAAGAAAAAATCAGCTATGACACAAAGTGGTTTAGTTTCGGATTGTACCAGGTTGTTAAGGGTGTCTTTAAAGTGTGGTTTGAGTGATGTGGAGGCTATAAGGAGGTCTATGACTCTGTGTGGTGGGAGAGAGTCTGTGTTTTCGGCGTGTGGAGGGAGGTCGTGGTTCGTGGGGTCGAATGGGATTTCGAGGAGGCGAATGGTGGATGAAGAGGGTAGCGCGCCACGGAGCTTGGCGATGTTGAGTGGTGTGTTGATGAAGGTGATTTTGTAGCCTTTTTGTTCAAGTTGGAGGGATAGTGCTAAGAATGGGATTATGTGACCTTGTGCCATGAATGGGAGCATAACAATATTGTTATTGTTATTAGTCATGGTTTAAAAAATGTTTTGATTTTTGATTTGGAAGAGAAGAGTGTTGATTATGGATGAATATATGAAGTGGTCAAAGTTGAAGAAAATGTACGAGTAAACGCTAGAAACACTTTGTTGAGAAGATGCTATGAGCATCTAGAACTAAAAAGTACAATGGGAACAAAGAATAAAAAAGCATATCCTATGACCTATTCAACTCAATATTTAGTCAAGATTTAAATGATCCTCAAATCAAAAGTCAATATTTTGTAGTAAACAAAAAAAAGGTTACTAATAGAAAAGTAGTAATAAGGAATGTATACATATATCTTGGCCTTTTAAACATTGTAAAGTTATTGATAGATACTAAGAATCATTTTTTTTTTTTTTTTTTTGTCTTGTTGCACACTTCGTTTCTTCTGCAATCGACATACACTGAATCACCACAATTTGACTTTTGTACACCATAATCTAACATGTCTATAGTGTGCCTACTTTCATCGTGTACAACCTAAAGTTTTAAGGCTATAACAAAACTTTAATCATGCCTGCGGGAATATAAACTAATTCTGAAATATTAGAAATCTATGATAGATTGGCTCATTGGCATGATACTAGTTGGTGAAAGAATTGACAATAAACTGAAAATGAAGAGTTATCAAGTTATAGATAATTAGGTAGGAGTACTTGTGTGTGTGCTCTCACGCGCGCATCGATCGGTGTATGTGTTGGTCATTAAAAGTGTTCTATTCAGATTGGGAAATTATAACATGCATGTTAATGACATTATGTATTTAGGGGAAAAGAAGATATAGTGGGACTTTCACAATTCTCTTTTCAAGAAGTTATGGAAAATACATAGTAATATCCCCTGAACGTCCAAATTCGCCCACAAAATTTGTTTCTAAAATTGTAGCGTTTGGTTTGACGCTATGAGAATGAGGGAATAGTTTTCGTTCCCAATAAGTTGTTTTGGTTTGTGGGTTTTGCCTTTGAAAATGGGTATGAAACCCACAAAAGTAAGCAATTTCTAAACCCGCCAATGATGGCGGGGTTTACAAACCCATTCTCATACCCGTAACCATAGTAATTCCCTTTTATCACAAGATCTTCTTAAAAAACAGCAAAGGAGGTCTCAAATCCATGTATTCATTAGACCCAAGTTTTTTTTAACATTTTACCCCTATCTTTCCCATCATCAAATCCACACTCCCAAATGAAGGAAGGAAGGGGATTCGATCAAACAGGTACATTACTCATATCTATAATCCAGATTACCGAAAACATTTTAAACATACTCATCTATTATCCTAAAAAAGTTTTACCATAAAGATAAATCAATCTATTGACTATATAATTTACCTAAGGTATCATCAATATGTTGTAGTCCTCTATTTAAACCCTCGCTATCAGATTTACAGCTCAGGGTCTCTGTTGTCTCTATGGAAGATTGAGATCATCAACACCTTCGTCCTTGTATGAACGGTGATCTTGGGAAATCATCAATAATGATGAGCTCTAAACAAAGCAAAATGCTTACATCAACAATTAAAATGCAGCCACAAAAAGTATGATAATAGATATATATAAGTATGTGTAATCGTACCAAGGTTCCAGCAACAATGGTGCCATTAAGAGGATGAGTGGCGCAAACAGTAACACACTCAGACAATGGTACAAGTATGTTTTGCTTACGCTGCGGGGTCTCCCGAGACTCTTCGAGTCACTACAGCAAAGAAAGACATGTATGACTGTATCAGCTATGAACAGTTTAGATAAAGATCTCAAAGGAGTCTGAAATTTCTTACTCGTAATCTACATGACATGGGGAGCTGTTGTTTGAATAAAAATCTAAAAGGTGCAGCTCATTGCTTGAAGTTGAGCCAACTGCATAAATCTGCACATTGATACATATGTTAATTTAAACATACATCTATAAACTCAAATAGGGGCTTATATAATTTGACGTGGGATTTTAGTAGTCTTCTCATGGAATTACATGGTTAGCAATGAGCTTTATTAAAAAACTTTCAAAAAACAAAGATTAATGAAGCATTTCTTACCGAATGTTCAGGTAGCCAAGATGGTTTTCTCGGAGGTAATAGGGGGTTACTAGTTGCGCCATCCCTGATCTCATAACCAAAAAAGGTGGTTAATAATACTACAGATATATACTATTCCTATAAACATCCATGACTTACTAAAGTTGGATGATCAAGTAAGCACACTACGGATGATAATATATTCAAAAGGAAGATTCTAAATTTGAATACAAGTAATAAACAAGATAAGAAAAGAAAGACATACAGCCAAGGAGGCGGAGGGCAATGGATATGTGACACCTGGAACTTCTGCACATCCAAAACACCAGACCTGCAATTCATAAACGGCGAAAAAATGTAAGACGGAATTATATCAATCAAGAACATCAAAAGTAATTCAATGAGAATATAAGTGATATTATGACTTACCAACCATCATCAAGATGGAATCCCAGCTGATATGGACAGGATGGATTGATATTGATAGAGTGTATTTCCTTCGGTAGAATGTGTGATTGTGCCTGAAGCATACATCAGGGAAGTCATGAAAAATTGAGCTATTCTATATGACGAATAAAGATGAAAAAAAAAGAGTTTAAAACGTAATTCAGATCGTAGAATGAAACATGGATCTAGCATAATACGTTGACTTAGTATTAAGGTGTATGTGTTTCGTTGCTAGAAAAGAAAGGGGGCTCTAGATACGATCTCTGAATTTGTATTATACTAAGATCGTTACGATCACATGTTTTACAATCATGTAGCGCCATTTTAAGCCAGAAATGTATTACTCACACCAGTTTCTATCTTAACTGTGTATAGAACCTATATGAACAGTTATCATGACATTAAATAATAAAATGAATTCTTAATGATCCTGACAATTGTTCAACTTTTGTAATGAAATCAGATTAGATGGTGAGAGGGTTTCTTGAACTCAATATTAAAAACATCATATTAGTATATTACATGACCCTAAAGAATACAACGCGTGATTAGTTTAAGCTGGCAGAAAAGGAACAAAAAGCAAAACAAAAACCATGGTGTCGTAATGACTTTTCGTACCTTGAGAGGCCCGATGTTATTCAGCAGGGATGCTAACTTTATTGAAGTTAGAGGAGGAGAGTGTACCTGTTTAAGGTGAGTTAGTTTCTTATTGACTACGAGTTTCTTATTTCAATGTTCATAAACTTGTATAATTAAAGAACATAGGAAGACAAATTTGAAATTGGCTATTCATATTGTATAGTACAGTAAGAAAATTAAGCACCTCTTGGTGACTTTGAAAAGCAGCTGATGATCTTCCTCCACGTAGATCCCATATATGTATATGTCCACTCTTGCTAGCACCGTATACACACTGATAAATACATGTGAGGTAAGTCTTCATAGAATGGATTGGAAAAGGTTATTTTTGACAACTTTCTTCACGTTCTATGTAAGTTTCTAAAAATCAAAATCAAAACATGGATAAAGCTGTATATAAAATGAGAATGATACATGGACCTAAACTTGGCTTAAACTTAGACCTAAAACCAAGTGTCGCATCGTGATGGCAGGGCCCCACTTATTTTACAACCCATCGGGATGATGCCAAGTGGTTTTAGGTATAAGTTTATGCCAAAGTTTAGGTCCATGTATCATTCTCTATAAAATTGCTGTCCTGTATCAGAAAATTTTCAAAATTACTTACTTGATCCCCATTAAGCTGGATGCTGGTGAGACCGATATTTAAATTAGTTGTAAGCCCGGTTTGTGGAAAATAACCCGCTCTCCTGTCCCAGAGACTTATTATTCCATATGTGTCAGATGCAAGCACCCTAAAATAAATCATCACGAATGCCATTACACATCTAATTCAAAAAGACCACTTATATAATGCATACATATCTGAGAGTAGAACTATATCTTCAACCTTGCATCATTAAACAGGGCTACATCAGATAAACCTTTGCGCGCACTACTACCATGAACACTGACAGTAGGCCTTCTACTTAAAACCTGCAGACCGATATGCATGACAAATTGAAGTTATTAGGATCGTCCATGTGTGTACTTGAATTATTATTTCTTCAATTTTGCCACTTTACATAGAAAATATGAAAGGTGATATAAAGTATTAAATTGGAAAGCGTATAAACGTATAAGGACCGAAAGGAAAGTATCTTGCTAAAAAATGTGTATTACCATACGAGAAAAGAATGAAAAACATACCTCTGCTGGTTCAGAGGATTCATACCCAATGTCAAAGATACTCACTTCATTCTTGTTTAGGAACGTACACACAACCTGAACGGTATGCAAATTAAGCGTTAACCCAAGCCACTTACAACGGTACAGAGTATAGCAAAAACACCAAAAAGTGCATATCTTAAAGGAAAAGCACCAATTTTAAGGTCAGGGGCTCTGGTAATATAGCAGTATGAACAATGGCTAATAATTTTACAAAAGAGGCACTGAGATTATTTTTACCACAAGCCAACTAAACTCAAATGGTGCAAGTAAATTTAAATACCAAAAGTCACCATTGTTGTAGCCATGCCCATAACCGCTTTTAGGCAAAAACTCCTTCTCATTACTCATTTAGAATCCTGAAACCTAAGCGATGACCATATAAACTAAGGCTACTATTGAAAGTACTAGACACATTATAAGTTGTATAACTGTGAAGTTTCTTTTTCATGAAGAGATCAGTTGCAGTCGGAAAAATATGACCAGGCTAAATTATCGGAAACAAACTTATTAGGTAATGTATAATAAATTAACCATTTCACCCGACATTTTATTCTCATTTCAACTTTTTATTTTCTCGTATCAGGATTCCTTTTCCTTATTTATCACACATATGTCTCGATTAAACTATATAGAAATATAAAACGTTGTGCATTTGTAGATGGAAAAGGAAAAAAATGCCAATAAAAACAAAAAGGAGGTTACGACGCACCTCATCTTGATTAGCAGGATTCCATCGAACAGAACTGATACAATTTTTTAATGAAATATGCATCAACTTTTTCTCCTCGTCTTCCCCTCGGCCTATAACAAAAAAAGATGAAATTAAAAAAACTTAACTGACAAACTCGGACTGAAATTCATGAAGAAAATTGAACGTTTGAACTTCTCACTAATTGCAGTCCGTCGAATTTACATGCATGCTTATGATAAATACTAAACACACGAAACCACGTGTTTTTTCGGTTTAAACATATGCATAGATGACATAACTCCAACAAAAATCTTGGCATTATAAACAAGAGTTAAATAATTCATCCGTGAAAACAAAGCGATAAATGTTCATTAAACTGCAACAAATCCGGTATAGTATATCGACCTAATTTCATACACTTACCAGATTTAACACTCTCACAGTATAGAGATTCAAATTCATGCACTGTTAAGCATCCCGCTCTTGTCCCTGATGCCAAATAAATTCTAACAAAAGTAATAACATATTAAAATTAATAAGGATGTGCTATCCCTTTACCTAAATATGAAAAGACGCCAAAATGGGACGCTGAAATGGTAAATCCAATGATCATTAAACCGCTACTAGGTTATCATATCGTAAAATCACAAATACAATTTTACGCAATAAAGCAGCTTTACCTTCGCATCAAATTCTACAGCAGCCACCCCGTCCCTAGATAAAGAATTTTCCAAAATAATAACGTAAGCAAATCTCCAAATAAATTCTATCAGCCTTTTGCGTAATAATAATAACTAGTTTGCTAAAAAAAATAGTAACAAGACTTACAGTTTGAAGGCTGATATTAAGTGAGGAAACTCGGGACTTAACAGTTCCTAAATTAACACCAAAACCATTACAAAAACCAACCCGAAAGGAAATCAATATTTATTAGTAATTCAAACAGAATATGCTAATAAGCTAACCGAGGAAATCGGATAAAACTGATTGATATGTGTTAAACAAGGCGATCGATGGTCAACATGATCGTTATAATATTTGTGATCAAATACCCCAATCTACATATAAACAAAACATATCTAGGGTTAGTCAAATTGTAAAACATAATATAACAGCATCTTTTATTAAACCAAATTGATACCTGCGAATACGATCGCATTAGCATTGGCGATACGTCGTGACGGTAGCTGCGAACCGGTTTTCCGTTTAATTCGATTAGGTTTCGTTTCCATTGGGACCTGAAATTGGAATTTGAATAAATTAGTAAATTGATTGGAAATTAAAAGTGATGAAAGTGGTTGTGGTTAGAAGAGATTGATTTAATTACCGTTTGATTGGGTTGAGGTTTGGGTTTTGACTGATTGGAGGTGCTGGAACTGTGTATTTCTCCATTTGGGGTTTCTGAGAGTGAGGGAGAAGTGGTGACTGGGTTGTCTAAAGTTTCCCGCCCTTTTATATGTGTGTTTTGTTGTAATAAGATTACATCATTAAATTAAATTAAATTATGAAATAAATATGAAAAATGTCTTTACTTATCGGTTAGCATATTACCCGTGTTACGATGGCGGATACTTTGAAATAAACTAGAAGGGTACACGCATGTAATGCACGGCAGTGCCGATGACTATTTTCAGCGAACAAATGTTTTCATTTTACGCCTAATTCAAGTAAGTTTCTCTTTTCAACTCCGCTTCTTCCGACTACTAAAGAAAACTCATAAAAATATATCAAAATGGATGTTGAATTAAAGAGCACAAAATTTTAAAAATATGGTGAAATTAGATCATAAAAAATTAAACGGATTAAAAGATATTTAAATTTAAAATAAAGGTGATTAATTAGTTAGGATACGGCGTATCCTATTATCGAGCTCTTTATTTTAGTTTGTTAAACTCCTCCTTTTTGTTATTTTTTAGTTAGAGAAGTACACACGTCACTCAACGATTCAACTCCTTATCTTATTTTTTTTTAATTCTTTCCATAATAAGCAAGTAAAAAGTCTGATTTTTAAGCTTCTAATTTTAGTAGGCCTAAAACGCATTATAAAGTAATATAGATATAGATTTTTTTAGTTAATCATGCATTTTAATTTATTATGGATTTTTTATAATAAAGTTACGGATATCAAGAATTTCATGTAACATAATTCAATTTTTTAACTAATAACAATATTTTTCGTATACAATTTTCATAATAAATATTTTATTGAGCAATGTTTTTTACTCGTTTAAAATATCTATTTAGTGTATAGAGTAAATTGCATTTTTGGTCCTTGTGGTTTGATCAAATTACAGGTTTGGTCCTCATCCTTTCGAGAGTGCAACGATGGTCCCCATTTTGAAGTTTTGGTTACATGTTTGGTCCCTGGTCAAAGTTAAATGACTAAAATACCCTTGTCTTCTTCCCCTTTAATTTTCTAATTATTTTTTCTTTTTATTTATTCATCCAATAACAAGAAGATGAACCCAGACACACAAAATATTTAATACACTTAAATATCTAATACACCCATATCATCAACATAAAAAAACACTCACTTCTAACCATAAATCCATGTTCATCCCCAACTCTTTTTACTCTCCTACCTCACGGAGATGGAATCAGCCTATCATTAGTTCAAGAAAAGTCAAAATTATTGACAAGAAAGAAAGACGAGTAAAAGAACAATCAACTTCACAAACAACTACTAACACAAAATTGTCCCGGTCATATCCCAAAACTACAACCTCGTGTCTACAATATCAAACACAAATTCATCAACATAATTGACTAATCCTACCTGCCAGATTCAAAACAAGAAACGAAAAGTCAAAAGGAACCACCAATTCTAGCGGCGGTGGTGGTGACAGATCCGATGGAGGTGGTGATGAATCCAGAATCTAGCACACATCTTTAACCCGTGTAGATAAACAAAAATAAGTACTCATTATCCATAACCCCAAATCCCCAAATCGATATGTGTTGATGTTTTTATGTTTCGATTAACACATAAAAGAAACAAAGAGGATTTTGTGGCTTATGTCCGGTTTAAAATCATAAAAGAGAAGAAAATAGATAGATTTTTATGTGATGCGCTTTTTGAGTTTAGGGTTTTTTGGCTAAATAGAAAATGTAGGTGAGTCTGAAATGAGTTTAAGGTTTTTGATTTATTGTTTTGGTTTTCTTATGTTAAATCTAATTGGGGTTTTGTGGTTTTGTATTTTGTTTATCTTTGCTAGATCCGAAATTGTTTTTAGAGTGTTTGTGCTTTTATTATTGATTTGTGTTTGAAAGTGGAAGTGGTTTTGTTTTAAGAGTAAATTGTAGTTTTGTGTATCCGGGTTCTTGTATATGTTCTTGTTATTGGATGAATAAATAAAAATAAAACATAATCGAAAATTAAGGGGAAGAAGACAAGGGTATTTTAGTCATTTAACTTTGGCCAGGGACCAAACATGCAACCAAAACTTCAAAATGGGGACCATCGTTGTACTTTCGAAAGGATGAGGACCAAACCTGCAATTTGGTCAAACCACAAGGACCAAAAATGCAATTTACTCTAATTTATATAAAGCTAAGTTTTATGGATGCACGTGTCACAAAATCTGTGAAACCAACAAACTGAGTCGACCCGCACAATTCGAAACCGCAAAATCGATAACTAAAAAATGGAACCCGAAAAAAAACAAAAAATGGATAAATCCTTTTATCGATGTTCGATTTCAGTTTTTATTTCAAATATCAATGCCCGAATCGACCCATGTTTTATATACATGTAGTTTTAAACAAATTAAGGTCGGAGTAGAAATATGTGCATTAGAATAAAATATAAAGAAAAATATTTTGTATTTTAGGATTATTATTTGTATTCCTTAAATTGTTGTTTTTGTGTTTGAATAGTTTGTATAATATGTTTTATTATTTGTATTTTTAAATTTTGTGTTTGAATAGTGATATTTAATGCATGAATTGTGTTTATGTTGATTTTATAATATGTTTGATAATTTGTATTTATTATGTAAGTGGTGTTTTAATAATTATATTAATTGTATTTGTTGACCAGTCAATTTATGTATGTAATTGTGTAAAAGTTAATTATACATAATGTTTTATAACATGTATTACTTAAAAATAAATTTAGTAGTGGAGTAAATATTTGTAGCATAAGCTTTATAACATGTAATACTTACAATTAAGTTGTGTGCATTTAATGAAGGAGGGAAGTGTCTTCCTCTTTTATAAGTAGTATAGATATATTCCTAAAATTTAAAATGTTTAAAATTTGAGTAATATTGATTGTTTATAATATCCTTTAAATTGGCAAGTAATGTTAGTCGACTATTATACGCTTGACTAAAAATGATAACATCATCTACATTAAATTAATATTTTAAATATTGTTTAATCCTTAAACTTTACACTCTGTTCTCCGGTTTAATTTAAGAAAGAAAATGAGTGGAAAGGAGACGAACTAGCTTTTTGAAGTGTTCTCAAGTTTTTTGAGAAAAGAAAGGGAGTGAGAGGAAGTAAGTGAGAGGAAAGTGGTGAATCTTGGTCTCAAAATCACCCGCCCATTTTTGGAGTGGATTGGAATATCTTTCTTTAAATTGACCAATATACCCTTTATTTTAACTTATTCTCTTGTTTAACAAATATTCTACCTACTTAATCAAAGGCTATGATAGTAAATTTGTATCCATTGTGATTGTGACTATGCTTTCACTTTCTGTCATTTCCATCTACATCGAAGAACACAATAAAATAATAACTTTCGTCCCTTCCTTCCCACTTCCCTCCTTCACTTTTCTTTCCATCACTTTTCTTTCTTAAAAAAAACTATAGAACACAGTGTTATCATTTTCTGATTGTAGCATATGAATTTTTTTCTCGCAATGACTACAAATTGAACCTGTAAGTTTTGCATCAATGGTCAAACCAGAATCACAATTTCACAAGTATAATTAATTGCCGTTATAAACCATCACTCTGCGCGGATATTCGTCTAGTTTATTTGGAATGCATGAATTGTTTCTACCTTCGGAATAACTAAATATACCATCCTTATCGCATGTTTTAACTTTTAAATGTAGCCTCCAAAACTACAAATAGCAAAAACAAAAAACAAAAAAGTTTAAGAGTGAGTGGGCGTCTATTATGTCTTACTTACCGCTTGGCGTAGATATGATGCTCAAGAAAGCAAATTAGTTGCAAAAAGAATTAAGGGTGGTATTAGGCATCTTTGATTAAATCAAGATACATACGTCCAAACTTTATGGAAATACCATTACCTAAGTATTCCTCTTTACAATAAATATTCTTTATCAAATACTCACGATACTTGATTGTAATGTCGGTGAGGTATACGTCTTGACTCCATCAAGACTCGCGACATGCATAATTAAGATCTATTGCGCATTATAGTTCTAATAGAAATGCCTCCTTTGATCTATCTATTGTAACACCCCAATTTCGTGATATGCGGTGAATTCAAATTGGGTGTTACTTTATGGCACGACAGTCATAATAATAGAAAACGATCTCTAAAGGAGTCGTTTAAAATGATTTATCATTCAAATTATTCAAATATATCAAAGTTTACAAAATAGGTCCCATTGGTTTCATTGTTTACAAAATACATCAATATAAAGTCTTTGATGTTTTGTGAATGATAAAATATTTATAGCCTTCTTCATTTAGTTGTTGTCCTTCCGTGCCAGCTTCCGACATTATGTACCTGAAATACATGCTTAAAATTGTTAACACAAAGGTTTAGTGAAATTCATAGAGTTTGTTTGATGGTTGAACACATTATGTTGGTAGTGTGAGTTAATTAGACTCACACCAATGGTTTGAAAACAAAACAGTGATTATTGTTTGGTACGGCTGCCTCAAGTATATGATACTTGAGCCCGCTTTTGTTTGATACGGCTGCCTCAAGTATGTGATACTTGAGCCCCCTTTTGTTTGGCACCAAGCTCATGCAACAAAGGCGTTAACGTGTTCCAATATTAATTGGAGAAACTGTTGGTACTTGCCCTAATAGGTAAAATTGCCGTTTTTACCTAATGTTACTCAAATATAGTGCGTTTGTTTGCCTACCCGGTCAACACAAACGGATTAAATCAATCCCAATAGATCTATTCACAATATTCATGCTCACTCTCCGTTGATTAATGTTTCATGATTTAGGGACTTATGTTTGGCAATGATGGTTACTTAGTGACAATATGACAATCAAATAAGCATATAGTTTGAAAGCAATGTGTTCGGTTTAAAATAAAGCATGTATCTCCCCCAAGGGTTTGTAAAACAATTAAGTAATAGAAAGTGGGGCTATGAACTCATCTCAAAGTAAATGATATCAAATGTATAATGAGAATGATGGATATGCCGTGAGAACTTCTACGAGCAACCTAGAATAGGATGTTGCGACTTAGGTTTGAAATAATGATGCGAAAGAAATAACAAGCCTATATACGTCTCTATGTTGATCATGATGTAGTACATGGCAGTTGTGTATGTCGTTTATAGAAATGGTCTAGTTGTGAAAACGTGTTTAGTTTATATATATCGTACTACCGTTCGGGCCATCACAATTCAAAGGTCATGTAGTAAACGTTCGAGGAGCTAGGACACTTTAAATCGTAAATCCAGCAACTCGTCGATATGTTTTACTCAAATGAAACCCCTCATATGAAGCTCCCTACTATTGTAGCACTTAGTAGATACAACATATTTTTTGAGTGAAGATTGTTATATAAATAAGTTTAGCATGTTTTTACAAGTTCTCGCCGTTTCATAAATATGATCATTTGATAATGTAAGTATATAAAGTTATGACGTTTGCTTTGTGTTGGTGTTGATTTGCCAAGGTTAACACCTTAGTTAACGGTCTTGGGTAAATAAGCCTTGAGGCTTTAGCCATGGCCTTGCCGTGGCTTTGGTCTTGGCTTATGGCCATTAGGCCTCTTGGTTTGCTTTTAGTTGTGACAAAAGTATAGTCGTGAGACTATATATAGGGCGCTTCGCTTTTGAAAGATAATGGCCTATTTAAGCGCTTTCAAGGTCCGAGCTTCTTTGAAATTGAAGGAAAACGTCGTTCGAACAACTTCGTGTTTTAAATTTTTGATGATTCGGACCGTATACCACTTTCAAAGCGGACACCGCTAATGACTTGTGTTTAAGCGCTTCGGGTTTTGGTTTCGCTAACTTCTTTTCGCCGTATCTTTGACTCGTTTGTCCGTTCGGTGATTAAAGTTGCTATGTTTACCTTTTATCTTGTCTACCATAGTATGTAAGTTAAAAGTCCATATGTGACTGGTTTTAATGGTCTCAAATGTGTAGAATATGACTAGTTTACTAGTTTGTTACTTTTACGACAATATGTGAATTAAAACATGTGATTGAGTATATGTACATCATGAATCAACATAGTAACTATATATAGCATGAAATTGTCAAGATTATGAATAATAAACATGAGATGATGGTGGTGATTAGTTGCTTACAACTTTTGGCTTTCAATCAAGAAAGGAGTAACTAGTAAGGATAAGACTTTGATTGAACACTTGGGACCTTGGATTGAGCTAGCTTTCTACACCTTGGCACCCTTGTAATCTTGAAGAGTTGGTGATGAAGTACTAAGTGACTTGAGTGGATCTAAACTCAAAAAGATCACTTAAACTTGCTAGAGATTTGATGTAGTAACTTACTACTTGAAACTTCTTTGCATAAACTTGGAGTTAAAGAACAAATTATGGAAGATATATTTGATTTATGCTATGAACGACCAAGAGAAGAGTATGAGGGTTTTTAGGATGTCTTTCACTTGCTATTTATAGGAGGGTAAGTTTGGTTAACCATATATTGGGTTAAATGTTAACCATGGTTAAGTTATGACACATGTAATGATCTAAATGATTCTTTGCATAAACTTGGAGTTAAAGAACAAATTATGGAAGATATATTTGATTTATGCTATGAACGAACAAGAGAAGAGTATGAGGGTTTTTAGGATGTCTTTCACTTGCTATTTATAGGAGGGTAAGTTTGGTTAACCATATATTGGGTTAAATGTTAACCATGGTTAAGTTATGACACATGTAATGATCTAAATGAAGCATGGTTAGGATTAAGCCACCACCATGGTGACTCATTCCATATGAGGCGGTCACAAGGTGCCTAGGTGGCTTGGATGATAAGTCTTGGTCTTATCTTGATGTTAGAGTGTGATTTAGTTCCGTTAAATGCTAACCGTGAGTTGTTAAGCCATAAAACGAAACCGGTATCGTAAAAATACGAAACTTGTAAGAATGATGAAACTCATTATTATACTCCATCTAAAAATATAAAATGAGTGATAAGTCTCATTGGGTGCAAAACGCTTAAAGTCGAAACGCGGGTCAAAACGCGTAAATGCAATTTATCATAAAGAACGAGATTTTAGGAAATGACCGTGCATTTATTTAAAGTAGACTAAAATTAGTCTATAAGTGATATGAGATGTCAAAATGTGGTTTTAGTTATACGTGAGATAACTTAACAGTTATACGTGAAGTCTAAAAGTTC